>OZ007584.1:8319265-8396765 GCA_963931925.1 Onchidella celtica | reverse complement strand
GTGACAAAATTTGGGGTAGCAGATGATGATATTCGCCATATAATTGCTTATCGACCAAAATTGGGTGGATCCAATACCTCCTTTTCTTCCTCTTATTTTTTTCTTTTAACAACAGTAAAATCTTCAGTTTAGTCTTGGCATCCATGTTGGTTAGGCCTAAAACACGCACGAACACGCACGAATGGACAGACGATTGGTGTGAATGGGCACACGTTCGTGCGTTAGACGCATGAAAGATACCACACGAACGCGGATGTTTGGTGTGTACGTAGCGTCAGTCGTTCTACAAATGGGCTTGAGCAGCGCTGCTAAATTTCCAACGCGCGTCAGCGGTTCCACAAAACGGTCATAAGTGGCGCAGCTAACGCGCATTAGTAGTGCGATCAATATTTATCTGAGGCGACGATTACACATCACTTTTATTTCTAGACTGAACCTGGACGTGGAAGGTAATCTGCTTTGGCAATGACGATAAAGGAAGAAACATAAAAGTAGAATGAAGAGAAAAAGAAATAATTAATTTCGTGCAGCACACGCCTTCTTCAATTTCACCGCGAGGCAGTAGTTTTTGTGGTATGGGCCGTCGTTCAAACGTCTCGCATTCTTTAGTGCTACACAAACATAATTCGTCATCCGTCCCACATACTGGCGTATCAATAATTTTCCAACCTTTGAAAAGAGAGCTTTTCAAGGTTTTTGGTGAGAGTGACTTTTTGAATATAGATCTCACCATGAGCAAAAGTTAGGTAGTCGTCGCCCCCCCCCCCTTCCTCCTGTCACACACGAAAAAAAAAAGGTTATACTGAGACACTGGGCAAACAATTTTTTGCCGTGCGTGGCGTGCCCCTGAAAACATCAGCTCTGTCGAGATGCCTTATCTAATAATCACAGCACTCACAGCATTGAACAGAAGACAGTATACTCGTTGATCTTCATGCTCAATTACAGTGTATGTTTTGGAATAGAAGTATCCCCCCTTCAATTCCAGGCCCATCTCACATGCCGACATATCGATGATTTTGATTTATTTGAATTACGTCTCCCGTATCATTGTACAAAATGACGTATCGATATGTCTACTAGCTTTGGAATTATAAGCTTTTTTTTTTTGTGTCATATTCTTGTGTGTACATACGACATCTCACCAAAGCTTTGAAATGCTCTTTTTGAAATGACAACATTGTTGGTACGCCATTTCGTGAAGTGGATGAAGAATTGTTTTATGGTAATTTTTGTGTGTTTGTTTGTTCTTGCATTCAGTTGACTTTCTAAATCGCATTTTGCAAATGCGTGTCGTAAAGGTTTTGGATACAACGTGCACTAGTTAACCCCCAATTGACCCCCCCCCCCCCCCCTTTACCTATGGAAATGACAGTTTGAACTTTGCTGACTCCGGAGGCATGTTAATTTCACATTCTTTTGGACATGTCTTTTTCAATGGCATGAACTCTATTTTTTTTTGGTTTTATTTGTTTGTTCAGAATTTCAGAAATTTGACCTATTTTCAAAGCCATTGGCATGAGAAAAAACGACTGGCCTTTTTCTTTTAGCAACCAGGAAGGCTCTTTGTTTTTATTCCAGGTCCTGGAGTAAGGTATAATATTTTAGTAGATCTATGTAATACATAGATATCATGAGATTACATCGATATCAAAGTAATTATGAGTTACTCCATTAACAGTACACGCTATGAACACACTCACTATGGGCATAGACTGCATTTTTTTTCTCATTGTAGCTAAAGGAATACGCCTGGAATTTGTATTTAAAAATTTGGCATTCCATTGGTGATCGATTTGGCTGTTGTGCTCTCCGCCGATCTGGCCACCCCGCTCCACCGCGACAGACGACAAACGTTCGATCTGAGATTTTGAGAACCTCAAGTCATGAATAAAGAACTGCAGGACTCGCTTCTCCATAGATGCAGAGCTGTAATTTTTTATCTACTGTGTCCTTCAAGTAAGCACAAGTAAGCACACCCTTTTGCATGTTCTTTGTTGAATGTTTTTCTCTTTTCATCATATTTTCGGAGTGGAGTGGACCTTGCGGTCAATTAATTAGGTTGCGTGTGCGCAGTGAATTTTGGCAAAGTGCAGCTGCAAGGATTAGGGTTAGTGTTTGTTTCAGTTACGTCACCCAAAAATGTGGGCATCCCCATTTCACACACATACCCCACTGCTCGGGGGCTGAGTATGCACACTCGAGAAACTGGTGTAATGCAAAGAGAAGTGAAACTATGAAAAATGATGGTAGATCTAGAATCTAGATCTAGAGGTCACGAGCGCGGCCAAAAATTGAAATCTCCTCTAATTTCCTAATAGTTGCAACCCTCGGTGTGTAATCACCCGATTTTTTTTTTTGCGCGGTTCCGTTAAAACGCCGTTTTTTATGAGAGTGATCGGCCTCTGTCTATTTTTATGGTCACCAAGTGCGACTGCAGATTTTTAGCAGACTAAGCAAAATTCATGCGATCTCGAGGTAAGTTTACCGGAAATGACTTGATCACTCCCTGGTGAGTGGACAACGCTCACTTTGGTTCCTGATGATGAGACCAATCAGTTGTTTGAAGTTAGAAATAGTAGAAAAACAGACTCCTAAAGAAATGATGTGGGTGGCCGCGCACAGACCACGAATTTTTATTCTCAGTGGTCGCGTTGGGGTCTGGATGACTTTCCGAGAATAACACATTGTGTACGGCCACAATGGAAATCACCAAAAAGTTGGAATCATGGAAAGGGATAATTATTCTCAAACTCTTTGGTACAATAAAAAAAAAAAGGCCGTCAAACCAAAACGTTAGGAAGGGAAGCAACCAGTGAAATATTTTGTCCACTTAGTAGCCTACAAACTGAATCATGTACCTTGCACAGATTACTCAACTTTGAAGTAAACATGAGAGATGTTTTATTAGGCTACACTTTCAAATAAAAACAGGAAGAATGGGATGAGCAGCATCAGAATCATTGCTATCACCATTTTAATGCAACAATTAAAACTACAAATATTACAAATTCATGACAATCTAGTTTGCGAGACTTCTTCCTTATCACTAATGTCAGCTTTTTTTTTTTTGTCTCCTATCCACCATGCTCATTATCAACCATGGACTCTATTATAATATCACAAGAAAACATTGTTTCCCAAATTTCTGCTCCAATAGCATGAGCCACCCAAAATGGAACCAACATGATCTAGAAAAAGCAATTGATGCTGTAGTAAGGGGGGATGGGGAAAAGGAAAGCTGCTGCAACATTAGGGATTCCATGGGGGACCTTCACAGATAAAGTATCAGGCTGCAGGAGGATAATTCCAGAACCGAAAACTGTCCCTACACCAGAATAACAAACAGAAATTGAAAAGTGGATTTTAGAGATGGCATCAAGGGGATTTAGGAGGACAAAACAGGACCACAAATTAGCAGTGAAAAAGTTTTTAGATTACAAGGGTAGAAAAAACAGTTTGGAAAAACAACATGCCACAAGAGTCTTGGTTCAAAAGGATTTAAAAACGTCACCCTCGGATAGGATACCAGAAAGCCAAATAAACTCGGCAGGGCAAGGGCTATAGTTACAAAGACCCAGTTAGAAAAGTGGTTTTTGGATTTTTCGGTGAATATCAATAAAATTGACCTCACAAATTTATTAGAACCAAACAGAATTTTCAATGCAGACGAATCAGGTTTTTCAACAGATCCATCAACGGGAAAGGTACTGGCCATGATGGGGGCCAAGAATGTTTATCAAGTAACAAATGATACTAGGACCGTGATTACAGTATTGATCTGCTGCAGTGCACGTGAACATTTCACCTCTCTTCTGTTACTCTATCCAAGTAAAGAAAACGAAACAGGGGATACTTGTCAGGTTTCGTTTCCCTGATACATCTTTAACCTTCTCACCCAACGGATGGATGACGTCGGAAATTTTCACTCCTGGCTAGAAAATGGCCCATTTAAAGGAAACTCTCCTCCTCCTCATTGATGGTCACGCTAGCCACATTACCCTAAAGGCAGCAGAAATTTGCAAAGAAAACCAGGTTATTTTATATTCACTACTACCGCATGCCAGTCACATCATACAGCCTCTGGATGTTGGGTATTTTGTTGCCCTTAAATAATTGAAGTGGGCTGAGACGGTGAGAAGCGCTAACATGACTGAGATTGTCACTAAAAGAACATTTGGTCCCCTTTTTGAAAAAGCTTGTAAGGAAACCCTGGACAAAACATTATGCCATCAATGCCTTTAGTAAAGCAGAAATGTTCTACATGTACTTGGACCCCAGAAATTTAGACTGGACAAAAGTGATACCAGATACTCCAGCACCTGAGTCAGTGTCATCCAGTGTCTCATATTCGAGTGCCAGTATCACACAAGTACGACCAACACAACCCGTGGCTGTAGTTCCATCAGCGGTGTCAGCACAGCCCATTTTCATTCTTACTTCAACCCCATCTGAATTCATCCAAATTACACAGCCTGTGTCTAATCCTGCTGCATGGTTGCCGATAGACATACTACCTAGTGTTGTTCCCATTCTTCTGTCAACGCAGTATGTGTCAAATCCAACTCCTGCTCGACTGCCATTCCCAACCTTGCCTGAGACTCATCATTGGGAGCTTCAATCGATGCCATCATCTGTTGCACAATTTTCAAGTCAACTGCCAACTACAACAAACTTACCAGATGCTCATGCCTGGCAACGGTCGTCCTCATCAAGTGGCACAAGTGATCCACTAAGAAAGTTACTGATCTTGACAAACCAATTAGATGATTCAACATTTAACGTATACATAAAACGATATGACAAAGGCTATCATCTCATGACTGATCCTCCGTTTAACATCTGGAAAGAGTACCACTCCCAAGTTGAAAAGCCTGTTCCACAGCAGTTAAACACAAATGTAGCTGGAGAAAAGGAACAACCCCTGGCACTACCGCTTTGGAATAAAAGTTCAAGACAGCTTTGTGAAAGAAAAGAAACGATGCTCCCAAAATTAATAACTGGGGAAAAGCAGTAAGTCTAATGAAAAAAAACGCCCAGCGGAGAAGGACGAAGAATACAAGAAAGAAATAAGGCGAAAGGCAATGCAAGAAAAGAACGAAGCAAAGCAGAAAGAAGCAAAGACAAAGAAACTGGCAGCCGAGGAGAGAAAGAAGAAAGCAGCTGAAGCAAAGGAAGAGAGAGAGAAAAGAGATGAAAAGACCCAAAGAAGAACGTTTAAAAAGGAAAGAGGAACAGCTGATGAAACAAGCACTGGCCAGAGCTCAGAAGAAAAAGAAGGGAAAGGGAAAGGGAAAGCGCGGATATGAAAACAAAGAATTTGAGTCAGATTATGAAAGTACACAGAGTGAAAGTGAAATGCTGCTAGATAATGATGATGCAATGGATGATATAGTGAATGATGTGATGAATGAAAGTGAAGACAGTTTAATGGAAATGTTAACACAGTATGATAGAAATTCGTGTAATGTGTGTCTGTAACAAAACCAAACAATGATGGTGAGATGTGGATTCATTGTGACATGTGTGCGAGATGGTGTCAATGTATCATAATTAAATCCAAAGGGTCGATAAATGTCTAGGGATCAAAGGGGGTGAATAGAATGTAAGGGGCCGTTCAAATATGATATCACGCCTGGAGGGGGGGGGGGGTCTGGCAAAAATGTGAGGAAGGGGGGGGGGTCTCATGGAAAAGTGATATCACACCTTTTAGCCTACTTCAGTGTATTAGAAATAGATTGAAAACTAAGATTTTTTAAACATTTCAAACTAACTTTCATTTGCTCTCGTGTAAGTATATCTAGAATCTAGGTTATTTGTGTAGTTGTTGTATGTCAATTTTCATTTGAATACCTACAGTACAGCTATTTCTTTTTCTTCTTTAATACATTCCATGCTCCCCATTGCCTACAAGTCTAGATTAGATCTAGATCTTTCCTTCCAGATTATCACAAATCTCTAGGCAATTAGAGAGTTTATACTTATAGTTATATAGGCCTATAGACTATGGCAAAATCCTGTTGTATGTTGTGATTTCTTAGGAATTTGTTTTTAAAGATATAGATCTAGCAAAATGTCTAGGTAGTAGGTAGGCCCAAAAAAGTGTTGGCACTCTTAGTTTCTTTTACAACTAAATATAGTTGAAATCATGCGCGGGCCATTTGTATTAGATGAATAATTTTTTTTGTATTTCTTGTATTTTGTCAGCTTTTGCCTATTGTCTCTAAATAAATTGTCTCAGCTATTTCTATGCCAAATATGCCTTTGTATCTTTAATTTATCAATGCATTTTACTATTTCGAAGTAGTCTAACATTTAACGTATAATGTCTAAAATATTGTCAAATGTGTGATATCACGGGGGGGGGGGGGTGGGGGGGGGGTGTCTGGCAAAAATGTGAGGAAGTGTGAGAAGGGGGGGGGGGGTCTGAAAATCCCCCCAAAAAAGTGTGATATCATATTTGAACAGCCCCTAAGTAAAGTTTTAATGTTCTTTATCAGTTTCTGTATTTTTCTTAAATTTCTTAATATTTCTTATCAAGAAGAAGTAATGAAGTAAGAGGGGGAAGGAATTATTATCTTTAAATTGAGAGATTTATTATTGATTTAATGAGACAGGACGAGATTTTTGAAAATCACATTTTATTGATCGGATTGAATCATTCTCTTAAAGTCACTCACTTATCAAAACATAAAATCATCGATACATGTCATATGTATGTTATGAGGATTGGATATCGTAGAATGAAAAGGTAACAACAATGCAATGAGTTTACTTTGTTTATCGGCATGGCCTGACGGTCCTTTAAGCGGGGACACACAGGTTGAGAAAAAAAAAAAACGAACTCTCTCTCTCTTTCTCCCTATTTAGCTCTCTCGCTTTAATTTTGAGTTTACCGTGTCAAGCCATTGGCTTGAGAGCATTTTTCAGGCGCCTCCTGATATTTTGGCTTAAGTCCTGCCTTGGAGCCCGGCTGTATGAAATCGCCCGCACACGTTCAGTTTTTTAAAGTCTTACAGGTTTTCGGCTAGGCTTTTGAACCAGGCTTGAACGTGTGTGTGTGTGTGTGTGTACCTTGGTCGCCCTGCGACCTCAACGCTACATGGGAAAGGGGCCAGTAACCACCCAGGTTTCCCGAAGGTGGCTGTTCTGTACTATAAATATGGCGGGTTTTTCTTATATGGTGCAAAAACACCACCTGTTGGGTCCACAAAGGTGTGGCCAAACATGCATAAACTCACATAATAAATCCATTTCTTCCCCAAACATACTTAAAATATATTGTTTTCACTCAAAAAGGTTCGAGGAACACCATAAGCAAAACATAAAGCTTTCTCCAAGAAATACGGCGATAAATATCAATTTTTTCAAAATTGTATAAACTACACACATGATTACCTACCTTTCCCCTTGACATTTTCCTAACAACCGGAAGCGGAAGTGGGATCGATACCATTATTTACTCTCATTTAAATTAAATGTTACAACAGATTGAATACTTTTTATGAGATCCTCGTGAACATCTCACTTGCATTTGACTTACACCACTTTCTTTTCTCTGGTTTACGAATGAAATAAAATATGCCTAACAAAACCTAAGAATGATTTCATAACCACTTTATCTCTGTTATTATAAGAAAGCCACTATTTAGAATTCTAAATTCGATACCAAATAGACAGATCCAATACCAAGGAAATGAACTCACCACCCTTAACACAAAAAAATCCTGTAACTTCTAAATTATGTTACATATCGTCCTTGTCTTGGCCAAACTGCTTATGTCAAGAAAATAAAATTTTACAGAAGAAAGGAAAAACTGTTACATTACAAATTAATTGATAACAGAGACATGCTTTCTCCATGTTCGGAACGTTCATTTCTAGTATTAACGCAGTGATGGCTGGTTTGTAGATAGCGTACCAGTTACGCAGTTAGGAGATAGACAGATTGTGCAAGGGTTATTGTCAGCAGATTAGTAGTTAGCTGCAATTTGGCAGCCAAATGAAAAAAAAAAAGCTTATTTTGCGCATCTCCGGTCATGGGACAAGCACATTTTGTGTGGTTTGCACGTTACAGAAAATGTCAAGCACAGAATGGGCATTAAAATTTTTGTCGTATCTTAGAATTTGATTGTGTAAAGGTCATCTAATATTGCATTGGTGAATGTATTTCCGCATTCTGGGTTCAGGGAGCCAACAAAATTAGAAAATAAAAATTTTTCCGAGAGACGTTTTGGCCAAGACACAGATGACATACAAATTTGCCGGTCTTAACGGCCATACCAAGGAACATTTACAAAATATAAATGACATTTATGTAATTTTGCACATGCACACAATCTTGTCTGGCACTATACATTTCTAAACATTCTGGGAATAGAAATACTGGAAAGGAGATTTTAAAGAATTAGGATATATTATTATATAAATAAAAAATACACAACCAGACCAAATTACAATATGATAAAGCATAAAGCAGAGAAATCGCAACAATAGTTCTTTGTTCCAACTCCACTTTTTGCCCTGGGAAATTCGATATTAAATATTTTGCGGCTTTAGTTATCCATTTTGCATCTCGAGGTTCGCGGCTCTCGCATGCCCCATGTACATTCCTTCTTTATAGTGGCTATTACCTGTGTATGCACTGTTTAGGGGATGATCCTGAAAATTCATTTAAAATCTTCTCATAAAGTTAGAGTGTATTTGGTATCATTGGAAAGTTTCTTTGGAGAAGAATAATGACATTCGTGTGTTTACAAACAGAGATAAACAAAAATGGTGTGCGCTACGAAATCACGTGTTATCTCATATGATGCAGGGGGCTACAATTGGTGTATCGATGGGTTGTAAAACAGACTGCACTTGAAAGGTGCATGGTAATGTGAAAAGGTTAATAATATGCTGTTAGGTACTTTAAACAGTAATCTATAGGTCAGTATTTTCAGTATTTATAATCAGTATTTTCTTTTTTCGGCTTTGTAATTAGACTAGCATCCCCTAGCAACAACTATTATGATAAGGAATAAGAATAAATGGGAACATTGAAATATGTTATTAAGTCCTACAACGCATTTTAAACAAGCATCAAAATGTGCATTTTGTTGGTTTCATGACGGGTGAATAGATATCTACAGTGGTACAACGAAAAGGCGAATGCTTAAGTTCTCTGTGTGACGAAGGGGCCAAAATCAGTGTTGCAAGAAATATTTTGAAAATTTTGTGCTACTGTCATCATTGATTTCTCACGTTTTTGTCATACTACATAATATAAAAATCGAATGAGATTTAACAAAATTGCTCATGTTGCATAAAGCCCTCTGTAATATACTTTTGATAACCACAAAAGAGTAAATGCCTCAAATTTGACCTATTCACCTATTCATTATATGGATAAATCAAACGTTCGCCTTTTCATTTTACAGTTATTATCTATTCACCCATTTCATCATGAAACTGACAATTTTTTTACACCTCCTCTAATAATGAAAATCTGTTTTGCAGAACATGGAGATAGAGCAAACAAGAACTAAGGTCACGATAAACTCATTCCATTTTCCAAATTTCCCTCACTTTATAGTGATCATTACTGCTGCTATCAGATATATCTAATATTGATAACAGCCTTTGACTAAGCAGTAAACTATAGCAAACATCACTTTATCTTTTTCGAGACTCTCCTCTGCCAATCCATTTTGAATATGCTGATGTTGGCTGAATTACATGGCATAGGTTCAAGTTGGTCACGGATTACTAAGGCTAATTTGCGTGTATTCAGAGCAATCATTACCAGTAGCAAATTATTTTTCAACATATCAATAAACATAAAAACTTAGGTACATTTGTACTTTAAATGTGTTCATTCCATGCTACTTTCATTCCCAAAGCTCTCTCAGTTTGAAGTCGAAAGTACAAATGGAGCAAAACCATTACGCTGTACATCAATCCCCAGCTATCAGTGTATCAGTCTGATGTAGATTCTTATAGCGTTTCCCCATGGTTGTTAGGATTACTGTAGGGGTGGATTTCCCATATCATACTGACATTGACGCAATGTCCTACCCAGTGACCTATGAACAATGTCATTCCTATGAGCAAAATTGATATCAATCCTGTACTCTGGATTTCTGTAAGATTGCTACCTGACCCTTGCTGAACTGATCAATGACAATATAAATGAATTTCTCTTGATTGAACCCACAAAACTCCCTTCTTTTCTGACAGTGACATTCTTTGGTTGTAGGACTAATGTAAACATGACTCTTATCCACAATTTCTTCCCTTAAATGTCACACTATCCTTAGCAATGCAACATGGATTACTATGTTATAGACTCCAGTCAGATTCCAAAGCAGCCAATTTTGTACTGATATTGTGAGAGAAAGCCAAAAGCACCTACAAACTCTGAATATACATAATTAACATTGGTTGTCTAAAATAAAATAAATCTATACCAGTCTCCCTAGACACTTTCACTGCTACGTCATGTTTTTCCTAGCCCCATGCTGAAAAAATGTGTGAAGTGGATGATATTTTAGCGCTTACTGCAAAAGGTTACATGGTTTTAATAAGACACATGGTGCATGTTAACAGCGCAGTTACATTATGAATTTATCCACAGCACACTTGCATTGTCAGTTTTGGGACGTATGGTGAATAGTAGATATCCATCTGCCTCAAGAGACAATGGTAGCACCTTGATTTGGTCATGTTGGTCGCATTGAAAGCAGAGTCTGGTGTGACTAAGCACCAAGGGCTGCGGTCATCTGTGAGCTGTTTCATGGATACAGCTTGAGCAATGCGCTTGTTTATTTCCTTGTCGAGTGACAAGTTGCTGGTGATGGTAGAGCCAAGATTGGTGAAGTGGTCAATGATTTAAAGCATTTCATTTCCGATGATGATCGATGGTACAGCAGGGACGACTTGACTTATGACAGTGGTGTCTTTGATACTGATGGTCAGCCCAAACTCCCATGCAAGCTGGACAAATTTGTAGATCAGTTGCTGAAGGTCCTCCTTGATGTGCGATATCAGAGCTACGTAATCTGCAAACAGCATTTAGTCTGTCCGAACTGTGGTCTAGGCTTTCTGCCAGCCTAGGTTAATTAACTTGCCATCACTTCTAGTGTGCAGGTAAGTGCCTTGCACAGAGTCCTTAACTTCGATGTTCAGCAGTTCATGGTGTATGTTCACAGCATAATCAAGGGGTTGAGCAAAAGCTGTGTGTGTGTTCAGAGGGACTCCCATCACTTGATGTACTGTATAATGTTTATCTGGAACAGATCCAATTTGCATGTTGAATCATTTGTCATAACACAGAAATAACGATGCATTAGTTGACATGAATTCAAATTGGATTATATCAGTGCAGTACTAGTATGCATGCTAACTGCTCATATAGTCTTATGTAATTGGTGTATCCCACTGTTGACCTTATGGACACTCTTTTAGTGTTTACCATGTTTTCGTCGTCGTTGTTTTTCAACAGAGCATGATCATTAACAGCTAGTGAATCACGGACAAGACTTTGGGCATGAAAATATGCCCAGAATGGATGAAAAAAATGTCACAAATGTTACAAGTGCCTTACTGTGACTTGACACTTTGTTGTGATATTTTGAGGAAACACTGATAATCACAAATCTACAGTGGATTGATGTGTGGATGCTGGCTGGGAAACCTAATTGTGACATTTTGGGACAGCACATCACAATTAAGTTTCCCAGCCAACATCCTTACATAAATCCGAAGTAGATTTGTATAAGATTTCCCCAGGGTGGGTAGGATTATCATAGGGGTGGATTTCCTACATCCAACCGACGTCAGTGTGATGTCCTCAACACCTGTGGATCTATGCTGGAATGACTTTATTCTTATGAGCAAATTTGAGGTCAGTCCTACCTGCCAGATTGATGTAGGGTTGACAGGTGGATTACCATTAAACACAGATTTAGTTTAGTTTACAGTTAGAGTCTAACCTCAGCTCTAATATTTCATCTGTGAATTATCTGTTTGGCCAACTGTCCATGAGTGAAGCATTTCTATACTGTATCTTACATTTTACGCTTGCACTTTTATTGGTGTGATTAAGTAATTAAACTGAAAAGCAAAGTTACTGTTTCTGATGTGAATTCTTTTTCACCTGTTTGCACTTACCAAAAAATGTGGGATACGTTGCTGCTTTTGTATATTACCATCCTGCAGATTGTCACAGTTGGAAGAAAGTGAATTTCAGATCATGTCTGGGCCATTCAAGGACATGAAGATATGTTGTCTACGTGTCTGCAGAAATGAACAAGAAACGGCATTTTAATTAACACAATTATAATTTTATTATCATTGACAACCAATATTGTAGTTCGGACTCGCGCCAGAGCTTTTCCTAGTTTTTTTTTTTTTTAACACATCGAATGCTTAGAGCATCCAACAGATCTCATGGGATTTTCTACAAGATGCACAGGTTTTAATTAGGTGCTGGTTCAATTCATACAAATTAATTGTGTTGATTCAGTCCTAATTTTGATCCTGCCTGTCATCTTGATTTATTGATGTTAGTGTTACCAATATATATAAGTAATTTGAATCTGTTCTTAAATCTAAATTTTAGCACTTACTGCAAAAGCAACAAAAGACTACATGTTATATTGGAGATGATCCCATTTCATTTTTGTGTGGATTTGACCTCATACAAGACTAAGGGATTGAAAAGTGGCAAACATTATTTAACCCATTGAGGAATCACCTAGTTATCTAAAAGTAAACCTATACACTAGTGAAAATAATTCCCTATGGTATAATGCTGCAATTTTCCAGCCAATATCCCTACGTCAATCCAACTTACATCTTGTGTATGATTTCCTCAGGGTTGGTAGGATTATCGTACCGGTGGACTTTCAACATCCAACTGACGGCAGTGTGATGTCATATACACCAGTGGATCTTCACTGGAATGATGTCATCCTTATGAACAAGCTTGAGGTCAGTTTAACCTGCCAAATTGATGTAGGATTGCCAGATGGATTAGCGTTATACATAGTTTAGTTTACATTTAGAGTTTAACCTCAGCTCTAATATTTCATTACAGAATTATTTATTTGGCAAACTGTCCATGAGTGAAGCATCTCTATACCTGTATCTTACATTTTACACTCACACTTTTACTGGTGTGATTTGGAAGGAGGAAGTGAGATGTGAGAAAAAATGAAAAAAAAAACCCAACAGAAATAAGCTTGAGGAAAACAAAGGGAAAAGGAAAGTTACTGTTTCTGATGTGAATTCCGTTTCACCTGTTCGCACTTACCAAAAAATGTGGGATTGGTTGCTGCTTTTGTATATTACCACCCTGCGGATTATCACAATTGGAAGAAAGTCCAATTTCATATCATGTCGTGGCCATTCAAGAACATGAAGATAAGTGTCTGCAGAAAGAAATAATAAACAGTATTTCAATTCACACAATTACAATAATCACTGATAACTAATATTGTGACTCACACTTGCACCACAGCCTTTCCCAAGTTTTTTTTTTTTACTGAGATGAATGCTTACAGCATCCAACAGATATCATGGAATTTTCTACAAGTTGCTCAGGTCATAATTAGGTGCTGGTTCATTTCACACAACTTGTGCAGATTCAATCTCTAATTTTGAGCCTGCTTTATTCATGTTAGTACTGCATACCGATATTATAAGAACAAGACTAACCTTAATCTATCCATAAATCTAAATCCTAGAACTCACCGCCAAAGCTACAACATAGTAGTGTGAGATGATCCCATTTCATTTTTGGGTGGATTTGACCTCGCCTGCATGAATAAAGAATTGAAAAAATGGCAAACATTTAAATGCATTGAGGAATTAACCAGTTACCTTATAAAAGTCAACCTACACACCATTGAAAATAATTCCCTTAGTGTAATGCTGCATTGTAGACCTATTTACCAGTTACCAGTACAACAGCATTCCCAGTGCAACACATAAGTTAAAAAATATGCTAAATGGTATGTATTATTTATTTAGTCCTATGGAAGAATTAACTTATCTCCTTACAAAGGTAAACTGATTTCTACATGTATTGTTGAACCAGTTTTTGAAACTAATTGTCTTGGCTTAATACTATATATACTGTATACCCATTTAGCAATCACCAGTACAACTGTATACATAATCAACATATCCGACAGTTTCTTATACTAATAGTAGAAGAGGATAAAACCATTCCCAGGCAGCAACCCTACATCAATCCGTCGTAGATTTCCGTAGAATGAGTAGGATTACCATAGGAGCAAGTTTCCTACATCAAACTGATATTGGTGCAATGTTGTAACTAGTGCATCTACGTAGGAATAACATCATTTCTATGTGCAAATTGGACATCAATCTCATGCGTCTGATTTTCATAAGGTTATCGGTGGGGTTTCTTACTGTGTGTTTTAGTTTATCGTATTCCCTGCAGTGCATGCAACCTGCTGACAAGATATATATATATATATATTCATGAAAAGTTTGTTTTATTTAAAAATAATTCCGGTGGCCTCTCCTGAGCCAGGCACACTATTGAAATCTGACATGTAGGACTGATGTAAAATTTGCACAGGGGAATGGCACTGTTCCTATGCAGAACTGCGGTTCACGACGTCACACCAATATTAGTTTGATGTAGGGACTCTGCTCCTGTGGTAATCCTAACAACACTATTTTAGATAAAGCTATGTTGGATTGATGGATATATGCTGGCTGGGTCACTCCAAATCACAGTTGGCTGAGTGGTTAAGTCCCCAGTTTCCAGAACTTCCCCTCGTGGGTCTGCCCCTGACTCACATCTCTCTGCTTTCTCCAGTTCTGTAAATGTAATTTCCATTGTGTTTATATTGGATGTACTAACCATGTTAGTGATTAATGGCCTGATCCCAATCATGACCTCGAGAGGCACATAAAGATAGAGAGAGCTGATACTAGACCTATAAATAAACATTATGCTTTTGCCTTCTTTTCATTAGTAATTCCCCTCCCCCCCACCCTCCACCCCTGCCCCCTTTTCCACACCCAAAAATCCTAAGCCCTCTGTTGATCAAGCCCATCTAATAAAACCCTCCTTAGTGTGTTTTCTGAAGATGATTTGATTCGGTATTCCTTTCCGTTCTGGATATGAAACAGAGAAATTTATGTACTTTACTTTATAAAGTCAGAGACTCCAACAAAAATCAGTATGAAACTAAAGAAAAAAACAACGATAATCACCTGTAGAAACACACACACGCACAAATTTCTGTTTCTGCAGAGGCAACACTGCTGATCTTGTCTCTAAATTCAATATCATTCATCAGTATTATCATTTATGTCATTTCAGTCACATTGAAGCATCGGCATAGTGTCTGTGTCAATTTCGTTTCGGCAAATAATCTTAACAGTATTTTTAAACTATTGGTTGCATCCAAATTAAAACTAACGAAACAATTCTTAACTCAAAACTGCACAGTATGTAAAATGGGTGAAACATCGGCTTAAATGAACTGGAATTAACAGAATTTAAAGACGAGTAGCGTTTTCTTAGGTCTGATTTCAAATATAAATGATCAGATTGGCATGTCAGATAACAGCCACAGCGATCTGGATTTGTCAGTAGGCCTAGATCCACATCTTTTTAGGAAGAGAAAGAGAACGGGAGAGAGATTAAAAAAAAAGATTTAAACATATCTGTGGTCTACTTAGTAACAAGCCACTAGGCTCTGCGCTCACTTTATTTATTTATTTATAAATCTATTTGTTGATTTATTTATTAGGCTAATTTATTTAACAATAACGTTACGATATAGTTTACGCTGTATTACCAAGGACAAACTAGCAGTCAAACAACCAGTTCATGAAAGATTAATCTTCTCACCTTGCGCAGTAAATGGAGTCGCAGATCTTCATGGGCCTCACCGTGTAAGGAAGTGTTTCAAAGTAGTTGCAGCTTATTTAACACTGTAGATACGGTATTATGCCTTGCTTGAAAGACCCTGATCACTTTCACTTGGAAGAATTATGTATTCCACGAGCGTAACATACAATTAACGTCTTTCTTGCTTTAAAACATTGGTTCTCAACGTGGAGGATATCGCCTCCTATGGTGATTTTGATTTCCGGGGGGGGGGGTGGGGGCAAGAAAGAGGAAAAGGACGGTAAAGGGGCGAAAACGATGAAGAAAGGACAGGGGGAAGCAAACGAAATCATGAAAAGAGGACCATTTGAGGGCAAATACAGTACTTATTCAACCGCACACATAGATATAAGGTTTTATGAGGAGAGAGATTTTTGTTGTTTTGAAAGTGCATTTGACAAAGAAAACTTTCTGTTTTATAATGAATCATCAACACGGCTGTTGTCATTAATCAGGTTTTGGAAAACTTAACATCATAATCTGTGTGTAGTCCGTCCTTTTGTGAACCGTATCTGTTGGTTTTGAGTAAGGGGGGGGGGGGGGAGGACGGTGATACTGATAGAAAATGTAAAGCACATGAGGGCGAATGCTCCAAAAAAGGTTGAGAATCACTGGTCTAGAGATTTAAAACATGAAGAGAGGACGAACATTTTTTCCCATGAAAATTTCAGAAAAATGACCGTGACCGGGAGAATTTCTGTGAAACACATGAAATAAAAGTGAGTACAGCTGATAAAAGGTACTTGTGAGCATGTCTGTGTACATGTCAGAAAGAGGGGTTTTGGTGGTGAGCAGTTCAGTTTTCTGGTGACTCCGCCTCGCACTCTGGAGCTTTGCAAATAATTATGAACTCAGTCTTCCCTCTCTCCTTATCTCTCCGCCCCCTCCCCCTCCCCTCCAAGTTTGCTTTATAACAGGCAGAGAGTATAGATCTATTGAGAGATTTCACTTCCGCCAAATCGCGAAACAAGTAGTTTAAATTGAGATACTGAGCGAAAGTTGTTTTTTAAAATTTTTTCTCCGTGCATGATATAACTCCGAAAACATCAGATCTTTCCAGATTCCTCACTTTAATAATCACAGTCCTGGGTTTATGTGCTTTTTACGGAAAACAGTGCACTCTCTGATCTTTTTACACAACTATACTCTTCGTTTTTTGACTCCGGGTGGATGTCGGTATGATATAGAACAACTCTTCTTCAATTCAAGATCCATCTCACGCACCGGCGTATCGGTAATTTTGATGGTTTGGATTACTGCTACATCATCAATGGTCATGGTCACATCTATACTCTCACAAATTGACGCAATGATATTTTCACCAGTTTTGAAATTATAAGTAGAAACTTTTTTTTTTCATTTCTTGTGTGTATATGATGAGGAATCTCATCTCTACAAAAATTTGAAATGCTGTCCTGTAAAATCGGAAAATTTTTGATACGCCTATTCGTGAAATGGATGTTAATTTTTGTTCAGCGTATTGGATACAACATACACTGGTTAATCCCCACTTGACAAGAATTCCCTTCGCAACTATGGAAATGACAGTTTGAACTTTGCGACGGTTGAACTTTGCTGACTCCAGAGGCATGTTAGTGTCACATTCTTTCAGACATGTCTTTTTCAATGGCATGAACTCTCTTCAGAATTTCAGAAATTTGACGTATTAAATTTCAAAGTCACTGGCTGTGAAAAAAGAACGGTTGGCTATTTTTTTAGAAGACAGGAAGGCTCTTTGTTATTATTTCAGGTCACTGGGTAGGCCTTGATATTTTCAGTAGATCTAACATTAATAAATATATCGATCTTCAATAGGTTATATCGATATCATATTAACCATGGGCTACATATTAATATTAATGATTTCCTGCCGGTGGCCAGTGTCAGAATACGCTGTAAGCACACTCTCTACGGGCATTTACTGATTTAGGCCTACTGTATTTTATTTCTCACTGTAGCTAAAGCAATGGACATGAACCCGTATTTGCCCTAATTTGACCTTTTTGAGACCGATTTGGCTGTTGTGGGCTTCGCGAATCTGGCAACCCTCCACCCACAGCGGCAGACGTCAAATCTGAGATTTTGAGAACCATAAGCCATGAATCAAGAACCTCCAGACTCTCTTCTACATAGACACACAGCTGTACTTCTCATCTATTGTGCCTTTCAAGTAAGCACATCCTTTTTCTTTTCTCTGTTGAATGATGTTCCGTACCATATTAATATTTTTGGAGTCGTAGTGGATATTTGGCCCATGTGGCCAAACTAGATTTCGTGTGCGCAGTGAATTTTGACAAAGTGCACGGATTAGGGTTTGTTTCAATTACGTCACTCAAAATTTAGGGCACCCCTCCCCCCGGTGCACTCTCTGGTATGCACACTCGAAGACAGAAATTGGCTGTAAATTTGTAATCAAAAAGATGAATACATATAAATTGAAACGAGAGTCTAGAGCAGTGTTTCTCACGTTGGGGCACACACACCACCGTTGGGGTGTGGCATTATATTGGTAGGGCGTGACAGTATTTTGGTGGAACATGGGGCTTGAGAATGGGGCAAAGGATATAATACTGTATGCTGTACTAACTTTGTCCTATTATGGTGGGGCGCACGCTTTATTTGAAAATTGAAGAAGGACGTGGGATAAAAACGGTTGAGAAACATTATTGTCTCGATCTAGTCTAGATTCTAGGTCTCTGTGGAGAACGAAACATTTGTGGCCTTTGAACTGCCGATGAAGGACGAAGTATAATTCAAAATTTCGTACGGGCACGAGTTTGCGACGTGAAACAAACCAATAATCTTTTTTGTAAGCCGAATGGCGGCGGTAACTTTATCGGAAATTGGTGATACATTGATCACAGAAAAAACAACAAAAAACTGTTGTGAGTAATTTAGCCATATGACCCAAATAGCCACAACAATTCTTCGCCGGTTTTCTGCTTTCGTCACCAGAGATCTGATGCAGAAGGAAATAATCATAAAGCTTGAGCAAATTTCTTTTTTTCTCTTTCAGTTTAATTTTATGATTAAAAAAAAAAGTGTCGAGAATATTTCATTGCGATGCAATTTCGGCCTCACATTGGCTAGATCTAGACTCTACAGCCTGAATGGCAGTTTCAAAACGTATAAAGTTAAGTTTCTTAAGTGTTAATTAACCTAATCCATTATCGTTTGTAGCGACCTTTTGTGTTTATGCAAGTTTCAGGCAGTGTTTTAAAAATGTTGTTTTGACGGTAAAATGCAATGATTCTATGTTTTGCTCCCTTTGATAAGCCCAAAGCATTAGAAATGAGTATGTAGTGCTCTGACGAGCATGAGATCTGAAGCAAATCCGTAGATTTTGAGAGAGAGAGAGAGAGGGGGGAGGGAGGGAGAGGGAGAAAGAGAGAGGGAGAGAACGGGAGAGAGAGAAAGAGAGAGGGAGAGGGAGGGAGAGAGAGAGAGAGAGAGAGAAGATGGGAGCAGGTGTTTATTTCAGGCAGCGCCGGGTACCTTTTCTAATTATTACGCACAAAAAAGCTTGTAAGTCAACATACTTATTTTTTGCCAGCCGCATTTGAAATGTCAAGGCCGTGCATGTGGCTCGCGAGTCTGTTTGTTCATGTCTGCAGTGTAAACTGACCTTTACCTTGACATTTCGGCATGTGACACAAATGCAGGTCAGGTTTGAAGAAACCTGCTGTACTCTAACATTGTCGAAAAATGACACCTTGAAATTAGCATTGGCATTTTGATAACGAGAGCAACAGTGTCGTGTTAATGGAAAAGAAACGTTTTTGCCGAGGAGATTAAAGGAACAAAACAAAGTAGCAAAGGTTTAACTCTTTCCCTGCCGTGCCGCGTACACTGCGTCGCAAGCTTCCCTAGCGGTAGCCGGTACAACGCAGCCTACATTGTGACGTTGTAAAGGTATTCCTTGACCACTGTATTGAAATTAACATCTTGTGATGTTGAACCGTAAGAACAGAATTCTTGGTGAAGCTTCCTTTGTCCTAGCATGTCCAGCGATACCCCGTGTGCGAGAGGTGTATAGTTTGGACAACTGTTGTGTAGTAAGGCAATCTTTGTTTACAAATGCACAGTACAGCATGGCGTGTAATCCCAGGGGGTGCTCCGTTCAGACGTGGAATGCTGGCCCGTAGGGAAAGAGTTAAAATGCCACATTGCAAAGCAAAGCATAGTTCAATAGTTGTGTTACTATGTAATCCAGAGATGAGCAAACATTACTTTGATCTTTACCATTATGTAAGTCTTGATGACAGCGCAGAATTCTAAACCTTGTTACTGGGATGACGGGTAAAATTTAATTAATCTCACTTACGGGGGGGGGGGGGGGGGTGTAAATTGGCTGATTTTGGATTTGCACATTTTTTTTGGGTCGGCATTGGTGGCCATCACAATCTAGCACCGATCTCGATGAGGTTCCAAAGTCGACTCGAGACTTTCTCTTTCATACAGTCATGTCTAAAAATCGTGTGTGGAAAGCAGATCGAGAGTCGCATTGATGGATGTGGTCTCATTAACTGACTGTGTTTGATTTTGGTATACCGGCATCATTCTGTTTATCATTCTTTTTCTTCTTCAATACGTTGTTCATTCACTGCAGTATGTAGCCATCCACAGACGTCTTCCATCTGGTTCTGTCCACTGCCATGTTGTGCCCTCGCTTTTTCTGATGTCATCCTAACATGTTCTTGCTGGTCTTCCCGTGGACCTTTTTCCAATTCTTGGTTGTCAGTCGGTACACCTTTTTGTCCATCTACAGTCTTTAATATATCAAGACACGTGTCTTGCTCATTTCCGTTTCTGTTTGAGTACATATCGATGGTGACGGGTGCAAACCGGCCAAGTCCAAAAATTTCATATTACTTTATATTGTACCAATGTATGAAGCCTGGAATCCTGCACCACATGTACAAGTAGCTGTTACCATTATCCAGTAGATATACTCAAAATAAGCATGTGATCAAACCAGCAAGGTCCATTTCCCATTAGTTTTAGCGGCAGTTTTTTGTTTCTTCTATAAAATTTGCTTATTTCGACTTGGCCGGTTTGCTCCTGACACCATCGATACGTCTGTGATCCCTGTTTTCTTTCTGATTTCACAGCATGGCACTTTATCTTGTAGTTTTATATTCAGCATCTTCGTTTCCATGGCTCCCTGTGCTGTTCCAAGTTTATTGGATAGTTGTTCTGTAAGGCATTATTAGCCGATGTTTGGCATTAGTTCATCATTGGTGGTTCATAAAAAAGTGAAATGAGATTGCTATGTGCTGTAATTTTTTTATAATGTTACTTGAACTTAAAAACAGTAATCTAAAATTTCCCCATTGTTGGATGCTTCATTATGGTGAGGTGTAAATACAAATAATTGCTGAACAGAACAGGGTGAGGGGTACTTTTTTTTTGCAGAAAGTTGCCAGGGTTGAACGGGACGAAAAATGTTGCGAACACCTGACTTAATGGTTCGTAGTGGGAGGTTGTGGCATAGTTGAACTGACCAAAAGGACATGACATACAAAATAGACTGGGGACCGACACAGGGAGTTATCAGGTAGGAAATGCAGGCACATGGGTGGAGAGGAGGAGGAGGAAGAAAGGCACAGGTTTCCAAATACAGACAGACATAACGAAAGGCAAACATAGATAGATAGATAGATAGATAGATAGATAGATAGATAGATAGATAGATAGATAGATAGATAGATAGATAGATAGATAGATAGATAGATAGATAGATAGATAGATAGATAGATAGATAGATAGATAGATAGATAGATAGATAGATATAGATAGATGGATGGATGGATGGATGGATGGATGGATGGATGGATGGATGGACGGACGGACGGACGGATGGATGGATGGATAGATAGATAGACGGATGGATAGATAGATAGATAGATAGATAGATAGATAATAGATGGATGGATGGATGGATGGATGGATGGATGGATGGATGGATAGAAAGATAGATAGGTAGATAGATAGATAGATAGATATAGATAGATAGATAGATAGATAGACGGATGGATAGATAGATAGACGGATGGATAGATAGATAGACGGATGGATAGATAGATGGATGGATGGATGGATGGATGGATGGATGGATGGATAGATGAATGGGTGGGTGGGTAGGTGGATGGATGGGCGGACGGATTATTTCTCATCATCTTGCCCCATCTCTTCTATCGTAAAGAACAGGCGGTTTCCAGCGACCCGCTTGTGGCCCGCAGCTCACAGTCCAGCTCACCGAAGACTCTTTATCCCGGCCTGGCGAACTCGGTAGGCCTCCTATTTCTCTCTACAAATCAGAAAATAAAAAATTAACAACTTTTTTAGGCAACAATACATTTCATACCAGGCGTATTTAAAGAACAGATGGACGATTTGTGAGCTTATTGTTACCAGTCTAGATATGCAACTTTTGTTATCGTATGCTTCCTAGCCCTATAGGCATTTTAAAACAGCTAAAATAGAGTGGCTTATGCTGGGACACATACTTGTTCAATGGTTCTCCTTTAAAATTTTGAAAAAGAGGGTCGGATAATCCTGCTATAAAACATATGGTTTAAATGTTATCTTTCTTTGGTTTTTTTGTTTTTGTTTTTAGCCAGGCAACATGTGCAGTGTTCTTTTGTTAAAATGTTATGTCTCGGGTGCGTTGTCTTCTTTCGATGGCGAATGGAAAGAGCACTTGAACGATGTGAAGAGATCTTCACACATATATTTAGGTTTGTTTTGTTACGTTTTTTTTTTCCCATGTCTTTTTAGCACAATGGGACTATTGTTATTAGAGGCGACGTTTTGGCACCGAGTATAACTCGCTAGTGGGTGAATGCCACAGACATAACCTGAAACCCACTGCAGGGTGCACCCCTCGGACAGACTGCTTCCATATGATTCTGTCCTTTGCTTCTCCCTGTCATGTTGTGAGGTCATGCTTTCTGATGTAAACTTCCATGTTCCTGCTGTTCTTCCTCTGGCTGCCAATCTGTACATCTCTTTGTCCATCTATTGCTTTCAAATCTAGACACATGTCCTCTCTCTCTCTCTCTCTGTGTCTCTCTCTGCCTGTCTGTCTGTCTCTCTCTCTCTCTTTCTCTCTCCCGGAGTCTTAGGAGACCGTTGGGGCTTCACAGGAGACTTCACAACCAGCTTCCTCCATTCCTCCCGGTTCTCTGATGCTCTTAGGCAGTTACTGAGTGTGAGGCCAGTCCATTCACTGATGTTGTCCTCTCATACCGTCCTCTGTCTTCCTCTCCTTCTGCCTCCCCCGCACTATTCCTTGTAGAATGGTTTTGGCAAGTCTTGTTGATCTTGATACATGACCATGCCATCTCATTCTGCCTTCTTTTTCACTGTGAACAATAGGTCTTCATATAGTTCAATGGCTTGCCGAGTGCTGGACCTCCAAGTTGGTAATGTTGTCTTTGTATGAGATGTTGAGGATTTGCGGAAACATCTCATCTCTATTGCCTGAATGCTTCTGTCAAGTACGTCTCACGGGCATAGGGGGGATATGGCAATGACCAGGGAGCCTATCAGTCTGATCTTCGAATGACACTTACATAATGAAATTAGGAGTGAGAGAACCACTTTCATGCTACTGCTACTGATCCCATAATCCACAGGATCATAGGGGCGCTGCATGACAGAGAGCCTCGTCAGGCGCCTCCACTTTTCGCGGTTGTTTGCGAGCGCCTGAGTTTGGGCGAAGGATTTCCCGGTCCACTCCGCAATGTTGTCGGTCCACCTCTTCCTTTGCCTTCCTCTTCTTCTCCTCCCCTGCACAGTTCCCTGAAGAATGGACTTGGATAGGCCACACGATCTTGTTATGTGGCCATACCATTTCAGTTTTCTTCGTTTCAAGGTAGACAGCAAGTCTTCATAATGACACATGTGTTGTTTCACTCTACTGCGCACCTCCTCATTTGTGACGTGGTCAGTGTATGAGATGCCAAGGAGTCGTCTAAAGCATCTCATTTCGGCTGCTTGGATCTTCCTCTGCAGCTCTGCCGTCAAGGTCCATGATTCACAAGCATACAGAAGGATGGGGATAACGAGTGCATAGAGTAATCTGAGTTTGGATTTGACTGAGATGTTTCTATCTTTCCATATTGGTCTTAATTTTGAAAGCGCCCCTGTTGTTTGTGCAATGCTTGCATGGACTTCTGGCTTGGATCCTTCTTGGCTGATGATAGCACCAAGGTACTTGAACTAGTCGACTGTTTCGAGCTGTTGACCACTGGCCGTGATTTTGGTTTTGATGGGCTCGTCGCTATTTCTCATCATCTTTGTTTTCTCGGCACTAATTTCCATGCCATATCTGGTTGATGTTTGATCCAGTCGTTTCACCAGTCTGGCGAGTTCTTCTTTATTTCCTGCCAGACCGTCAATGTCATCGGCAAACCTAAGGTTAGTGACTGTTCTTCCACCGATGCTGGCTGTGCTCGTGTGATTTTCAAGGGCATCAGTCATGATTTGCTCAAGGAAGATGTTGAACAGGGTAGGTGATAGCAGGCAACCTTGACGGACCCCGGCGGTAGTGTGGAACCATTCTCCTATTTTCCCTTGGGCGAGGACACTTTCATGACAAAGGCTAAAAAAATCAGCAGTGTCGCAAACAACAATATTACAATACCCCACGACATACTCACATATTGATAAGTATATTACAATAGGTTTTGATCTCTAGCCCTTCCCTATTCTCAATCCAATGCGCTAAATGATCCAATTATTTGGACGTATGTTTTATTCATATCAAAGAGGAATTAGGCCTATGGAGATAACCTTGCCATCCAGTCCCATCATGGCTGTCTGTTTTAACTGAGACAAGCCAAAACACAAGGGGTATGGGGGTGGGAGGGGCATGATGCAGTATTAGATGACACGTAAATCTAGACACTATTAGCCCAGAGCATTAATTTTTAGCATCCTACCGCCAACCCCACTCAAAATGGCCGCCGCGCGATTCTAGTGGTTCCAAGCCGTGTGGCACCGTGCGGACTCTAGTGTAATAATA
This sequence comes from Onchidella celtica, assembly GCA_963931925.1. NCBI lineage: Eukaryota > Metazoa > Mollusca > Gastropoda > Systellommatophora > Onchidiidae > Onchidella > Onchidella celtica. The sequence goes on along the minus strand of OZ007584.1, from coordinate 8,371,815 downwards.
CTATCTCAATGGGCTTGCTACAGCGAGCCAAAACAAAGACCATTGTGTTGCAATTTTTAAAAACTTTCTATTTTTCAAAAAAAAAAAACACCTGAAAATTGAATCAACGCATTGGATTGATATAAAAGCAATTGGGCTAGATTCGTTGGCACTTGAGAAAAGAAAATTAATTTATAATTTTTGAAACTGTCATTTAGGCTGTAGCGTCGGGAAAAGAGCCAAAATTGCACCACAATCAATTAAACCTGCCACACTTAAAAAAAAAAAAAAAAAAGATATCTTGACTAAGTGTACGCACGCTTCACTGACCCCTCTCCCTTATCTACGCTTTCATCCGCTGAGGGCAACCCCCCTGCCCCTTCCGAGCGTGCCCAGCCAGCAAACCTACGGAAATCCGACGCATAGGTTTGACGTCAAGTTTGCCCGCAGAAATGCCACCGTTCCCACGTAGATGGGCGGGTTACGGCATCTCGCCCACGCGTGTTTGATGTATGGAACCCGCACCGACGGGCAATCCTATCAACCCCCGTACAGAAACCCTGTGCAAATCTACGTTGGTTTGGCGTAGACATGCCCTTTGGGGAACGCACTCCAAGGATCGGCGCTCTTTGTTTTTACCATAGCTTCTTGAAATTTTATATAGGAGGCGTTAGTGGGTCTTCACTTTGGCTACAGTGCCACACAGACAAAACTGTGCAATTTGTGCAGAAATTGTAAAACCATTGGTAAGCTATGATGTGGGATGGCCCACTTTATCACTATAGCAACCAAATACATATGTTTATACCCCTCCACCCCCCCTCCTTTTTCCCGAAACCGTGGGACAATTAATAAAAATGTGGGATGGCCCACTTAACAGAGACCACAAGATATAAAAACAAAACATTTTTGCTACCCCTCCTCATCCATCCATAAAGAAAGGTGTTACGATTGGACGACGAAATTCAGTCATCTTTACGTAACACCAAGTCAAGTTGTACGGCAGTCTCTTGCAGTGATGTCAACGATATATTATAAATTTGAACAAAAATTTACGCATAGAAATACTGTTACGAGGTTTTTTTTTATTCAAACAAAAAATAGGATTATTTTGTTACGTTTTTTTTTTTTTTTAAAGCATAATGGATCTATATCAAAGCCGACGATTTGGCGCCGAGCCCAGCTTGCTAATGAATCAATGAATGAATGCCATACACCAAGCGTGAAATTGAAGAACTTGGTGCTATTATCAATCGTGCCTGAGATACAGAGAAGCTAAATAATTATGAAATACATGTATTGAGCAAAAACATAATATAAACGTTGTTTCGTGCATGGAATGACCCTGAAAATGTTGGCTCTATCAATATGTCTCAGTCGAATAATAACGGTCCGGGGTTAATGTGCTTTGTACAGAGACCCGCTGATCTTTTTGCAGGACTAAACCGTTTGTTACGGAGTCCAGGTAATTATAACAGTCCTGGGTCACTGTGTTTTATACAGAGACAGTATACTAACTGATCTTTAAGCACAACTATATAGCTTGTATTGGAGTCCACGTGGACAGGCATGGTATAGACTCACTCTAATACACGTGATAGCAGTCCTGGGTTAATGTGCTTTGTACAGGAGAACGTGTTTATCTTCCTTCTGTCATGACTTCACCAATGTAGCTGTCTGTCATTTAAGCACTGAGGCTGAAAGATAGGTTGAGTACTGGCGCATAAAACGCGTGCAGACACTGGCCTCTCAACTTTGTATACACAAGACGTGAATTGAACCCTAAAATGTTACAATAGGGTGCTTGTAGGAATGTACTTGTGTACATGTGTGTGTGTGTATGTTTGTGAAATTGAGAGACAGACCGACAGATAGGTAAATAGATCGACAGACAGACAGATGCAAGTGGGTGGACATACGGACTGCCTCTCAAACAGATAGATATGTAGATAGGATCGATGGATGGGTAAATGGATGGATGGATAGAAAGAGAGAGGGAGAAAGAGAGGGGGGAGGGTATATTATGTCCATTTATATGACATGAAACATGTCAAGGTAGCTAGTTGGCTAAGACTATCGACCAATTCCAGGGCTGTCCAAACCCAAGTACACTCTCCTGCCTCTGATTTATAGGACGTACTAGGTCATAGCACTCATGTCCATGTCCACTCCAGTACATTGTAGAACTAAATGCTCGAGTTCCATGTCGCCTACTTGTGAAGTGGTCGGTGCTGTGGTAGCCAGTCAGTGATATAATAAATCAGTGAGAGATAAGAATCGCCAAGGCCGGTGGCATAATGCATCAAGTGTATTTTGCCTCTGTTTGAGTGTGAGTTGTGGACTGTGGAGTAAAACGGGATCTCGCTCAATGGCAAGACTGAAACTAGCCTGTCTCGATAGTTCCGTTCCGTTTCCGATCTCTTAACCCCCGGGGTGGGATTGTTGAGTCACCACTGATGATTTTCGGACGATTCTCCTCCATCGTCTCTGTCCTCCGTAGCTCGCGGTGAGTCAGCGAAGGTCAAACCTGTCCTCTCTTTGATGTTGTCTTCCCATCTCTTTCTCTGTCTACCTCTCTTTCTCCCCCCTGGTACGGTACCCTGCAAGATGGTCTTAGCGAGCCCACTGGATCTTGACACGGGTCGTACCATTGCAGCTTTCTGCTTTTCACCACTGAGAGCAGGTCATTGTAGGGTCCACTTGCTCTCTTGATCCTGTTGCTGACTTCTTCATTCGTGATATGATGTTTGTATGAGATGTTCAGTATCTTACGTCATTTCCAGGGCTTGTATCCGTCTCTGTAGCTCAGCTGTGAGTGTCCAGGACTCGCATGCATACAAGAACACGTTAGGTCAGGCCCGTCAAAACTGTTTTGTGTCGGCTGGCGGAAAGATAGACCTCGCGCATTGAGTGAAAAATAGACTTGACTCAGTGTGACACCCTCAAACATGGAATATTTGGTATTTGGCTCGGCGCGCACTAGTCAAATTTGATTGTCCGACTAGATCATGACTTGACAACATAGTTTCAGCAGAGAGTATAGATGTATAGAGAGATCTCACTTCCGCCAAATCGCGAAACTAGGTCGCTGCAGTAAACAAGAAATTGAAGAATTGAAGGAGACCATCTTCACCAAAGATAGTGGGCATGTCTGTTTACTGTGGTTTGTTTATATTTTTGGGTTGATTGAAACTATTTGCAACCGTTTGTAAGCTCTGACGCCAAGTGGAAATGCACAAACGGATATTGTTTACCTCAGCGGCCTACTTTCCACTCCATGCTAACAGTGGTTTCGCAGAGCCTGCCCGTGTCTCGCAGTGCAAATCGACCAATAGTGAAACCTCTCAACACATACATACTCTTTGCTTTCAGTGAAATCAAACTGTGAACTAGCTAGCTGGTGCGACAAATCTCATTTGAAACCCATTGTCATGACGTCACCATCCAACCAGTTGGCCGATTAGTGCGCGCCGGGTTATAGAGAGTTAAAGAGGCCATCTCTACATCCCCATTGACCCTGTCATTCCGCTCTGTAAACAAGTGATAACAGAGTTACTTATCACCGTTAGTCTACTTGTCATCTCTTTAACTTACCTCCCGGGGAGAACTTAAAAACTCGGACGAGTCAGCCAGCAGTCGTAATTTACTTAATCGCTTTATCATGCTGTACTTTTCTGTCATTCTTGTCTATTGTGGGACAGTATTATATTGATATATCACTGGTGATCTATCTATCTATCTATCTATCTATCTATCTATCTATCTATCTATCTATCTATCTATCTATCTATCTATCTATCTATCTATCTATCTATCTATCTATCTATCTATCTATCTATCTATCTATCTATCTATCTATCTATCTATCTATCTACACTGTATTGATCTATCTATCCATTATTTCTATCTGTCTATCCATCCATCCACCCATCCACCCATCCATTCATCCATCCACCCATCTATCTATCTATCTATCTATCTATCTATCTATCTATCTATCTATCTATCTATCTATCTATCTATCTATCTATCTATCTATCTATCTATCTATCTATCTATCTATCTATCTATCTATCTATCTATCTATCTATCTATCTATCTATCTATCTATCTATCTATCTATCCGCTCGTCCGTGCAGGTGGTGGTGGGCGCATGTGGTATCATCTCCTTTTTTGCTATCATTTTTTAATATTCTGTCTGGGCTTGCTTCTCCCAAGTACAATGTGACCCTCTTCGCGCCGAAGTGGTTCTCCAAGCTCAAACTTAATACCCTGGCTGTCAGTCTGTCTGTATGATAGTACACTGTCAATCAAAATATATTATAAACACAAAGTTCCATGGCCTACACTATGAAAGTGCATTGTAACCGACCATTTTTCTGGTTCGAGAGGCCCTTCACCTCACTCTCTCAGAAATGTCACCCAAAATACAAAAGAAAATAAGTGTGTAAGTGTAGGTGGGGGAAGGGGGAGGCTTGGTGGTCAGTTTCAAATATAAAAATAATCTTGTTGTTCCATTTTGGTTTATCAGTCATAAGGAGTCAGTTGTTGCTGTTTTAACCAAAACGAGTGTTTAATCTTAAACTGGCATTAACAAGCAGTGCTATAGGACCTGGGAACTGCATTTTGTTATGCACGATTGAGTACTGTTTTGCCATAAAGTTCTGAGCGAATACAATAATGTCGCTTTGTGACTTCTCCTGGCGAAGCCTGAAAACTGAATTCTTCTTTGCGTGAAAAAATAAATTAATCACAGTGATGTCTTCAATTATAGTAAATTCACAACAGATAAAGGTGAGGAAAGATCGGTGGGGGGGGGGGGGGGAGACTGAAAAATGATGAGTGTTGCTGGCAATTACAAGTTGTATTTTATTGTATACTATTGTAAGTAAGTGTAGAAATTGTAGCAAGGAGCAAGGAGCAAGGAGCGGAGGGAGTGAATGACCGTGCGTTTTGTCTGTTTGTTTGTTTGTTTTGAATGTTTTCATAGATTGTTTGCTTGATTCTTCTGTGTATTTTGAATTGGCCGTCAGGCCTACAATAAACTAAAATTGAACTTGTGACAAGTACTAGTAGTAGCAGTAGTCTCTCGAGTTCGAAAAGGTGGCTGTGCAGCTATCCATGAGCGCGGTAATAGCTCTACAGTGCCAGGGTGAACTTACAGAATCACGAGCAGATCAGTCACGTTGTGTGGCAAGAATGGAAGCCGATGTAGGGCGCCGTTCTGGAGTGGCCAGGGCCCTGGTTGTGGGCGTCTTTTCCCGAGGATGCTGCAGGTGCTCTTCTTGCGAGGGCATGCCACTGCTTCCTGGTCTGGGCCTGTTTCCATTGACGCTATGTTTATGGACCATTAAGCGTGGGCTGTAATTAATGGTCACTTGCCCTGCTATTGCCCGCAGTGGCGCAGCCGTCTTTTCCGGCGTGTTTTGGAAGGAGACCACACAGTAAAGTGCAGAAACAAAACTGAAAAACAAAACTAAACATGATTTTACAGGAGAGTAAAAGCAACAACAACAACAACAAAAAAAAGCAACTCACATTGGGCTTCTCTTTTTATTCCTTGTTTAATTTTCATTCTGTGATGACCAAAAGAAAATATCTGTCTGACGGAATTAGAACCCAGATAGAATGAGAGAGCATTTCATTCTAGATCATTCTGAATAAGATCAATGGATCGAAAGCTGGTTTCGTCTTTCCTTCTCCTTATTGTATCGTTTCTGCGTTATTTCTTAGGCGAGACTTTGAGGGAGATGAGGGAGGAGGTGGAGGGAATTTTTATTTAATTTTGCCCGGGCAGCGGCCTGTTCGGCCTGCTCTTTTCGATTTCCAACTGCCAAGGCATCTTTAACATGCGCAACGTGCACACGGGCCCTCCGAGTTTTTCGACCTTATCCGAGAAGACTAGGTGTTCGATCCGCCCTACCATAGGATCAGGGACAGGAAAATAAGAGAAAAATCCACAAAATTCCATCATGCACCGACCGAGATTTGAACCCCGTACCGTCGGCATGAGAGGCGAGCACCTTGCCTTTAGACCACGGTGTCCCCTTATTTATGGGTTTTTCGTGATCATTTGGTTGATTTAATGTAAATTGTAGAAATTACGAAAAATACGTTTTCTTGCCTTGGGTTCTAGTGGGAACTGCGGCCGAATGATACATTTCTGTGGATCATCGGTGATACATGGGGCGTAGAGAGTTTAATTTTTTTTTTTTTTTGCCTAAATGAGTTGGGAGTTCTTCATTTGAGGGCCACGTAGTAAACTATCGTATCTCGCGTTTAACAAACTTTTCATGAGAAGTAAAAAACTGAATAACTTCATCTGTCTTTAAAAAACGGAGAAGTCATTTAAATCTTAGTTTTCAGAATTTAACCTCCACTTTATAACACAACCTGCGGACTTTAAGGGCTACAAGCATGCGAAATATATCAATTCTGATAAAAAACAACAACAACAACAAAACACAACTCGAGTTAGGATACTTTACCATGCGACCGTCGGTATGACAAAATGCACTTTACTCACCGATTCGACCAGTTGGGTCAGGAATGGAATGCCAGGAGGATCATAAAAGAAAACACCGCTGGAGACGTGGAAGGAGCGCCAAGGACGATAACCCTTCATTCCAGAAAGGGTTATCGTCCGTACCGACATTACAGATCTGAATTAATTAATACGATTGTTTTAATTTAGCATTCTGTCCCCTGACATTTAAATAACACCACGAGGTGGTTACCTTGAATACTTGTGAGCTGGGGGAGGTGGGCATTCTATTTTCCTGCAATGTGATCTCAAGGAACACACTATGTGAGAGGGCTGGCCAAACTTGTTTATTAATGTAAAGGCCACATACGATAAACTTCAGATATTCGAGAGCCACAGGATAGGAACCAAATGTGCACACAAGTTTTCATTGCTAACATACACATTTTGTTACAAAAAATTAACATAAATACCAAGAAATACGTGTATGCAACAATATTTATTCATGTATGCAGTTTTTTTAAAATGTTAATTTGCATTAGTTTCAGTACTCACAAAGTACATATAATATAAAAATATAATATTAATGTACCAAATGTTTAAAAAAAAACAAAAAAACTCAGCCAACATAATTATTTCAAATAGCCACGTATTGAAGGTCAAAGAGCCGCATGTGGCTCGCGAGCCTCGTTTGGACACTCCTATTGTATAAGGAAGTGCATAGGTAGGGAAGATATTCCCTCCCTATGCACTTTGCATAGGTAGGGAAGATAGTGTACTACGTCATCACCAAACGTGTGGAATTATTATTGGTCTAAATTTAGTGCATTTGATTTGAATCACGATATTATAGGCTATAGAATTAGTTGTCGGCGAGCCAGTGGCGACAGAAGCGAATCGCGATTCGAGTCAGTCAACGACAGGAGGTTATATGAATCAAAATCAACCGAATCAGTCGGCGAGTCAGCAAAGACAAGTGACAGACGAATGGCCTAGACCGAGCTCAAAGCAAAACGCAGTGACAAAGGCTCGCTGCTCCATCGCCCACTCCGAGCAGAGAAGGTCAAGACGGAAGCGGACCTCGTGGTGCGGCAGCATGGACATAACCATGCGCTTACTGAAATTGTGTGTGTGTGTGTGGGGGGGGGGGGGGAGTATCTGCCGATTTCTTTATACACCAAAATTAAAAAACAAGCAAAAAAAAATCTGCACCGGCAAGAAGCAAAATAAATATTAGCTTGAAATAGTTTCAAAATTTTTCTTTCTCCTCTCCCGTGTAATTTGTGGAGAATGAACTGAAATGTGAAGGGTTCGATCGTCGAACTACTGCGTAGTCGAAGTTTCATCACTCCAACCAGCAACCCTAAGGTAATCCTCTGTATAGGGTGTTTGCGCAAAGCAATCATAATGGTATCCTTCCCTCGTAGATCCGCTGTTTACAGCATTGACCGACGTCTATTTGATGTAGGGACCCCACCCCTACGGTAATCCTACCTACTCTACGGGATATCCTACACAAATACGTCAGATTGGCCTAGGGGTGCTGGGTGGAAAATTCCCTGGAATGCTTGACCTACAAGTAAATTAAATGCCGGTGTATTCTTCGTGTAGGTGTGCTTTACTGTATGTTTTCCTAAATAGGCAGGAAACTGCTGGTTCCCCTTGCTCCTCTCCCAATAGATCCACTCTGGACTTTTCATGGGTGCCATGCTCAATTACAATAACGCATGTAATTACATTCTGCCCCCATGGGCTTAAAATTAAAGCCTATCAAATTCATTGTCCCCTCATACATGAACTTAAATTGAAGATGCATAAGAACAACAGAAAATCTATGGGGTTGCCTTTCTTCTTACAGCTTTTTCTTTTTGCCATATTTTGACAGAGGTAGGTTAGGTTTGTTGTCGCCAATGGGTCGTAATGGGGATAGGCGCTGATTTGGCTTATTACCGCCGGATGATGAGTGTGATACATGATCATTACCTATAATTATAATGTTTCATAGCTATTGCAAACATAGCAGGCAAAGCACAGAAAGAAAGGAATATCTTCCCTGCCTAAGCAAAGTAGGCCTATTACACAAGAAATATCTTCTCGACCTAAAAAAAATATGCAGAGACAAAAATATTTTCCTTTCCTAAGGTGAGTGGATAGTCAAGCAATAATTATCTTCTCTGCATGCACTTTGCACATATAGGGATTGCATAGTCTGGGGATATCTTCCTTACCTATGCAAAGCGAATAGGCAGGGGATATCTTCCTTACCTATGCAAGGTGAATAGGTAGGGAATGTCTTCCCTACCTATGCAAAGTGTATAGGTGGGGGATATCTTCCCTGTCTATGCACTTCCATTGTATAAACTAAATCTAAATAGAAAAGTAGTGGCGGGAGTAAATCATTGTTGTGCATCTTTGGCCCTTCATTTGCTCGACACCACAGCCTAAATGATATAGTTTCAAAAGTATAAAATTAATTTTCTTAAGTGTCAACTAATCCAGCCCAATCGCTTTTGTGTCGACTACTCGTGTTGATTCAAGTTTCAGGTATTTTTAAATAAAAAGTTGTAAAAATGTAAAATACAATGAGCTTTATTTTTGGCTCCCTGTCATAAGCCCACCGTACCGGAAACGATATTAACATGCGTTTAATTCCGTGTGCGCAATTTTCCTACCAGAAATGAGTTCGTTGTGCTCTGGTGCGCATGAAATCAATAGCAAGACCAGAGAGTATAGATTTAGACCAAAGATACTAGAAACGATAAGATGAGACACTGTCTTCTTTGCACTAATAAAAAAAAAAATCGTGCACACCATTTGCGCGCTGATCGGGGGCGAGGCCCATGGCGCATAGTATGAACAGAATCCTTGATATAATGGTAAATTTATGATGCAAAATTGTGACAGTGCTACGGCGACTAAAAAAAAAAAAAAAGCAAAAATCGCCAGTTTTTCCCACAGCGATTGAGGTTATAATTCCACAATAAGTGACGTCAATCAAGGCCTATTACGATAGCTGAACAGTGAACAAAATTCAATATTTTCCTTGGCTTTGTAAAATACGGCACTTTTCATGACTTCCGGGCGTTTGCCTCTAGGTGGGGGTGCGAAATCTGTGCACATTAAAAGCACTAGCTGTCTTGTCTTATCAATTTATTACTCTAGTATCTTTGGTGAGACTGTAGAATATTGGACGCTTTCTAGACCAAAAAGAAAGAGAGAGAGAGAGAGATAGAAAGGTGGATTCACATGTTTTTCCCGGATAATGCCAGGTAGTTGAGGTACCCCATCTGTTTAAATAAATTTCCTTTATGGTGAGCATAACGATAGTTGGTGCATGCAGAGACATGCTAAGATTTTCCCCACGTGACCTAAAATGATTGTGCGTCTTTTATAGACTGAGCTGAGTCACCGCGGACTTTCTGGGAAACTGTTTATTGGATTTACTTGAATTTTGCGCGGGCTCATATTTCATACTAAACTTAATAGATTGGATTTTTCATTTATTAGAGTGTAGACAGATTTAGAGCTTGCTTCTTTGCGCTAAAGATAATTATTGGATTGTTTACAGAAAATGATTTCCACAATACTAGACTGTGCGAGGTAGTCTTCAACATATGTGTGATTTAGTGCATGGAGGATTGTTTGCTCAGTATTCATCAATCGTTTTTCCACTTAAGGCGAACATACACCCATCCATCCATATCTTCGCCCATCCATCCATCAATTCATCCATCAACCCACCCATCCATTCATTCATCTCCCCTCATCCATCCATCCATCAATCCATCTCCCCTCCCCCCACCCATCCATCCACTCATCCATCCGTCCATCAATCCGCCCATTCACCCACCCATTCATCCATTATCTCCGCCCATCCATCCGTCCATCCATCCATCCTTACACCCATTCATCCATATCTCCGCCCTTCCATTCACCCATCCATACCTATCTCCGCCCATCCATCCATTCATTCATTCATTCACCCATCCACCCATATCTCCCCTTTTCCATCCATCCATCAATCCATCTCCCCCCCCACCCATCCATTCATCCGCCCATCAATCCGCCCATTCATCCATTATCTCCTCGCATCCATCCGTCCATCCATCCATCCTTACATCCATTCATCCATATCTCCGCCCTTCCATCCACCCATCCATACCTATCTCCGCCCATCCATCCATCTATTCATTTATCCATTTATCCATCATTCCATCCATTCATCCATCCATCCATCCATATCTCCCCCATCCATCCGTCCATCTATCCATCCATTCATCTATTCATCCACCCATCCATCCATATCTCCTCCCAACCATCCATGCATCCATATCTCCGCCCTTCCATCCATCGATCCATCCACCCATCCATCCCTATCTCCGCCCATCCACCCATCCATTAATCTATCCATCCATCAATCCATCCATTCATCCATCAATCCACCCATCCATTCATATCTCCGCCCGTCCATCCATCCATCCATCCATCCACCCATCCACCCCAATTCCGCCCATCCACCCATCTATACATCCATCCACCCATCCACCCTATTCTGCCCATCCATCCATTCATTCATTCATCCATCCATCCACCCCAATTCCGCCCATTCACCCATCTATACATCCATCCACCCATCCACCCTATTCCGCCCATCCATCCATCCATCTATTCATTTATCCATCTATCCATCAATCCATCCATTCATCCATCCATCCATATCTCCCCCATCCATCCATCCATTCATCCATCTACCCATCAATCCATCTATTCATCCACCCATCCATCCCTATCTCTGCCCATCCACCCATCAATTCATCTATCCATCCATCAGTCCGTCCATTCATCCATCAATCCACCCATGCATCCATATCTCCGCCCATCCATCCATCCAACCATCCACCCATCCACCCCTATCTCCGCCCGTCTATCCATCCACCCCTATCCCCGCCCATCCATCCATCTTTCCATCCACCCATCCACCCCTATCTCCACCAATCCATCCATCCACCCACCCACCCTATCTCCGTCAATCCATCCATCTACCCATCCACCCCTATCTCCACCAATCCATCCATCCACCCACCCACCCTATCTCCGTCAATCCATCCATCCACACATCCACCCCTATCTCCACCAATCCATCCATCCACCTATCCACCCCTATCTCCGCCAATCCATCCATCCACCCCATCTCCACCAATCCATCCATCCATCCATCCATCCATCCATCCATCCATCCATCCATCGGACATCGTAACAGTTATCAAAAATCAACACAACAAAAATATACAGGTGTCTTTATACATAAATAAATTCTTTCCTTCTCTCAGAATATCAACTGCGTTGCCTAACCGCCCATCGTCAGTACCACTGTACCCCGCACAGCTAAAGCGAACAGAGAATTGTACACATCTTCACAAACAAAAAATGACATGACACTGGAAACGAAATCTGACCCCGACTATTTATCTTATCTTCCTACCCTTTATTTCCCCCCCTCCCCCATTTTCTTCTCGGTCCTTAGGCTATCTATCTATCTATCTATCTGTCTGTCTGTCTGTGTGTGTGTCTGTCTGTCTGTCTGTCCGTCCGTCTATCTATCTATCTATCTATCTGTCTATCTATCTATCTATCTATCTATCTATCTATCTATCTATCTGTCTGTGTGTCTGTCTGCCTGTCCGTCCGTCTGTTTGGCCTCCGTCCGTCTATTTATCAATCTATCCATCTATCTATCTATCTATCTATCCTTAAGGCATTATTTTCCATATTCAGACCTACCAAGCCCCGTACCCATCTCCAAACTGCCACCACCACCTCTCTCCCCTATCCAAACACAAATAAAGAGAATACCATAATACCCTTCACCCCCCTCTCCACCCCACCGAGCCTCCCTATCCTGCATAAGCATGTCCTTACACAATCTCACCCCCCCCCCCGCCTTTCCCCCGTACGTATCCGTTCTACGGCACCCATCTGTCTGTTTATCTGCCCCCCCCCCCCCTCTAGCCCTGGACAGTGAACACTGACATTCATACCGCTGTTGCGCACCATATGTCACTTCAAGAGGTTGAAACAACCTTTCGTGCGCAATTCGGTTGGTGACAAGGGAGAGACCATTGCTGTTCTGGAAATTTCTTGCAGTCAGGTGCGTCGCATAATTTTTGTGGGTAGATTTATTTCGCTTCTATAATTCATATTTTATATATCATTTGTTTCAATAATAAATAACAGTTAAATTTTTAAATTAGAGGACACGTTGGAAATAATTCTGCATATTTTTGTAGTCATTTCTTCTACAGCGTTGAAATTAATTAATTTGTTTGTTTCGGGCAGGTACTGCAGTACAGATTTCGTGTCGTCCAGTGTCTTGCCAACTGCGTAGTTTTTAAAATTCATTTCTTCTACAGCTTTAAAGTTTATTTATTTACGTATTTATTTATCTGTTTACTTATTTATTTCAAATTTCATGCAGTGCAGTGCCCTGTATACTTTGTGCGTAAGTTTAATCCACTTGATCTACCACAACACATCTGTGTGTAAATTGTTCTGATTAAAAAAAAAAAAATGATCGTAGATGGAGCGGCGGACTGAATTTTTGATTCGTTCACACATTGAAAGGGACAGTTTTTATATCAACTTCCAAGAAAAAAAGAGGAACTGAATTTCTTAAGAAAACGAAACAGTGAGTACTGCATGTAGTAAAATATCCGAAAAAAAAATAAAAGAAATGTGCACACTTACGAATGACAATATTATATTCTTCATGCAGGGTGATCATGGGGAACACATGTGAACCATATTTAGATTTAGATTTTTCCCAATGGCCTTTCGTAACGAGACCTCATTTGTGTAGCCGGCTGACAAAATGAGGCACATTTCGGCACTACCCGATTCGAGAAAATCGTTAAAAGGCATCATAGGATCAATTTTATCGATTTTGCGTTTTCAGTATTTTTGAAAAGTTTTAATCTCTTTACTATTCATTTTCCAAATGATGATCCTGTTTGAGAAGGGTGAATGCCTCAAAACTGACTTTGAATAGAGTCATCATCAATAATTTTGACTAAAAGCTGAAACTTTAAAAGTGTTTTCTCAAAACTGAGGTTGTGTCACCTCCTATCTTTGAGAGGCCATATATGTTCTCTGCTAATTAAATTACAGCAATATATTTTTAACCAAATGAAAGGGCTTTGAACAACCTATTTGGTGATAATATCTCTATACCACCAAAATGCATAAAGTGGCTCATTTTGTCGGGCGGCTACACATTTAGGGACGAGGTAGGATTTTTTGTCCGACGGCCTGAGGGGGTGGGGGGGGGGGCGGTGACCAGTAATGTCGGTGGCACTGATTATCAGGAAACTGAATGGGGTCATGGCGCACAAGAGGCTGAAATCCCTTACTTTAGATCATTTACGATGCCCAAAGCTGCTGACCTTTCATTTGACCCGTCATTAAGAAGACTGCTGGACATCAAAGCATTACAGTTAAATGCTAAAGCTAAGCATGACTGTGTGGATACTGAAATATGGGGAGGGTTCAGTGCAGGACAGGATATCGTGGGCCGCTTAGTAAACTGTCGTAACTCAGTTTTTATACATTTTTCAGGAGATGCGAAAATGTGAACTGTTTTTTTAAAGCCAGATTTAGTAGTTACGATATTTTAAAAACGCTATCAGACTCTTTGTTTCAGAATTTAGTCCGCAAATTTTAACACAACATGCCGGCTTTCAAGAAAGGGACAGACAGACGGGCAGACAAATAGATAGATAGATAGATAGATAGATAGATAGATAGATAGATAGATAGATAGATAGATAGATAGATAGATAGATAGATAGATAGATAGATAGATAGATAGATGAATGGATGGATGGATGGATGGATGGGTGGGTGGGTGGGTGGATGGATGGATGGATGGATGGATGGATGGATGGATGGATGGATGGATGGATGGATGGATGGATGGATGGATAGATAGATAGATAGACAGATAGATAGATAGATAGATAGATAGGTAGATAGTAGATAGATAGATAGATAGATAGATAGATAGGTAGATAGTAGATAGATAGATAGATAGATAGATAGACAGACAGACAGACAGATAGATAGATAGATAGATAGATAGATAGATAGATAGATAGATAGATAGATAGGTAGATAGTAGATAGATAGATAGATAGATAGATATATAGATAGATAGATAGATAGATAGGTAGATAGTAGATAGATAGATAATAGTCAGATAGAGAGAGAGAGAGAGATGAAGGGTAACTGGATGGATGGAGGAACAAACGGGCAGATAAAATGATACACACATTAACAAAACTACCCCTTAAATGCAGTAGCAAGAATGTTCACTACAAACTACTTCAGTCCTGTATCATGGCCTTGTTTCAAAAGACACTGTCGTTTTGACACTTACCACTGATGTAGCTCCTTTGTTATCAGTGGAAGTTATCGTGTGACCGTATACTTTAGTACTATGTTATGCTGGCGTGTCGTGTTTAGTCAGAGGCTAGATCTTAAACTCACCGTGGAAGATTTTGTTTTTGAATCAGGTGTCGTGTCCTATTTACTCACATACTCTTTGAGTCTTTCTCTCTCTCCTTCTCTCTTTCTCGCCACCGCCCTCTCTCTCTCTTTTCTCCCTCACGCTTTCACCTCCATATCCCTCTTTTTCTTAATCTCTGTCTTTTCTTTCTCGCTCTTCCTTTCTCTTTCTCTCTCTCTCTCTCTCTCTTTCTCTCTTCCTTTATGTGTCTATCAGTCTCTTTGCATAACTGTATCTGTGGCTGTCTATACTGTCTTTCTCATCTTCTTTGTCTCTTTCCTTTTCTCTTTCTCTCTCTCTCTCTCTCTTTCCTTCTCTTTCTCGCTTTCATACTCTCTCTCTCTCTGTCATCTCTTTCTTTTCTCTCTCTTTCTCTCACACACACTGTCTCTCTCTTTCTCTTCTTATCCATATATATATGTTTAAAATAATGAGAGTAAAGCCTTCCCGATCCGATAGTACATTCACTTCTTGTTTCTTTTTTTTTTTATGTAAGCAAATTCAGAACCTGTTCCCTGCTAATCAGGTCACAACGACAACAGATGAAAAGAAAGAAATGCATAAATTTACATGCGCACGCTTAGTATAGAGTGGTGAGAAGGTGCTAATGGAGACGAACCCGTTGTGAAAGCAGCATTGAACTACTAACTTTTATAATAATTATGGTGATAAGCTCCCAGTGCGACCAGGTTCAAGAACTCGACCGAAGGGGGGGGGGGGGAGGAGGAGGAGGCAGGTGTTAGGTAGAGCCTGTCTCCACAAAGTGGCCCCAAAGCTCATTGCAGTGATACGGTATCAAAACTCATTCTGTCTCTCTTATATATACACACACACCACACATTCTTTCCCATCCATCTCCCCACCCTCTCTCTCGCTCCTTTTCTGTCTGTCTCGCTTACACTCACACACGCCCTTTCTGTTTGTCAATCTGTCTCACACACCCTCTCCTCCGCTCCTTCCCCCCTCTCTCTCTCTCTTTCTCTCATCTTTTTCACTTTGCATTATCGGTTCCCTCTTTAATCATGATCGCTTTACCAGTAGATAAATATTAACTTGTTTTATCAGTTTGACAATCGACAGTCCTGTATGTATAAATCATAAAAAGTGGTAAAAGGTGATAGAACGGTGCACAGACTGTGCCTAGAGCTTTACGCCACAAAAGATGCTTACACAGGACATTTGCCATGCTATGGTAAAAGACAGTTTATGTCAAAAACAAAATTTTAAATCCGTTCATACCTGTCTCAGTTTTTATTCAATTTCCATTTGTAGTGAGGAAAATGGTTTTGTTTTAAAGTATTATCTTTTCATCTGGGTCGTAGTTCGTCATCTATTTTTTGTTTTGTTCTTGTGGATTTTAGGGCCAACCTTCTTGCTCTATTTGTTTATTATTTGAACAAATTAAGAATCACACAGAGGGCAGTGGAAAGAAGAATGAGACTACAAGATAAAATTCCCCACGCCGAAATACTCAAACGAGCAAAGCTAACGGACATAGTAAAATTCATGCTACAGCAGAAGTGGAATTGGGCCGGATGTACGAGAAGGATGAATGACAAATAGATGGACAAACGCTGCACTGAATGGCAACCATGAACAAGAAAAAGAACACGAGGACGACCAGGAAGAAGATGGCAGGATGATATTGATAAGAGAGGAGGAACAACATGGATGAGGAAGACATCAGACAGAAAGGAATGAAAGTCATTGTCGGATGGCTACATCCTGTAGTGGATGGACAATGCCCAGGTGAAAGGGTGAAAAAGGGTGAAATGAGCAAAATGCAACATCGTTTTTATCGTATTCATACGCAACTCGGCCCCAATAACACACTCTAGCTAGATCTATGGCATGTGTTATTAGGCTCCATGCTGTGCTACGTCATGTGCTATGGTGGGGGGGGGGGGGTTGATAGACGGTTCTGGTAGGGTCTCCGTCTCCTTTTGTGCTGTCATTCTGTTATATTCTGTCTATGGTCTGGCTTTCTTTTCCCAGCACAGTGTGGCCGTTGTCGTGCCGACGTGCTTTCTCTAAACTCAAACTCAGAACTCAAACCCGTTGTTGATGTACGCAAGCTATTTGTATCGTGTACGTGCTCTGTGAAAATGAATTTCTTCCATGGGATAACAAAGTGGTCCTTTTTATCTTACCTTGTCCTATCTTATTTCGTCTGGAGAGAAACGCGCAGTTGTGCACAGCTATAACCCAGTCACTGATACCTGGGGTAGCAAGGAGATCAATGTGACCTGGGATTTTGAGAACCGCTGGTCTAGATCGTGTACCATGTGATCGCATGATAGATGGTAGATAATATTGATTGGAACAGATTCAAAAAAAACAACCGGCAGTGTGGTGACTGTTGTGGCACCCATCTCTGGTGTTTTTTTTCTTTCTTGTTCACTTCATTAAAGTGCGATTCAGCGAAATGGATATCAGATGACCTGGCGGCTGCAAACGTGTTTTACGCTGTGCATTTAGTAGCATAGTTCCAGGGACCGAGAGTAAAGTGTAGATAAACTTTATCGTGAGTGTTTTGTGTTTTTCTCCAAAACGGACAATTTTCAAACGTGCCTTTTTTTTTTTTCAAAAGACGGACTGTTTCCTGAGTCTGTGTGTTTTCTGCAGGTCAGACAATTTTCTGAGTCCATGTTTGTGTGTGTTTGTACAAGACAGACAAGGTGGTCTAGAGGCAAGGTGCTCGCCTCTCATGCCAAGGGTCCCGGGTTCAAAACCCGCACAGTGCAGGCATGCTGGAAATTGGGATTTTTCTCATATTTTCAAGTCCCTGATCCTATTGGGGGGTAGGATCGAGTACTTAGTCTTCTCGGATAAGGACGAAAAATTCGGAGGGCCCGTGTGCACGTTGCGCACGTTAAAGATACCTTGGCAGTTGGAAATCGTAAAGAGCAGGCCGAACAGGCCACGGCCTGGGCAAAATTGAAATTAATAGATTAAAATTTATCCATATCACCCCCCCCCCCCTCAACCAGCAACAACGAAATTTATTATTCATTATTAAATATATGTTATTATTAATAAATAATCAAATATTATTTGAGTTGTGAGTTGTGAACTGTTGTGAGTTGTGAACTGCACCTAATTGGCTGCGTTACAATTTGCTCTGAGATAGAGAGAGGTAGAAAGAGAGAGTGAGCGAGACAGGGAGAGAGAAAGAAGCAGTGTAGTGTGTTGAGCGCTTCGCAGGCGCCCCATTCTGCTCTGTGGTTGACATGTTGCTTCTGTAAAGCGCATAGAGCATTTAAATGGATATGCGCTATATAAATGCCATCCATTATTATTATCATTATTTCAGACGAGTTTTTAAGTTTTTGCATGTTTTCTAAAAGACGGACAAATTTTTAAGGCTTTGTATGTTTTTTACAAAACGGACGGGTTTTTAAGTCTTTGTGTGTTCTAAAAGTAGGACAATTTTATAGGTCTTGTGCCTTCTTTACAAGACGGAAAATGTCCTAAGTCTTTGAAAGGTTTTTTTTTTTTTTTGTCTTTAGATCTTTGTTTCAGGAGGTTTGCTGCCCTTGGCATTTACACCTCACTTTTCTTGTTTTTATTTTTCCTTGGTGTGGTAGGGATTCGTTTTTTAGAATTTTGCCAGGGCAGCGGCCTGTTCGGCCTGGTCTTTTCGATTTCCAACTGCCAAGGTATCTTTAACGTGCGCAACGTGCACACGGGCCCTCTGAGTGTTTCGACCGTATCCAAGAAGACTAGGTGCTCGATCCTATGTACCACAGGGACAGGAATTGTTTTACCTCGAAAAAATTCCAACATGCCTGCACCGATAGGGGATCGCACCCCGGTACCTTGGGCATGAGAGGCGAGCACCTTGCCCCTAGACATCTTGTCCCCATTGTATGTTTTTTTATGACACGGATGATTTTATGCATTTTTGGTTATATGGTGGACACGTTTTAAAGTCTTTGTGTGGGTTTTTCTGTTTCATCAGATGGGCAATTTTCTAAGTCTTTGTGTGTTTTTTTTTTACAAGATGGACATTCAAGGTCTTTGTGGGTTTTCTGCACAACGGTCGATTTTCTAAGGCTTGAGTGTTTTCTACAAAAAGCGGGCAATTTCATAAGTCTGTGAGTGTTTTCTTGAAACCGTTCCATTTCAGAAGACGGGCAATTTTCTAAGTCTTTCTGTGTTTTCTATGCACAAGGCGGATTATTTTCTGCATTTTATTATTTTCTGAATACAACATCTGGAATACAGGAAAATGTGACAATCCCTTGGTGTTTGAGAAACTGCAGTGATTTCACCATGCACACTTGTGTAAATGGCCAGTTATCACACGGAGAATGTTTTGAGGAAACTGGTAAGGTCTTCAGATGCAAAGCCGTGACCTTTATATTGCTTTGAAAACTACAGTGCATTTTTTTAGAGTTAGCGAAGGATATCAAGACAGCAAGCTGTTTCAAGCCTTTTCTATACCCGACACCCCTAAAAAAAACTTCTGATATATTCTCACACCCCCTACAAGAGTAATATTTGGCTTGAAGTTGAAGCAAGTGAATATAATACTCAATTTCCAAATCCAGGTTTTCGCACCCTCTGAAATATCATCTCCCACTTCCAGGGGGTGCGAATACCCCCCAGTTGGGAATCCCTGTACTAAGACGTCTGTTTAGAACCAAAAAAAATGTTTTTCAATTCATGTCGACTTCACGTTGATGTCCACTTTCAGCTATTACGGGTTTTATTTGACTCCCGTCCAAGAGCATTGATCTCGGTGCATTTTTCCCTAATAAAATGAACAGCATGCGTAGACCACTTATGCACAGACGAGATTGTATGGCTATGTGTGTGTGTGTGTGTGTAAGAGAGAGAGAGCGAGAGAGAGAGAGAGAGAGAGAGAGAGAGAGAGAGAGAGAGAGAGAGAGAGAAGATAGGAAGATGGATAGGGAGTGACAGACAGGCATAAACGGGGAGGGAGTGGAGGGGGGAAGCAGGTTTATCCTGAGCAACAGCCGGAGCCTCAGCCAAGTCTCCAGTAAGTAAGACAGTCAATCATTATCTTTATAAAGACAACTCCGAGAGAATTTGCAAACTATATCTTACTCAGGTAGGCAAGTATACATAAAAGCGAGTTGCAAAACTTAACGCCGAGAACTCTAAGATAACACAACATCTAGAAACAGGTGGTTTCCACCTACATTTCTCAAAACTAATGTAGATCTACAGGATGATTCAAAAAGATTGAACCGATTTTATGACGCATTGCTGGGACGAATTCTCTTATCGCATTGATGTTGGCCGCGCTGCTGGTGGTGGCCACATTGACCTGTTGTAAGACAGGAAATAAAAGTTGATTGTGAGTACTATACTTGTGACTTAGCTTGAGTTTTCTATTGCTTTTCCTGATTAAAATATTGCGTTATAAAATCGGTTCATTCTTTCGATGGACGGATAAAATTGTGGCTATGTGTCTGTGTAATATGCTCAGTGAGGACAGAGTTCAAAGTTAAACCCTTTCTTTTCTCCCCGCCACGTTTTTATCAAACATTCCTACATCTTCACACCCGTGTTTTGGCTGCGTCTGACGTTAAAGAATGCGTGTTCACTTAACGAACTGCCCAGCGCGTACACCATGTCCAAGAGATCAGAAATGCACTGATTCCAGTGATGGGAGTAAATATGACAGTATTACATTACAGTTTGAAAAATAGATCTAACCAAAACATATCTTTAGAAACGGACAGGTTGGAAGATCGGAAGTAAATTTTCAATAACAATAATCATAATCCAATAAACGGTTTAGCCCAAGCAACACCGGGTACCGCAGCTAGCTAACAAATAATTTGCCATTAACTTGGGTTGGAAGATATTAGAAATTTCAACTGGTGCGGCACCTATAAGTCCTAATAGTAAGCAAAAGGTTAAATTAATAAATGACACTTTCTTCAGCTCCGACTTGATAAAATCTTCAAAGCTGGCATTTTCTTATCTCAGAGTTACGCACAATTTCTATCTGTAACGCGTTATTCATAGTAGCCATTTGGGGCCAAACGTTGCAGACAAGGAATTCTACCCTGTTCAGTGCCATATTGATTATTATTATAACGAGATCACGTAACAGGCGGCCATCCATAAAATACGTGAGCTCGATTTTGGCTATTCGTCACCCACCCCCCTCACCGCCCATGTACGCTTGGCCTCAACCCCTCCACCCTCTTTCGTCGTACGATTGTAATACTAATCTCGTTTTTCTCCTATTTTCCTGTCCCTGATCCCATGGTAGGTAGGATCGAGCACTTAGTCTTCTCGATAAGGTCGAAAAACTCGGAGGGGCGATGTGCATGTTGCGCATGTTAAAGATATCTTGGCAGTTGGAAATGAAAAGAGCAGGCCGAACAGGCCGCTGCCCGGGCAAAATGAAACCAAATGTATCCCAACCACTCCCCCCCCCCCCCCCCCCACAAACAACAACAACAACAACAACCACCGACCGGAGCTGCGCTGTGACGACGTGCCTGCTCCAGTTGTAACTGGGCTGCAATGACACTAAGGCAAATTTCCCAAATGGAATTAAAGAAGTATACAAATACAACTACAAATACGGCCTTGATGTTGAACATTTTAAGTGGCATTTTGTACGGGCTATTTGACTTGTTTCATCAAAGGCATAATTTCATAATTTCTATATAATTATACTCTAACAACTGAATTTGCTTTTTCAAGGCAGTAACTCTCTCTCCCCCCCCCCCCCACCACCACCACCACTTTCCTATAACTCCAGCCCTGGAGTCAATGCCAAAATGCACCAGAGTGTGAAATTACCGTATATACATGTTCACACATGTAACTGAATAAAAACTCAACGATCTTTAATTTATGGTTCATCATGCTCTGCTAATGTATTTTAGCCAGCGATTTTATGAACGTAAGGAATATCTGCCAGTTGTATAAGGGCGAATAGCAGATTGTATTATTCGAGCGAATATCGAATATTCTTTAATCATTGCACTATTCGAATAGTCGACACTGAAACGAATATCTGAGCATTTCTATAGATAATACCCCACCCAGCAACCCCATGGAAATGCGACGCATAGGATTGACTTCAAGTTTGTTCATAGGAAGTGTCTTTTACGTTACGGCATTGCTCCAATGTCGGCTTGGTGTACGGAGGGTGCCCTTACGGTAATCCTACCAACCATTTGAAATCTATGCAATCTATGTCGGATTGACGCAGGGATTCAGACTGAGATTCAGCTTCATGGGTGACTTCGAGCGAGACAAGCGAAAGTATTGTGTTTCTCGTATTCTGCCTTCAATAGTGCACAAAGCTTGATGACTTTCTTTGTAACTAGGCTTAGTTTCAGATGGATATGTGAAAGTGGAGTTGTAGTCTAACCAAAGAGACTAGAAAAGATAAGATGAGAAACTGTCTTCTTCAAACTACTAAAAAAAACTGTGCACACAATTTGCGCGCTGATCGGGGGCGGGCCCATGGCGCATAGTATGAAAAGAATGTTTGATCTAATGGTAAATTTATGATGCAAAATTATGACAGTGATACAGCGGCTAAAAAAAAAAAGCCACTTTTCCCACAGCGATTGAGGTTATAATTCCACAATAAGCGACCTCAATCAAGGCCTATAGCGATAGCTGAACAGTGAACAAAATTCAGTATTTTCCCTATTAATTTCGCTTTGTAAAATACGGCACTTTTCATGACTTCCGCGAGTTTACCGCTAGGTGGCGGTGCGAAATCTGTGCATGCTAAAGCACTACCTGTCTTATCTTAGCAATTAATTCTAGTATCTTTGGTCTAATCACAGAACCAAATGAAGAAAATACAAAGCTACTCTTCCGCATTACCTTATAATGTGAAATACCGCACTGTTGTGCGATGCACTACTGGACACTACCAAAGAGCTACAAGTGACGTATTGATTATTGCCAGTGACGTATTCATTGTTGGCGTTCCATGTTTACTCGCATATAAGTTGCTGCAATTCGGTAATGAAGGTCATTAGTAAAACTATGGTGGGGCATGCCACAACTGTCCACTATCAACAGCCAGGAGGTTACGAATTGTGTCCATACGTCGAGTGCTTATTTGAAAAAAAAAACAAAAGAAAAAAAATTGCAGACCTGAGTGTTGTTTGGTTTTAAGAATATTCGAATGAATATTCGACAGAAATGGCTATTCGGATGTTCGATTACTTGTATCGAAGACCCGAACGCTACGTGCCAGTGTCTTATTTATGTTGTGTTAAACAAACAAAGACGAGCAAAGAGTAGTGGTGAATTCAGCAACTGAAATGTGGTACAATCTGAGGATATCACCAAGCAAGACGTGTTCTGGATAGAAACGTTATGTTAATAGTATTTTTATCCCGTATGTTTATTCTTCTTCTATAAAGCTAAGACGTTTTGGATCGTTTGATCCTATAGTCTGTCTGTCTGTCTGTCTCTCTGTCATGCTGTGTGCATTTATTTGTTATGTATGTATTTGTGCGTGTGTGTGTGTGCGTGTCTGTGTGTGTGAGAGAGTGACAGAGACACAAAGGGAGAGAGAGAAAGGGAGAGAAACGACGGGGAGAGACAGATAGAGGGAGAGACAGACACACAGACAGAGGGAGAGAGAGACATACACAGACAGATTTGGCGACGAACGGACATAGATAGGAGAAGGAGACACACAGATAGAAAGAGACACAGGGAGATAGAGAGAAGCCCCCCCCCCCCCAATATTTATTTTATGTCCCTTGAATTCACTTTTGACAAATTTGTCTAGTGATATTTTTTATATGCGCTTCTCTAGGTCTAAACAAGAATAACCGGCTCGGCTCGCACTGGCTGATTTCAATCGGCTCGCAGTAGGAAATCCAGTGAATTGGATGATGACATCATCATATAGGCCCATTGCGGATATCGGCCATTTTAGTTGTCAGGATCGACGCTTAACCATGGCGATGGTAGCATTGATTTTGATTCGTTCGCTGATTTGCACTGTGAGCACTTCAGGCGTCGCAAACCAATCGGCGACGAGCTAAAAAAAAAGTTCACTACAGTAAACAATGACACGTGTGTACACGCACATGGGAGACGTCCGGTCAATTCTTTCACTTCCTTTCCCTTGTTTACACGAATGATAGGGAATCTAACCAGCTTGGATCCATCCTTTCCATTGCTGACATAAGAGTCAACTGCAATGCAACCATCAGGCATTTTAACGGTCTAGACATTTGATTATCTCGAAGTTACACTTGTCAGCTGAGATCCACCCGCCATTTTAGGTGTCGGAAGTACAAAACAAAAACACTCTGTGACGTCATTCGCAATGGGCCTATTGACTTCAAGTGAGGTCTGTCTGTCTGGCTTGTGCATGAAAGCTCATTGAAACCAAAGATACTAGAATTGAAAAGATAAGACAGCCAGTGCTTTCAGCCTGCACAGATTCGCTGTCCTTGGCATTTACATTTACACCCCACTTTTCTTGTTTTTATTTTTCTTGTTATGGTTTTAGAATTTTGCCAGGGCAGCGGCCTGTTCGGCCTGCTCTTTTCGATTTCCATCTGCCAAGGTATCTTTAACGTGCGCAATGTGCAGACGGACCCTCCGAATTTTTCGTCCTTGTCCGAGAAGACTAGGTGTTCGATCCTACCTACCATAGGATCAGGGACAGGAAAAATATGAGAAAAATCCCCAATTTCCCACATAATTGCATTTACCAGGATTCGAACCCGGTACCTTCGACATGAGAGGCGAGCACCTTGCCTCTAGGCTACCTTGTCCTCCGGTAACGAGATAGTATTTCACTTATTGACCTTTGACCGAAATTTAACCCCAGTGATAATGGCCACGCGAGGCAGCTTACTGTTTTATTTAACTGTCGACAAACTGAATTATCTAACTCTAAAGTGCCTTCGTCACTGTCACAACTCGATGTGTATGCATTAATGAGAATCGCAAGGAGAGATAGTAATATTATCGGCTTTCTGTGTCGTAATTAATTTTTATCTATTTTGTATTACTTTGGTGTAAACATAACTTTGTCTTTAATATTTGGACATCACTTAATTCACCATCAGAGGTGGGGAGGGGGGGGGGAGTTCCTTCATTTATTCATTCATTTATTTATTGACTTATTTATTTATTTAAATATCTGTTTATTCACGTATTTATTTGAGACTATTAGTATTAGAAGAGTGCAGAGAGTTAATTAACATTTTCGTCTTTTTGAAATATAATCTTTGTCGGCGTTAACCAAAAAAAAACTAAAAAACAAAAATGCGCCCATGACATTGTATTTAAAGGAGAATTTAAAACAACAAACAACAACAACAACAGCAACACCACCACCACCACCACCACCGCCACCATCACTACCACCACCACTACCACCAACAGCTGCATTGGTCTTGAAATAACTGAAATCGAGAAACAAACTTACAGTGTATGCTTTTAGGCTGTATTATTTATGCTACGGTTCCCCGACAACAGACATTTATGAAAATAATTATCCTTTTATAAATCAGAATAATCAGAGGCGCGGTTTTCTTATTGTTCCGCCGGCTTACATGTGTAATGTTCATTCAGTACATGGGGGATTGAAGGGGGGGGGGGAAGAAGGGCACAGTTACACGGATGTTAAGTTTAAGTATGTTCGCTTAACAAAAAGTATCTCGAGCACACACTGCTGCAATTTTCACTCGCCGTGCACAAGCTTGCCGTTTTTTTTTCTGAGGTTGTAGAGACGAACGAGGATGAAGTGACAGCAGTGCAGAATTGGGGGGTTGGGGGGGGGGGGGTAGTTGGTTAAGCTGACTGCTAAATTGTTTCAAATACGGCAAGATGTTTTTTTGCTGGTGTTGGATAGTTACATCCAGGAAATGAGAAGGGAAAATTGTTCAAGGTTTGAGAATATTGCCGAATCACAGGTACGGTATGAATAATTACCCACTGACCACATCGAGGACCGCGTGGTAAAGTGTCGTAACTCAGTTTTCACAAATATTTAAAAAAACAACAACAACAAAGACTAATTAACCTTCTTCATCATATTAAATAGTTGAGATGTTCTTAAAACATTATTCCAGCCTGTTGCAGTCGTGGCAGAAGTGATCAACAACGTAACAGTTCTTGGATGTAAAAATCTAACAACGTAACACGCTGTTCTGATTGGCTAGTTCGGATTGTCCAGACAAAGCTTATTCACACTAGACTTGCATTTCAGGTGTCACAGAAGGTGTATATTTACATAATTCACATAACGCTTTGCATACAAGTCTCGCACATACATACTACTGAAAGTACATACAAATCTCACTAATGGGACAGTTGGCTTCTTACTACATATTTCCACGTGCTGAATTTAGACAGAGTGCGAACATACTCAACTACAGTGCAGAGGCATTTGGCAAAACTATTTGACTGTTTCATGAGATACGTAACCTGTGCTCGATTTTTAAATCCAAGAACTGATTTTGTTAAAAAAAAAAAAAAAGGACAGCAACAACTTTATAATTTATTGCCACTAGCCGACCTGGCGGAGGATCATAAAGGCCTGTTTACACTAATAGGTTTCAGGAATAGAAAAAAGGAATGGGGGATTGTGTGGGAAGAACTCCCTTGGCTTTCCGTCTTTTGTTTTCCTATTCCTCCCCCCCCCCCTTTCTAAACGTTGTTTGTTTACAATGGTCCCTTTTCTGAATGAGAAACGATGCGCACCGTTTGTTTTGGGCATGTTTCGGAGGGGGAAATCGAAAAACAAAATACGGAAAGCCAGGAGATTTCTTCCCACACAGTCCCCCATTCCTTTTTTCTATTCTTAAAACCTACCAGTGTAAACAGGCCTTAACCCTTCTGCTACCATGCCCAAATGCCGTTTTTTCCCTTAGACTACCAAAATAATGTATTATTGGGTAGAAAAGACAGCAGGAAATAGTAAAAGTAAGAGTGCAAAACAGGCGGGAATAATGTCGGCTGATGTAATCGGTCTGGCGGCAGTTTTAGCGTGAAACGGTAGGCCGATATATCAGCTGTGCGGAGTCTTCTGCAACATATGAAGGGGATAAAGCAAGAGGATAAAGAAGTTGATAAGTCATGGCCTGACAGATTAGTCTTCCGCTCGGCACAGTAACGAGAGAGGGAGAACGGAATTTGCAGTCATAGTTTTCCATTCTACCCTAATTTTTCCCCCCTTGTCACTGTCACTCTCAAGGATCCCATAACCCGCCGGGGTCGTAGAGGCGCTGCAGTGACGAACGCCGCACCAGCTGGCTCCACTTGAGACGGCTGTGGGCGAGTGCCTGGGTTGTGGGAAAGTTCATCTTGGTCCATTCCGCAATGTTGTCTGCCCATTTCTTCCTCGGTCTGCCTCGCCTTCTCTTCCCCTGCAATGTTCCCTGCAGTATGGTCTTGGAGAGCTCACCTGATCTTGTCACATGCTCATAGTCATACCCCATCTGAGGTTCATCTTCTTTACTGTGGTCAGCACACAGACTAATAAATTAACCAGACTGGAAACACGAGCCTCGAGCTGTGTCGTTTTTTACGGAATTTCCCGAGCGGCCACCGAAAAGCCAACATGGCCGCCGCTCGGGAAATTCCGATTCTAGTTCTATCTGCAGTAGAAATTTCTTTTTATTCGTCAAGATTGGTTGTACATGTATTAATTTCTTGGTGCGGAACCAAACTTCCGCGTTCAGTAGGCGCGTCAAAATGGTATCATTCAAAATTGTAGCTATGCTGAAGCGTCGGTCGCTCCCGTAAACCTAAAATGGCTGATGGTTCATGACCTTTCGCTGTTTTGTGATGTCACACAATGGGATCATCCAGTCTGGGTATTTTATTAGCCTGTGGGTCAGCAGGTCTTCATAGTGTCTGATTGTCTCAAACAGAATCTATTGCATACACTCTTACTAGTCTTACGCTAGACATACATTGTATACATAGACACACACACATGACATAGCCTACTATAAGGCAGAAATTAAACAATAAAGCAGCAAAAAATAAAATGAATTGAGAAAAAATAAATGGATTGGGAATGTCGGACTTCACAGCTGAATGAGTTTTTTTAAAAGGTGGGTTTTTAGACCAATTTTGAATTTTGACTCGGTAGATGATTCTCGCAATGCGGAACGGCCAAGGTGCTTATGACAAAAGCATATATATAAAAGCATGGAAAAAAACATCAATGGATATAACTCTAAGGCGTTTTGTGACTTACATGTCAAATTTGAAGGAAAATAGACGGCCCGTTAAAAAAAAAAATGTTTTTTGTCTCTCCTGTAAAATTTTGTCGGAGAGACTTGCGAGGTTTCATCACGGCACCCTCGCATTATGATTCACTCCCTTTAAAAATGAGTCAACGGTGGTGCACAGGTGTTTGCAGGTTTCAAACAACAAAACGAATGCGATTTTCAATGCCAGCAATTAACTCTTCTTCGTCTTCTTCTTTACGATTTCAAAAGCCAAAATTTTTAGTTTGCCATTATGGAGCGTGGGTATGTATGCCACTTGAGATAATCCCTTACCGAGGTGGTCATTTGGTTGGCTGGTCTCATGCAGTTGTCATCTTTTAACGACAAGACTCCTCATCTCATCACTTCTCTTCTCTATCTCTTTTATAGGGGACAAAAGGGGCAATTGCCCCCTCCTACCCCCTCGAGGGGGGTGGATACAAAATATGATATTGTTTTTTGTTTTTGTGTGTGTGTGTGTGTGTGTGTGTGTGTGTGTGTGAAATGTTGAGTCAGCCACAGTTATCTATAGAAAGTAAAGGGTACATGGCAGCTGAGCTATGTTCTTGGTAATGCTCCATAAATTAGAATCTACTTCCAGTTTTGCTGGCATGTATTTGCATGTATGCACATCTTTAGCTCAGATAATAATATATAAAACTCATTTTACCTTTCTATGTAGGTACAACTTGTCAGCTCCAAGTACATACAAGAAATGGACTTCAATATTCTTCTTCTTTTGTTCACATAATCTAAATCTGCAGATTTGTTCTTTTCAGAAAATCTACGGTTTTCTGCAGTTCTGGCAGAGACCCATAGAGTTTGACATTAAGGTCGGTGGGTTTGGGCCAATATGTTTCTCGTAGTGCTGAGAAAAGTGTGCAGTTCTGCAATATGTGCTCTACCTCGATATAAATTCGACGATTTGCCGTGTATATAAAAGTTCTGTGTATGAGGGGTCTACCGAACCTGAAGTGCTCCCCCCTCCCCACCCTACCCGGTCTAAAACCGGTCATGCGTGCAAGGCCCAACAAACTTTTAACATTGTGGCATGCCGTAAAATCCGAACTCGAAGTTCAAGGTACTGTTGTATCATGGGTTCTCAACCCTTTAGTATACAGTAAAACTATGGCAAAAAAGAAAAAGTTGGAAGTAGCAAAGCCTCGCAGTAGGAAATAATACAGAAACCATACAATAAAAGTCAAAGGAAAAGGGAAGACAAGTCAAGCTTTCGATCGATCGATGTTCATCAGGAAAAAACAACAACAATGTAACAGATTAGAAAACTGAACCAATAAAACAACTGGACAAATAAAAGAAAATTGTAGAATGTTAAACCAGTACTTAACCTTTAATGTCCAATGCCCCATATATTTCAGTCGCATCGCGCATTGCTTATTAATCCGTAATTTCTGGAACACTTTCGAACGAAGGGGGAAGCAGGGTTTAAAAGCTTGAGAACCATTGCTCCATGTCTTCAAGTTCCGATACGACGTTTGGAAAAGTGCACTTCACTTCCCCATTGATTTTGACAAAGCGCAATAAGTCATTTTTTAAAACTTAATTAGTACTATTAGGCCTACTTGCCTGCGATTATCATGTTTTCAAGTCATGCCATCATTTTTATTTATCAGTTTAAAAAAAAATTATTTTGAAGGGACATTAATTTGACTCGGTGACACACACTTGGTTTCTATTCACACAGTTGAATAGAGAAAACAAATGAGGTGACACGAAAATCGCTGTGGTTTTCAACTTTGTTTTTTGTTGTAGTTCTTGTTGTTCTTCTTCTTGTTGTTTGTAGTTTTATTTCACGACCCCTTCCAAGGGTCTGATTACGACACCAAATGACCCCCCCCCCGTCTGTCTGTCTGTCTGTCTGTCTCTGTCTGTCTCTGTCTGTCTGTCTCTCTCTCTCTGTCTCTGTCTCTTTCTGTCTGTCTCTGTCTGTCTGTCTGTCTGTCTCTCTCTCTCTCTCTCTCTCGTGGGTGTTTGGTGGGCGTTTCTGATAGGGCCTCTACGTCTGTCTCTATCTCTGTCTCTCTCTCTCTCTCTCGTGGGTGTTTGGTGGGCGTTTCTGATAGGGCCTCTACGTCTGTCTCTATCTCTGTCTCTGTCTCTCTCTCTCTCGTGGGCGTTTGGTAGGCGTTTCTGATAGGGCCTCTACGTCTGTCTCTATCTCTGTCTCTCTCTCTCTCTCCCGTGGGTGTTTGGTGGGCGCTTCTGGTAGGGCCTCTCTGTCTGTCTTTCTCTCTCTCTCTCTGTCTGTCTCTGTCTCCCTCTCTCTCTCTCTCTCTCGTGGATGTTTGGTGGACGTTTCTGGTGGGGCCTCCTTATTTCACATCGTTCAGAATTTTGCATTGTTTGTTTTGATGTTCAGCTAGCTACCTATACAGCCGTATTTGACATCAATGTAAAATACACGTTCAGTGTTTGAGCTATCCTAACTAGGCCGTGAGACCAAACCTGTCATCCCGTTATGCACCCATTACGGAAAATCTGGTCTATTGTTGTTGTTTTACATGTAAGTTGTAATAATAGATATAACCAATGTTGTCATTTCAAATGTTACACATTTTTATGTAAGTTGAGGGACTGAATATTTGATTCGTTCACGCAGAAATGGGCAGTTTTTGTCCGCAAACGTTAAAAAAAAAAAAGAATGTTCTTACTAGTACGTACAGCCCTCAATTAAAAAAAAAAAATGCTTTATGGGTACGTATTTTAAAGCCTTTGGTGGCTGCAGAACTAGAGAGCTCCTCTCGAAATACTAACAGTGGCCTTAATTAATTATTCTTTCAGAGATTTAGGGTTGAGGGTAAGGTCGGGGTTAGGGGTAGGTACATATACGTACGCGCCCCTAGCGTTTGGTCGAGCTTACTTATGACAACAACCTAAAGAAAATGAAATTCGTAAGATATTGAGACAGGGGATTGCTGCGTCATAAAATATCGGAAAAAATATATAATAATAAAATGAATCAAAACTATTATAATATAAGGAATTTGCACAGAATCGAATAACGAAATTTTATTCTTCGTTCAAGGTGACCAGAGACACAGAAAACCGAGACGGACCATTCCATCTTTCACTATACTGGCGGACCCCCGCAAGATCAATTCTGCAAATTTTCCATGTACCAAGTCCAACCGTGTATCCAGATCTAGGCTACATTAAAATGGCATTTGGATTCGATGCAATGACTAATCGAACCTACTGCTACACCACCATTTCACGTAGAAAATAATGCAGATGTGATAACGTTGATTTTCGACCACCAATATGTAAAGAGTGGTCAAGAACGCAATTTATGTCACACTTTTCGGTTCTTTCCGATGAAAATGCGTCTCCGTTTTTGCAGCTCAAACTTTTTAATATAAATAATCGTAAAGACTAATTTTTTTTCAATATGAATGAGTCCACGTAGCTCTTCGCCAAAAAATTGATGCAGTACACCAAGTTTCGTAATTTTTGATGGCGTAGTCGCGAAGTTTTAGCTGCTTACAGGCTCACCCTCTAGCTCAATTATAGTAAGATGTTCACAACTTGAGCGCGTATAAACACGGTGGGTACTACTCACAGAGCTCCACAGACTAATAAATTAACCAGACTGGAAACACGAGCTTCGGGGTGTGTCGTTTTTTACCAAATTTGCCGAGCGGCGACTGTATAACCAACATGGCCGCCGCTGGGGAAATTCCGATTCTAGTTCCTTCTGCAGTATAAATTTCTTTTTATTTGTCAAGATTGGTTGTACATGTATTCATTTCTTAGTGCGGAACCAAACTTCCGCGTTCAGTAGGCGCGTCAATATGGTATCATTCAAAATTGTAGCCATGCTGAAGCGTCGGTCGCTACCGTAAACCTAGAATGGCGGATAGTTCATGACCTCTCGCTGTTTTGTGACGTCACACAATGGGATCATCCAGTCTGGCTATTTTATTAGTCTGTGCAGAGCTCTGAGGTACTCGTCTTTTTCGTTCAATTATGAAGGGGTGTGGTGCCAATTGTTGCAGTGTTGACATGGGTGATACGCGCGCAAGTCGACGGACGGAATCTGGCGAATTGAACCTTCTCAGTATCCTGTGTCTTGGGTGACCATAAGGAATACATTTAGTTCTGTGCGCCTAGATCTATACCCTAATCAGATTTTCCCCATGGAGTGCGTAATGAAACTACGTTTAGGGACGAGCTAGGACTTTCATCCAGGCGCCTGGACTGACAGTGTTTATCTTTGAGATATTTGGATATTTGGTCACGACCCCATATGATAACCTCTGAGTCAAGGCCAGCATGAATACATTGTATACAATCTTGTGAATATTAAATTGAGTCACGTTTCTTAAGTGTTTACAAACCCAACGCGGTCTGTTGAATAAAAAATAAAATAAAAAACGAGCCACGGTGAAGAAGAGATTTTTGTTTTTCGTTTTTTTTTTTTTGGTTTTGGATTTGATTGCTGACGTATGCACAGTTAATTCCGTGTTATGGTTTTGTTTGGTTCACAAGAAAGATCTCTTTCTGTCGCCCGCCTCTCTCTCTCTTTCTAGTTTCTCTCTCATTCTCGCCCATCGCTCGCTTGTTCTTTTTCCCTTTCATTTTCTCTCTCTCACCTCACTGTCGTTTGTTCTTTCTTTCATTTTCTCTCTCTCTCTCTCTCCTTCTCTCTCTTTGTCTCTGTCTCTGTCCCTCCTTCTGTGTGTGTGTGCGTCTCTGCCTCTGCCCTCTCCCTCTCACTCTCTGTGTGTGTCTATGTTCCTGTCTGTCTCTCTCTCTGTGTTTCTGTCTCTGTCTCTCCCTCTCTCTCTCTGTGTCTCTCTGTCTCTGTCTCTCCCTGTCTCTCTGTGTCTCTGTCTCTGTCTCTCCCCCCTCTCTCTCTGTGTGTCTCTGTCTCTCCCTCTCTCTCTCTCTCTGTGTCCCAGTCTCTCCATCTCTCTCTGTCGTTCTCTATCTCTCGAGTTACCTTTCTCCATCCTTTCTCTTCCTCCTCCCCACCCCTCTCCCCTCCAACTCTTTCTCTCACCCCTCCCCTCTAACTCTCTCTCATCCGTATCTCTCGCGTTGAGGTCTCATGCTCCTCGACATTTAGTACATATTATGTTGAATAAATATTTTTTTTTACTCTCTTATCCTCCTCAGACTGAGCCAGCGTGTGTTACAACTTACGTAACTGTTGAAAAGCATTACACAGACTTTCGACGTTGGCGAGCAACTCCGATCATATTGAAGGGGTGTTAAAAAATAAAGCATCTCTAGAGAATGATGGGCTAAGGAAAAAGTACACTAATTATTAAATCAAAAGACTCGAACTTCGAGTGCTTGATAAAGTATAGTTTAATGTAATATAACTGGCGCTTCAGAACTTTTAGGGATAAATATAAATTTAAATCAAAAGACTTGATTTCTATTGAACTAGAGAAAGTGTAATAATTTTTAATAAATCAAACTACTGGACGTCGAGAGAACGTAAAAAAGTGATACATATAAATTAAAAGACTTCTCGAGAACTTGAACAAGTAAGGTATATAAATCAAAAGACTTGACTTTTCCAGAATTTAGAGAAGTATAACATAAACAAGAGGCTTGAAAAAGTATAATATATACCGTAGATAAAAACCTTGACTTTTCAAGAAGTTGCATCATACATAAATCAAAATACTTAGAAAAGTATAATATATAAATCAAGTTTTTTTCTTTCCTAGAAGTTGAAAAAAGTATAATATATATTAAAAGATTTGACATCTCTATCTGTTCGAGAACCTATTCATGATACTTGTAATTTGATAACAAACTGCACTGAAATCGGATTGAAGGAATTGTACGGAAAGTCCTGTAAAATAATTTTTATTTACTTCAATCATTTGTCGAGAATGCCTCGCTTTAATTAGTAAAGCTAGATTAGCCAGGCCCACCAATAATACCATCAACATCAGCTGCAGCAGTAACAGTATCATCAGAAGCAACAACAGCAGCAACAACAACAACGAACAAACATGGCCGTGAAGGTGGCCAACAAGTTCGGAGCTTGGGACTACGTGGTGTTTGTCTCCATGCTAGTCATCTCCATTGGTATCGGGGTGTTTTTTGCCATCAAAGGGCGTAATAGGAAAACACAAGGTGAGTTTTGAGTGTGAGCTTGAGTTTGAGTTTAACGGCGCGACACCTCGATAATGGCGTGTTTAAGCCTTTATTTAAGGAGGTTCGCTGCCATTGACATTCACACCTCACTTTTTATGTTTTTATTTTCTTGTTGTGGTAGGGATTCGTTTTTTTTTTTTAGAATTTTGCCCGGGCAGGGGCCTGTTCGGCCTGCTTTTTTTCGATTTCCAATTGCCAAGGTATCTTTAGTGTACGCAGCGTACACACGGGTCGTCCAAATTTTTCGTCCGTATCCGAGAAGACTAGGTGTTCGATCCTACCTACCATAGGCTCAAGGACAGGAAAATATGAGCAAAATCTCCACTACGTCGGTATTACGTAAAAACGGTTTTAACGCTATGTCGGTATTTGGCCTTACGATATGTCGGGCTACAAAATGGTCAATTTGTAATCGACATTAGAACACTTTAGTAAGGTAAGTATCGAGTATATCGGTACTGAAATGTAATAGCCCAGCACAATCTAAGCCTGCATTTAAATTTAAATTTTGAAGACCCAGAGGGGAGAACCACCAACACATGTGAAAGCTTTCACGCCAGGTTTTCCCACAAATTCTATCATCCACACCCAAACATTTTTGAATTTATGCATGCGATAGAAGAAGAACAGACAATGACCAATGTAAAAGTCAACGGAGCTTTGAAAGGACCGGCGCCAGTGAAGACAAAAACAAACAACAAATTAGATGTCATGAGAAAATTGGCGGAATTCTACAATTCTGAGCAGATTTCCAGCTGTCAAAAATCTGCCTCCATGCATATAAAAAGACGGAGCAAGTGACAACTAGTTGTTATCAGCTTTTAATTTCTGGACAAAGTTTTAATTAGACAGCATTATAATTGCATAGATTAAATCTTACTCGACTGTCTTCCCACCACCCCGCGGCGAGTAAGGGGCAAACAGATTGCATCAGTCTGGCAAATAGGAGGAATGCACACTAGCAACTTTGGCGTCCAACTACACTGGAGGTAATCGAACACGTGAGAACCAGTAAATCTTAGTATTCGCATTTCACTGATTCAAAACCCGACATAGCGTTACAAAATCTTCCCGGCATAGCCTAAGGTGTAAAAGCCGACATAGCGTAAGCATCAAGGTGTGAAAAACCGACATAGCGTGCATCCCCGGGGCGATATCCCCCCCCCCCACCCAGGGGGGGGGGCGATTTTGATTTCCGGGGGTGGGGCGAAAACAAGAAAAGGGCGACAAGGGGGCAAAAACGGTGAAGGGGGCCGATTTGGTTAGGGCAAGTAAAGGACACCCACTGACTTGCTCAACAAGACGCATAAGTGGGTTTTGTGAATAGACAAGGCCTAGTTTTTAGGGCATTTCGAGGGGTGCCTGCGCAAACGCCATAACTGGAAAATTTCAATTTTTTTTTTTTTTTGCACAATTATTCTGTTTCACCATGGTAAGCACTACATTTTGACATGATGCGAATACTTTTTCTTTTTTGACAAACTTTGAGTATTTCCGGAGTAATCATCATTTTCATGTTTACGCTTATTTGACTGGATTTGTCGAGGAGTGTGGAAATGATTTACACACTATAATATTAATTATGTAGCTCTGTCTATCTGCCTGTCTGTCTGCATGTCCGTCTGTCTGTCTGTCTGTCTGTCTGTCCGTCTGTCTGTCTGTCTGTCTGAGTGTCTGTCTATCTAGCTATCTACATACAGGTATCCGTCCATCCTCCCATCCATCTATCCACCCATCCATCCACCCACCCACCCACTTATCCATCCACCCACCCAACCACCCACTGATCCATCCATCCATCCATCCATCCATCCATCCATCCACCC
This sequence comes from Onchidella celtica, assembly GCA_963931925.1. Taxonomy (NCBI): domain Eukaryota; kingdom Metazoa; phylum Mollusca; class Gastropoda; order Systellommatophora; family Onchidiidae; genus Onchidella; species Onchidella celtica. The sequence goes on along the minus strand of OZ007584.1, from coordinate 8,335,617 downwards.
ACCCCTCCATCCATCCTCCAGGTGATTTCCTGATGGCCAGCAGGAGCATGCAGATCATACCTGTGGCCATCTCCATCCTGGTCTCTTTCATGTCGGCAATCTTGATCCTGGGCACACCTGCCGAGATGTACACTCAGGTAGGCTAATCATCTCTCCAACAATAGATCTGTAAATCTAATTTGTTCTCTAAAAACAACGAACAGATCGGGGCACATTTAGCCTAGGATAGGGGTTTATAGTCTTCTTTTTTTCGTCAAGATCATTTTCAAAGCTCCAATGACCATCTGACCCCCTTTCCCGGTTCTCCACAGTCCCCCCCCCCTCCCCGAAAAAAAAAAAGTTAAAAAAAAACAACGTTTTTTCACCTCATCCCTCGGGGTAGGGGTGGGGGTGGGGATTGTTTTGTTTGGCAGTTGCATAAACAAGCAGGAAAACGACAAATAAGTACGAGATGCAATTGGAGCAAGATGCATTGTGAGATCTCAACAGCTGATAATGTGTCCATATATTATTTGAAACCTTACCAAGCCTCAACACCCACATGAGCAGCAGCCGGATTTTGATTGGCTGACTTAGAATGGATGGTGATGTCAAGGCACCTGAGTTTTGAATGAGACTCCGTCCACTAGCCATCCAGATGGGTCGTGCTGACACATGATCTCATGACGTCATCATCCAACTAGTCTAGTTAGACTGTCAATATCGGCCGGTGCGCGCGAGCCTAGGCTAAGAGATTATGTTCGGCTTGCAATACAACGTCCTCCCCCCCCACCCTCCCACCACCACGACCATGTGTTCGGGACCCTCAAATTGACACGCCTGGGGTTAGCAATTGCCCACTGATCAATACGAGATGCAGTGAGATTAAATTGGTTGTGAGGTTTTTCTTTAAAAAACACCAACAACAACAACAAAAAACTATTGGGATTCGAAACGTTATGTAGAAAAGTATGGAGGGGTGGGGGTAGGTAAAATAAAATAAGAGGTTTAATTTCACGTTAACAGGAACATTAATTTAGTTTGTAACATTAATATCATTATTGTAATCGTTATCACTATCTCACCGTCATTACCTTCAACATCGACTTTATCAGCATCATATCACCACCACCACCACCACCACCACCACCATCATCATCATGATTATCATCATATCGTAATCATCACTGTCATCATCACCACCACCATCACCATCACCATCATCTTATTAATTACCACAAGGGAAACAGTAACAACAATAATTACATCTGATATTAGTATTTGTTGGATGTTTACATTTTCTGCATAAACAATAACACATGTTCTTTTCTTAATAATTTTGTTAATGTTTTAACAAATCATCATTAGTATTTATCTCATTTTATGTTTAATTCACAAAATATTACAAAAGTTATTTATCTTGATGCTATATATTAGTTTGTTATTTCTTTAGCAATTTTCAAATGTGTGTTGATGCGCTTCAGTTATATTCAGGAAAAGCTTGCTGATCTCCGGCTGACCTTCGCACATGCAGCGCTGTTCTCTCTTCATTTCTCTATCTTTTTGTCATAGGTGTCATCCATAATGTACTTATGTTTGATTTTGTAAAAAATGTTTTTGTACACTCTGTGCACATGTCCAAGCCACCGTAATTAACACTATAATAACCCCACAGTTAACGTTGTATGAAAAAATATGAATTGTCCAAGTCTGTTAAGTAATTTATATTATTGCCATAAGTGAAAAGTGACCTGTCTATGATCACCAGAAACCTTTCCTCCCCACATGTACATTATTTTTCTTATCTATACTGGAGTACCACCTTTCCCCCTCTGAGCATGCTACTTTAAGGATGGCACCTTTCTCTGATTTTTGTTTACTTGGAATATATACCCAGCCAGCATGCTTACGATAATCTGACGTAGATTTTTATAGGATTTCCGTAGGGTTGGTCGGATTATCGTAGTCAGATCCCCTTTGGCAAACCGACGTGGCTGTGACGATGTAATCAGCGGATCTATGTAGGCATGATGTCATTCCTCTGCGCAGATATGACGTCAATCCTACGGGTCGGATTTTAGTAGGGTTTGCTGGCTGGGTACTTGCTTAGCTTCAGTGGCGTAGCGAAGGTAGGGTTCATAGCACCCGGAGGAGAGGGAGGAGGTGGGGCAGCTGTACTTCTGCATTAAACCATTTGACTACAAGAAAACTACGAAAGCTAGACTTTCTCAAATCCAACTTATACGGATATGTATCAAAATCAGGCTGTTCACATATTTTCAAGGCGTAGTAATGGAGGATCAAAACCTGAAATTGGTGAAACGGTAAAGAGTTAACAGCAGTGCTGTTTCAGTATTGAAAGGGTTAAGCTAGAATGTGATCTACCCAAAATAACCAGTTTGCAGATATCAGTGAAACATTACATGGATGTTCTGCACATTGTAATTTTGCATTAAGCCTTATTAAAATCATCCAGCTTTTTGTTTTTGTATTTCATATTTTGCCAACATTAATTTATATAGATTACCACAGATATGCCCCGCCTCAAGTTATCACAAAGTAAGGAAAATTTTGCCCATCTCCACTCCCTTTTCAACATCGTGCCGTGAGAAAATCAATCTCCCGCATGTCCGCCCACCTTCACTACGCCACTGTTTATCTCTTTCTCTCAGTCTCCGTTCTCTCAATATTCTGTATTCAGTTTGATATTAGTTTGTTTCACTTACGTCACCAAAACTTGTGTACGTACCCCCCTCCCCCCAGCTCTAGTTCATGGTGACCGAGCATGCGCATTTACGAATATTTTTTCGGTGGGGGGTAGGGGTCGGCACGTCGGCTAGGCATGCCCACTCTCAGCAATTAGCTGTAATCAGAGAGTATGTATGTATAGAGAGGTTTCACTATTGGTCGATTTGCACTGCCAGACACGGGGGGCGCCGGGAAACCACTGTTAGCATGGAGTGGAAAGTAGGTCGCTGCGGTAAACAATATCCGTTTGTACATTTCCACGGGGCTTAACAGCTTACAAACGGCTCTAAAATAGTTTCGATCAACCCAAAAATATGAACAAACCACAGTAAACAGATATGCATACTATCTTTGGTGAAAACGGTCTCTTTCAATTCTTCAATTTCTTGTTTACCACAACGAGCTAGTTTTGCGAATTGACGGAAGTGAGATCTCTCTATAAATACGTACTCTCTGCTGTAATCCAAAAAAGAAGAATTGAAAGTCTTGGAAGAAGAAAACCAAAAATCACATGACCGTGTAACTACCGACGAAAGAAGAAATAAAATCCAGAATTTAGTAGGAGCACAAGTTTCTGTGACGTCAAGTGCAACAAACCTATAACAGTGTATATATATTCAGATTCTGTCACATGCATATAATATATTATTAAGAATGCATTTTTTAAAAACCTATCTTTAACATGTTTTAACGATCAGTGGTTCTCTAACCACAGACATGCATCACGCTGTCCAGTTGTCATGTGACACTTATCATGAAAACTTCAGAATAACCATTTAGAGCAGTGCTTCTCAAACTTTTTTGTCCCATGTCCCACTTCAATTTTCAAAAAGAAAAATTAAAAGTATGTGCACCACGATGCTCGGACAAATTTAGTGGACAGTTTAAAAAGATTTTCACAAATATTTGTATATTCAGCATGTAAACATTCAAAAGAAGTTTTCATGAAAATCCAAGCTTAACAAGGAAACTGCTAACATCACACAAAAGATGCGGGATTTTGAGAACCACTGTCATTAAAGAATGCATTTCTCTTGTTTTCATACTGTAAACCCTCTTTGTGGAGTGCCAGGCTGTCGAATTTCTAAATAGTGAAAGTATGAAAAGAACTTTAGCCTAGGAATTACATAAATCTCCCCCCCCCCTCCCACACACACACACTTTTTAAAAATAAAAAATGATAACATGACCCTTGGTTAACTTTTTGAAAAGCGTTTATGCTCAAATTAGCCATTATGTAATCTCTTAGAGATTGTCATCACAACCCACCATAACACTGAGCAGCACTTTTTATTTAATGTATATTATTCCACTGAATAAAATAGTGGTTTAACTCCATTTCTTTTCTTTTCTTTTTTTTTTTTTTATAGAAAAATGAGTTAGAATTTTTTTATTTTTTTTCTATGATTTAAACTGTAGAACTGTCACGAAATAATTGTATTTTTATGTCATGTCGAGGGAGTTAGACTTTTATAAAAAAGATATAATAAATATGGCATTAAAAGATTAAAATGTGTTCTAGTTGTTTGGTAGGTTATCTCAGTTTCCAACAAAAGTAGAGTTAGATCTTTCTTTTTTTTTTATTCGCGGACACAGTGAATATGTTGATTTGATTTTAAAGCTTTTTATTGATACTAAACATTGAAAGATTCCTTTTATTGTGGACTGCCATGTTTTATAAATACTATAACTATATAATTGGCAACTTTTTTTCCTAACTTAACACCTTGTGATACAATCTTGTAAAATGTAGTAAACCATTGCAGAGACAACAACAACAACAAAGAGAGTTACCATTTGGACACTGATTTAAATTATTATCACGGATGCCAAAAGTCCGGTTTTTCCGGGTTTTTTCCTTCCCCGTTTTTCTGTCAGTCCCGATCTATTTAATTGTATTTTGTGTGTCAGTGATTATTTAAAAACTGTTTAAAATTTTTTTTTGTTTTGGTGCAAACACGATGACACGTTCATTTTTCAGTTTTTTTGTGTGCAAAATATCATTTGGCATCCCTGTATTATATTCAAGGCTAGATAGATATAATGTAATGTAGGGCGTTGCCTGTTTTGTCTAAAAAAAATATTAAAAAAGAACAGTGCATTAGTTCATACAGGCATGCCTTTTTTTTTTTACATTCATCACTTCTGTTCATACGAGACTAACCTTTTCGGCTTATCCCGAAAGAAACAGACTTGCACGGAGAACAAAGGGTGGTTTTGAGGTATGGCCATATTACCATTGCTCATGGAGAGGTCCATTTCCTGACAGTGACATATCAATAACATCAATATTTTAAATAGTTTTTTGAAATTACATGTGTGAGCAGAACCGCTGTTGACACATGCTTGTCTGTACATGAGAAGTCTCATTCTCCACAAAACTTTGAACCCCTCTCCGTCTCCTGTAACATGGGGAAATTGCTGATACGCCAGTTCGTTAGATGGATGATGAATTAAATAAAACTATTTCCTTTTCCACTTCCACCCTGCTAAAGCATTACTTTCTTTTATATATTCCAGGAAAAATGCTGCTTACTCTATTGTTTGCCATGTTTATTGATTACAACTTTTTTGAAATTGTGACCCACACAGTTAAGACAGTTATTACGTCGAATGTAATCGTATAAGGTCGTATCTAACTCATGTAGGCATTGCATGTATGAAAATGAGTTTATACCAACATAGAAGAAATATCGAGGAATCATACCCAACCCAAACCCCTTCTTCAACGGAAACCAGGCCGAACTGATACAAGTACCATTTTTTCTTTTACTCTGCCCTTGCGACTCACTCACCAGCTTGAGAAACCGGGTCACATATTTTATTTCTTGCATTCAGTCGCATTGTTCTCCACATTATTAACCCTTTACATGCCAACAGTGCACAATTTTGATTACGCCATTGCCAATGTCGTCGATGAAATTATAGAAAAGAGAAAATATAATCATTGTAGAAAACTTTGTGTTTCAAACTTCTTACATTCTCACTGACCACTTTCAAATACTGCAATAACAAAATCTAAACGTAACTGGGGATACATATTTTATACCTTTCCAGCCTCGGCAAGTAAAGGGTTAATGATGTTATATTTCTGTCACTATTCTATGACTTGCTATATTTTTCTCGCCTTGAAAGAAACACAGTATAGCCGATGCGAGTATTTAAACATCCAGTATGCCTCGAGAGGCGAATACTGAGACAAAATGTCTTCTTACAGTAATTGTTCACAAACTGTGCGCGTATGTGCTGCCGAAATGTGCGATTATGTACTTTAATACGCGCTTTATGCCACGGATGGAATTAAGCAGTTGATTCGCCTTGACATCCGGTGTCTCGGATATGCCTGTACCCAGACAAGTTCAAGTTCAAGTTTAGTTTATTGTAGGCCTGAGGGCCAATTCAAAATACACAAAAGAATCATGCAAACAATCTTTGTAAACATTCAAAACAAACAAACAAAACGCACGGCCATTCACTCTCCGCTCCCTGCTGCCTGCTACAATTTATAGGCCTACAATTACTTACTATATATGGCCTTTAGCGTCTTTACAGACGGTCTTAGCAGCTAGAATATTCACTTTCACTTTGACTGACAGCTTCTCTCGTGGCTTATTCTACCAATGTTTGACCCGAGAGTGCGATGGCAGTGATTGCAGGTCAGTCTTTTGGGTTCACTTTGGCGAGTGTTTTCATTCCGCCTCTGTCGTTTTGTCAGGTATGTTTCTTTTGCCTTGAAGTCTATTGCGAGCGTGCCACTGCGCAATATTTGTCTCCATCTGCTTCGATCATTTGCAAGGTTCTCCCATTCATTGGGGTCGATGTTGAATGCTTTCATCGTGACCTTGCAAGTGTCTTTGAATCGCAGATGTGGCCTACCTCTGGGTCGGTTGCCAGTAGCAAGTTCCCCGTAGAGAATTTGTCTGGGGATGCGATCATTTTCCATACGGTGGAGATGTCCAAGCCACCGCAGTCTTTTTTTGCCTAGGAGAGCCTGAGTTGATGGAATGTTGGCTCGGCTCAGAACTTCGATATTTGAGATCCTGTCTTGCCACTTGATCTTGAGAATTTTGCGTAGGCAGCGCAGGTGGAAGGAGTTGAGGGATCTTTCATGTTTGGAGTAGGTGGTCCATGTCTCTGAGCCATACAGCAGGGTGCTTAGCTGTTTGTTTTGATGGTCAGCTTGCTATTGTTCCACACCCTTTTTGAGAGGGTGTGGAAACAATTACTTACTATAGTAAACAATAAAAAACAATTACTTACTATAGTAAACAATAAAATACAACTTGTAATTGCCAGCAACAGTCATCATTCATCAATCCCCCCACAACCGATCTCTCCTCACCTTTATCTGTTGTGAATTAACTATAATTGAGGATATCACTGTGATTTTTTTTTTTCACACAAAGAATTCAGTTTTCAGACTTCGCCAAGAGAAGTCACAAAGCGACAAAGACAATTAACCCCAATCTTAAATTCTTGGGTAAATTAAGGCAAAAAACGAACCGGCGTGATAGGAATAATCTTTCACTTGGAAAACGTCCGGCGAATAAATAATGCTCGATGTCTTTTGTGAAATAAGGTAGTCAAGGGAACGAACTCACTGTTTGCGGGATCTATTGCATAAGCTTTGACGTCCCTTTCCTGACGTGTTTAACAGTAGTCAGATGGTTCTTTAAGCTTTGCCCTTCTCTCGTGTCCTTTTTTTTTTTTTACAGTCCTCAATAGTTTAAGTTATTTCAGTTATCTTGTTTTTGTGTGTTTTTGAAGTTTTTATCTGTTTTGAACATGGACCGGCGAAAGTACATACACACCCGCTCACACACATAATTATGACATCATAGATGTATATCTCTAAAAACAAAGCTGAGGATATTCAACTCGAACGTGAAGTCAGTCCTGTTGTATGGATGTGAGACTTGGAATGCGTCCCAGGCCTGCATAAAGAGAATCCAAGTTTTCATCAACAGATGTTTGAGGAAGCTACTTAAGATCAGATGGACAGACAAGGTCAGCAATGAAATTGTATGGAAAAGAACAAGACAGAGCCCAGTCGGAGAGGAAATTGGTAGGAGGCGATGGAGATGGATCGGCCACACTCTCAGGAGGCCAGGAAACAGCATCACGAAGAAGGTATTGGATTGGAATCCCCAGGGCAAGAGATCAAGAGGAAGGCCGCGCGGAACGTGGAGAAGAGCCAGAGAAAATGATGTGCAACGAAGCGGAAAGACTTGGAATAATGTAAAGAGACTGGCCCATGATAGAGAGGGATGGAAAGTGTTTGTTGGTGGCCTCTACCCTGATCCAGGGTGAGAAAGGCAATGATGATGATGATGATAGATGTTAACAATGTTAGGTAACCGAGCATATAATACGTTATGACCCTTTAACTTGATAACCCATTTATATATACTAATAATACTACTCTATTGGTAGCGTACACTCCAAGAATTGTGATACATTCTTTCTTCTTCCCCCCGCCCCCTGCGTGACGACTAGCGTGGGTATTGGTTTTAGGTCTTTATGTTACTTGTTAGGAGATTCGCTACCCTTGGCATTTACACCCCACTTTTCTTGTCTTGCTTTTTTTATTTTTTTCATTTTCCTTGTTGTGGTAGGGACTATTTTTTTTTTTTTTTAGAATTTTGCCCAGGCAGTGGCCTTGTTCGGCCTGCTCTTTTCGATTTTCAACTGCCAAGGTATCTTTAACGTGCGCAACGCGCACGGGACCTCCGCATTTTTCTTCCTTATCCGAGAAGACTTGGTGCTTGATCCTACCTACCATAGGACCAGGGACAAGGAAATATGAGAAAAATCCCAAAAATTCCAACATGCCTGCACCGACTGGGATTCGAACCCGATACCTTCAGCATGAGAGGCGAGCACCTTGCCTCTAGTTCACGCATCACTGGCAACGATTTTGCTTTTATGGCACGTCGCCTGAGCATGCTCACACCTAAAGAGTGGCTGTGATCTATAAAAAGAAGAACTGAAGCTCTTGAGAGAACGAAACATTATGGCTTTGGAATTTCCAATGAAAGTCAGAATTTCTTAGGAACGCAAAATTCTGTGACGTCAACTGACACAAGCTCATCAAGTGTCTTGACTGGAGCAGGCAGTGGTGGTTATGGTTTTCCATCCCACTCTTTCAGTCGAGGCCCTCATGAATGAGTTACTGTTTACTGTGTTGTTTGTTGCCCATGTGTTCAGGCTATTTATGAATGTTGCACATTGGCGTCCTCGACTTCTCTTCTCTTCGATTTTTCCTGTCATACTAAGTTGTTCCACTTCTCTTTTTCTATAAACGCGCTGAATTTCATCTGTCGCCTCCTTATTGCCTTGATGAGTGATCTTTTCATGTTTGCCATTTCAAGCACTTCTTGGTTGGACTTCTTTTCTGTCCATGGTATTTTCAGCATCCTCCTTATGAACCACATTTCTGTTGCTTCTAATTTTCCTTTAATAATGTTATTGATTGTCCAGCACTCGCAGCCATATAGAAGAACTGACCAAATGCACGCCTTCAATGTTCTGAGTTTTGTATTCATTTCAATGTTTCTGTTTGTCATGATTGGGACACAAAGTAGTAGCAAGATAAATGAGATTTGGGGTGATTTGGGAGAGGCAAAGATTAATAACCCTTTTTTTTTAAATTGCTGCTCAGAAAGTGTGATATGTGAGATTGTGACAGAATATTTTTGTCCAGCAAGTTTCACGTCCTTATCTCTCTCCGTTATTCTTTAACCCTGACTCCCCGAAGTGTCGAGATAAGTCACATCCTCGCAAATGATCTTCACAGGAAATTTAGCCTTTTTGGGCTCAAGACCTGTATAACACTTCAGGAACTATGACATGCCTACTTAAAAACAACAAACAAGCATGGAAACCACTTACAGACCGCACTTTTGCTTGTCATCACAAAGAGTCCCACTTAGGGTTTGTAAAGGGCTTCAAGATTATAATGTCCGCTAATTGTGTCACTTAAAATCGTTATCAAAACAAGTGGCTTTTAAGTTTCATCAGGTGCAGCTTTTACCACCATTCCAACTCAGTGTTGGAGATCTTCTTGTGCTCTCTCCACTCACCCTCCCCTCCCCCCCCCCCCCCGCCACACACACACACCCGCGCCCGCATCCTCCCCGGAAACACACACTAATACTTCAGTCTTGTCGAATGTAAACCGGATATTCTTCTAAAAGCCAAGAGCAGCAAACCTCCTGAACTAAAGACCTGAAAACGATGTTAGGGCCATCAGATATGAACATAGGGGCAAGTTGTTGGGAACCACTGGTAAGTGCTGTCAAGATTGTTATTTTCTGTGCCACTTTGAGATCTTCTCTGTGTTTGTGCAAGCTATCTATATTTCTTGCTGTGTTGCAAATTTCTGCCGTGTTACCGAAAAAGACCGTATACGACAAAGACAAATTTTACCAGAAAGGCAAAAAAACAACAACAACAACAAAAAACCCCAACAACAAAAACCAGAAAACATTTAGTATTGCATCCTGCTTTATTCTGTGTTCAATTTATCTTTTCTGATGTCAAAAAGAAAGTATTAGTCGTACAAAATTTGTAAACTAAATAGATAGATAGAGTTCTTTTCATTCATTCTTTAAAATCATGTTAGATAGTAAATTTGACCTAGATTGCGTATACGGTTTTCTTCGATAAAGTGGCCGTATTATTTCTTTGCTTTTCTTCTTCTTGCCCGTCCTTATAACGCTCGGTCGCTCAGTATCTGCAATGAGGCCTTTGTTTTGGTATTTTGCAAAAATGTTAGTGCTTAAATTATGAGTAAGTACGGTTGTGGCTGAGCGTGAAAGAATTATTTTCTGACGATAACCCACAGCGCGTCTTGTTATTTCTGAGAGAGGCAAAGATCTACAAATTTGATTTTTCAAACCTTTGGACTCATTTGCAAACCTCTTTTCAGATCCACATAAAAGAACTTTTGAGAATTTTACCAATGTAATAAGATTTATATGGAACTATTTAATTCCGTCCGTGAAATGTAAATTGATGAAGCTATACGAAACATAACTAAAGTACCTAAATAGACCATGAAAGATGCAAAGTGGTAATTATCGTGCCGATTAAAAATTAGAAAAGTACAGTACATTTTGTGGGGTCAGTTACAAATTCAGTTTGTCATAGACATCTAGAAAGCTGTAGACATGAACATAATGACGCAGAAAGTTCAATTGTGACGTGGCACTGAAAATTTGACTCAAAAAGTGGACAACTATGTAATCAGAAATATTATCTCTGTCTTTGGTCAAATAAATAAATAAATAATAAACAATATATCTGAATGGAGAAAATAACAATAATTAAATGAATAAAGTTATTGAAAAATAAATGAATGAATGAATGACTAAATAGATAAATATTCGATCAGTAAATCAGTCAATCAAACAAAAAGAAGGAAAGAATGAAAATAAAAAAGAAAGGAAAACACAGAAATACCTAAAACTAAACAAAACAAAGAAACCAAGAACAACCTAGAATAAGCATAGTTGAATTCATGACCTTCCATGCTGCCATAAATCCATGCCTCGTTCACTGACTTTCCAGGGCACGGAGTATTTCATGTCTACCGTTGGTTGCTCAGTGGGCATCGTATTAGCAGCGTTTGTCATGATTCGGATGTTGTTAAAACTCACGCAGAGAGTGAGTTGTTGTTGTTTTACCAGGGCCATGAGAAATTGGCTGGTGGCCTTGAACGGTCCTCGCCAATTATAGTTGGTGAGTAAATAAATGTAAAGTTAAACTGTTAGATTCACGCTTGTCGGTTTTAATGTTCGTGATTAATAAGTAATGGAGTAGGGGTGAAACAAGGTGGGGATAGTTGACATTGTTAAGTATGACTAGACAAGTTTTTGCACGTTAACTGGCTGGTAGAATAGTGCAGACGTATTACTACAATTAAAATGGGGGGAGATTTCGACCTATGAGATAGCTGAACTAATTGGGCCAGCGGACTAGCACGCTGGATAGTTAGATAGTATAAAACATCGTGTAACGTTCAGATTTGGTGAATACAGACGAGCAGAAGCATCGTGTCGTGAAGTATCTCCGGTTGACCAGTACCTGAACTGTGTGCTTTGAAGACAAGAAGTCCTTGCTAACGGACTGACTGAGCTCTAGAAAGAAAGGTCTGAGTGGGCTGACCTTTGAAAGCCCACGCTGCGCTATATTGATGTTCGCGCCTACCAGTAGGCGTGACCAATGGTAATATATCTTATTTGTTCAAGCATAATAGAGATCGGAGATAGAGAGAGAACTACAGCCTCATAGGAAGACTAAGGAAACCCCAGCTGGCACTCGACCACGAGTGTCCTTATCATAGATCTATTGCCATAGTATGATTGGAATAATATAGCACATTGTTGATGAATTGAATAGTGATTGTGCATAAAATATAGTCTTTTGGCAACTGCTTAAATTACCTACAAGCCGAAGAGTGCTTCTGTAGGCTTTGAACGTACTGGGCTCTCCTAACATTCAAGCCCATATGATTTATGGAGAGTTTGCCTGGCGACTGGCCAGTGGCGACTCAACTGTCACTTTACATTGATATCTAGTTTCGTATAATATACCTATTTGCTATTGATTGCAGTACCTCCATAGTTACATGAATATCATTGGTTAAGTTATTAATTAGAGTTTTTTTGGTTTGAATATATACCCCTATTGTCTTTTGTTTTGTTATTAATATTTATGTAAACTATGGCCTGACCGGCCTGACATATATACGCTCTAGTTATTTAATACTTTTCTTGTGTGGTTGTGTCCGAGTGTGAGTTAGCTGCCTCTCGTGCAGTCGTAACATCCCCAAGACCCTAACTCTGCTCGTGACAGCGTTGCTGTTTGTGCCTTTACTGCAGCCACTGAACATTACCAGTGCTTTTGAGGTAACTTTGTCCTTGACTCATTTGTCCATTGTTCGGCTTGCCCATTGTACAATCTGCAGGCGACAACCTGGCCCGCTTAAGACTTTTATCCGCACAGCCCGCCGAATCTATCTATCTATCTATCTATCTATCTATCTATCTATCTATCTGTCTGTCTGTCTGTCTGTCTGTCTGTCTGTCTGTCTGTCTGTCTGTCTGTCTGTCTGTCTGTCTGTCTGTCTGTCTGTCTGTCTGTCTGTCTGTCTGTCTGTCTGTCTGTCTGTCTGTCTGTCTGTCTGTCTGTCTGTCTGTCTGTCTGTCTGTCTGTCTGTCTGTCTGTCTGTCTGTCTGTCTGTCTGTCTGTCTGTCTGTCTGTCTGTCTGTCTGTCTGTCTGTCTGTCTGTCTGTCTGTCTGTCTGTCTGTCTGTCTGTCTGTCTGTCTGTCTGTCTGTCTGTCTGTCTGTCTGTCTGTCTGTCTGTCTGTCTGTCTGTCTGTCTGTCTGTCTGTCTGTCTGTCTGTCTGTCATCATCATCTATCTATCGGCACCGTGAAATCTTTATGTATCGGCCAAAATGCGTTTGTAACCCGAAGGTAGAGATGCGCCGACCGTCGAATTACGCCTTCACCCCACGAGTAATTCAGTGTTATTTGTTTAACGAACAACGTCTATGGTACATTTGCGCTGTTAGAATAATCATTATATGGAATAGTTACTTCATTATTCCGGAGTCGGACGTGACAATAATAATGACTACAAGATCACGCTCAATTTATCTCGAATTATCGCCAATTTTTGCCATAGTTTCCCTTTTATTTTTGACCGTACGTCGTCCATTCTGGCACGTTTTCATCACATAAGAAATTACCTTGGCCAGGGCGAAAGAATGCCCGGGCCAAGGATGACCAAACTTGATTGTTTAATTTTTACCCTCTCAACCCTAACAATTTCACCAAACATGCCAGGAGCTACACCCAGGATATCATTCATCGATGTTGAATGATGTTGTGAATCAACTATTTTTTCTGCAGGATTGATTCTGTGAAGACTAGCAATCGCCCACAGTTGAACAGAAATCGAATACCTCTATTTTATTTCTTTACTGACCACATCATTTTCACAGCGATTTTAGGCGTCGAAGCTGGTTTGATGTTCATGGGGCCATTTCGTAGGACGATCTTCTTCACCAAGGATTACCTGCAGGTTTTAACCGAGTCTCTGACAACGGCTCTACTAATTGATCCTTTATTTATCCCCGCACAGATGTACAGCCATTCTAGGGCTAGAGAGACACTCGGTCAAGTTTGTTCTGCATCGGTTTTGACTCAAACTTGGCACGTCATTTGAATCAACCAGGGGGGACAGAATTGTTTAAGTCTCACTGGTGCAAGAGATCCCGTTAACCCTACTGCTGTCAGGAACACACAAAAAAAAAAAAAAAAGACGATTGTGCTCGACCAAGAACTTTTGACGAAATTTTATAAAAACCACAGAAAAACAGTGGGGTCGCAGCAGGGCTATAAGCAATGTCAAAATTGGGCAAAAAGAAAAAGTTGTACGTAGCAAAGCCCTGCGTAAGAAATAATACCCAAACGATACAGCAGACGTGCTTTTGTGCTGCTGATCAAACAAGAACTCGCAGTTAAGTACACATATTCTGTTTCAATTCTATACATTTCCTATTGAAATATTTTATTGTTCGATTGTTTTCCATTTTTCTGTTTTCCTTTTTTTTTCCTCGATAAAGGCAATAGCCGAAGTATCGAAAATTTTGTGTCTTCTCTTTTAGTTTGCATTGTATCGTTTGAGTATTCTTACGCGGGGCTTTGCTACATACAACTTTTTCTTTTTGCCCAATTTTGACGTGACAAGAACTTTTGAGCTTCAAGTTTGAATGTTCAGCATTTGATATTGGGAACTGGCACTGATATAAAAATTTGAACAAAGTAAAATTACGATTCCCGAAAGTTTATTTATTTTACTGGTTCTGAAGACAGTGTTGTAAGACTTATTAGTTCATTCGGCTTTTAGAGGAAAAAAAAACAACACATTATCTTTGTCTCCCTTGTAAGAGTTCCCAAAAAATTGACGTCGGATGAAGTTTAACCTATTTGGTGATACCAATATCTCCATATCACCAAAATACACAAAGTGCCTCATTCTGTCGGGCGGCTTCACAAATCAGTTTGGACTAGCTAGTAAGAGGGTGTGGCCGGGGCTCTAGAAGATGTCAGGAAGTTAAAGGCCAAAATATCTAATGAAAAAATCCACTTTTCCTTTGAAGATCGTCATCTATCTCGCTCCACCGGAGGAGTTTCTTACGACTGATGACTAAAAAAAGTAAAATGAGATGCGTGTATTATATTTGTACCCCTTACAAAAAATTGAGCGTAATATACACCCCCTTGACATGGAAACTGAGAATTTTTAATGCCGTGACCAGTAAACCGTCATTTTATGGGCGGTCAAAGTTGGACTACTGGATAATTTGCAAAAGGTAGCAAATTCGAGGTATTTTTCACTTTTGAAAATGCCATAACTTTCAAAACCTTTAAGCCAAAATAATAAAGTTGGTTATCAAAATTCTTGGAAAAGCAAGCTCCATCAGATTTGACAATAGCTTGTAAGATGTGATTAAAAATAGGAATGTGTAGCCGTCCGACAAAATGAGGCACATTTCGGCACTACCTGATTCGAGAAAATCGTTAAAAGGCCTCATAGGGTCAATTTTGTCGATTTTACGTTTTCAGTAGTTTTGAAAAGTTTAACCTCTTTACTGTTCCTTTTCCAAATGATAATCCTGTTTGAGAAGAGCAAATACCTCAAGACTGACTTTGAATTGAGATACCATCAATAATTTTGACTAAAAGCTGAAACTTTAACAGCGTTTTCCTCAAAACTGTGGTTATGTCACTTACTGACTTTGAGAGGCCATATCTTCTCTGCTAATTAGATTACAGCTATATTTTGTACCAAATGAAAGGGCTTTGAATAACCTATTTGGTGATACCAATATCTCCATACCACAAAAATTCACAATGTGGCTCATTTTGTCGGGCGGCTACAGAAATCAGTTTGGACCACCTATTAAGAGGGTTTGGAGTTACGAACCGAAGCAGAACAGGCTTGGCGGCGGGCTCAATGCGCTACAGAGCTTTTAGACATCGATTTAATTTGTTTTCTTTTCTTTTTTTCTTTAAAAAAACAACGACCACAATAATAACACCAAAACTTTCTGCTCATACATGAATGTTCTGAATCAGGGCGTAGAGTATTACTTGAGTGTTGTTGGAATGACTCTTGGAATCATAATGGCGGCGCTGATGT
Organism: Onchidella celtica; assembly: GCA_963931925.1. Taxonomy (NCBI): domain Eukaryota; kingdom Metazoa; phylum Mollusca; class Gastropoda; order Systellommatophora; family Onchidiidae; genus Onchidella; species Onchidella celtica. The sequence continues at coordinate 8,319,674 of OZ007584.1, read as the reverse complement.
TCGTGCCTTTGTTATTTCCCCTGAACATCACCAGCGCTTTTGAGGTAATTGGTCTTTTTCTCTCCTTTTAAATAGTTGAAACTTGTACATCTACGAAAATGTATAACAGTGGTCTGTCGATATGGATCCCAAAGCTTACATTTTTGTAGCATTTTTAAAGACCAGAAAATACATTTTTGGCTGGTATTCTTGGCTTTATTAATTTTCTTTATGCCAGATAGATAAATACATGAATAGCTAGATAAATAAAGAAATAAATGAACTATGGTAAATAAATCGACTGCTGCATGGTAGAATATCGCAACACAGTTTTTACAAATTTTTCAGGGAGAAGCAAAAAAACTGAATACCTTTCTTTATCAAACGTAAACCTTTGAGACCACAGCATTACACTGGTATACCGGTGGGG
>OZ007584.1:7941765-8314265 GCA_963931925.1 Onchidella celtica | reverse complement strand
GTGCACCTGCCTTGAATATCCAGTATATAATTACTGAAGTTATTGTTCTTTAAAGAGAACTACCGGTAATAAAATTACCTTGCAATTGCAATTATACAAGAGCTATAGAAAAATAGCTAAAAATATTAATCAACGATCTAATATTCGTTGATTCACGTGTATTTATATATTACATCGGCAGTGATAACAGTAAGGACACTGCGATTTCATTGAAGAAGGAACATTGTTTGTATTTTGTCGTCTACTAGGGACGTCGACCCGACGAGTGCAAATCGCCTCAGGGATTAATAATCGCGGAGTTAAACAAGTAAATATTTTTTATCGCGTATCGGATTAACGTAAATACTACAGTGATAACATAGTACACTGTCAGACGGGCTATTGCGTGAATTTATCCGGATACCTGTCCATTAACATTAATAGATCTCCTGTAGAGAGCTATTGTGAGTGTAACTAATCATAATGGCCGATTACACTTCCTATATAAATTCAGCGAAGCTGTTAGGCATACCCGAGGACCAGCTGGCTTCTTGGTGCGAGAGTAGACTAAAAGAAGACCTAGCTAGAGAAGAGCGTGCCGCAGATAGAGCCGAGAAGGCCGCGGAACGCGAACGACAAAGAGAAATAGAAGAAAGAGCCGAGAAGGCCGCGGAACGCGAACGACAAAGAGAAATAGAAGAAAGAGCCGAGAAGGCCGCGGAACGCGAACGACAAAGAGAAATAGAAGAAAGAGCCGACAAAGCGGCTCAGCGAGAGCACGAAATTGCCCTAAAGAAATTAGAGCTGCAAGGAAACCAACCGACCGCGGCTCCAAGTGTTCCAACGAATAATGTTAAAGCAAAACCAAAGCTTCCAACCTATAAGGTCGACCAGATCGATTCTTATATTCATCGTTTTGAGCTCCACGCGGTAGCCGCTGGATGGCAAAGAACTGAATGGACTTCGTGCCTTGCAAATTTATTAACGGGACGTGCACTTGAAGTATTCCATGGCCTCAACATCGAGGATTGTAAAAATTACGACATCCTTAAAAAGGCTCTTTTAAAGCGTTTTCAACACACCGAGGACGGTTTTCACCAAAGATTCCGGACTTGTAAGCCAGACCCGTCCGAAAATTTTTCAACGTACGTCGACCGCCTAAAGCACTACTTAGACCGCTGGATTCAGCTGGCTGGTGTCGCTGACGGTAATTTTAAAGGGCTTTATGAGCTCGTTCTGAAGGACCAAATATTTAACGCGTGCCATTCAGAACTAGTCTCCCACATTAAAGAGTGGGCACCTAAGACGTTAGCGGAAATCACGTCCTTAGTAGAACAGTACGCGTCCGCACACCCTAATCGTTCGCTGGCTAAAGCCAAAACTAGCGAACCGTTTTATGCCGGAGTCGGTGGAACTGCGCCAATGGGTACAAGAAATTCTCGACCAGTTCATCGCCAGACGCCGCCTCCGCGTGCATATTCCGAACCGCCGCCCAATAAAGCTCGCGGTTTTCCAAGCCGTGCTGGACCTCCCACTCGGGGACATTTTATTCGCTATTCAGGTCCACCCCGTCGTGACGTTAACGAGGGCTACCATTATCAGAGCCCACCATGTCCACCTCCTTGGGCATATTATAATAATCCATATAATGCACCTCCAATGCAACCCAGACGTAATATATATGACAGCATTAGGTGTTATCGGTGCAATAAACCAGGTCATACGTCAAAATATTGTAGGGTTCAGTTTGAAGCTGCAAATGCTTGCACCGTCATTGTTCCGGCTGCACAGAGTAGCCGTACCGTTGAAATTACGTCGCCCATGACGGGCACCGTTCCGGTTATGTCGGCCCTCCATCAACACGGGTCATTGACCTTATATGAGGGTCATGTTAACGCCATACCCGCGTCTGTCTTACGCGATTCAGGTTGCACCACTATCGGTGTTAGGGAATCACTGGTCAGACCGACCCAGCTGATTGAACAACAGGCAACCTGCATTACTTTCGGGGGCTCCGTCGAGCGATTCCGTCTCGCGGAGATATACATCGACACGCCATTCATTACAGGTGTCGTAACGGCATGCGTATTACCAAATCCGGTCGCCGATCTAATTATTGGTAATTTACCACAGGTTAATGATACACCTGACGGCCAGTTAAAAGTTTGGAACGAAAACGTTGCGTGTGTCACCACACGACAACAGTCAAAACGTCCACCGGATGGTACTTTACAAACCCCTGCGTTTGATTTTAATGTCACGCCTACAGTTTTCTATAAGGAACAACAAAGCGATCCATCACTAAAACCGCTGTTTGCGAAAGTTCAGCCTCAGAACCGAAATGCCTCTCCGTTTATCATTAAAAATGAATTATTATACAGAAATTTCCGAAATAAACGTGAGACCATTGAACAGCTCGTGGTGCCTAAGTCGTTCCGTCGCGACATTCTGCGTCTCGCGCATGATACATCATATTCAGCCCATCAAGGTTCAGCCAGAACCAAATCACGGATATTGGCTCATTTTTTCTGGCCTGGTGTATACGCGGACGTGAACCGTTTTGTGGCGCGCTGCGATGTATGTCAAAAACGTACACCTAAAGGTAAAGCATCACGCGCACCCCTTCAGGAGATGCCTCCAGTCTCAACACCATTCGAGCGTGTCGCAGTTGACATAGTAGGTCCTCTTAGTAAATCAGACAGAGGCCATCGATTCATCCTTTCGGTAATCGACTACGCGACGCGCTGGCCTGAGGCTATTCCTTTGAGAGACATTACGGCTGACCATGTCGCTGAGGCGCTTGTTACTATTTTCTCGCGAGTCGGATTTCCGACCGAGATTCTTTCAGACAGAGGACCACAATTCACCTCTGATCTATACAAAAAGGTACTAGAATTAGCGGGAATTAAACAGAAATTAACGTCCCCCTATCATCCGCAGTCAAATGGTTGTTGCGAGCGGTGGAATGCGAGCATGAAGTCTATGCTAGCACGCGTATCCGCCGACAAACCTGGAGACTGGGACCGTCAGCTCCCCGCTATTCTCTTCGCCTATAGGGAACTCCCGAACGCGTCCACGGGTTTCTCCCCATTTGAGTTATTATACGGACATAAACCACGTGGCCCGATGGCCATACTTAGTCAATTGTTCGCCGGTTCTGAAACCGACGATTATGATACGCGATGCGCGTATCAATATGTTGTCGATCTCCGACAACGAATTATTAATGCATGCAAAACCGCTCTGCAATTTGCATGCGCTAGAGCGAGTTCTTCAAAATTTTATCGCGATCAGGGCGCCCAAATGCGCGCCTTGTCCGTCGGAGATCTGACACTTGTTCTTTTGCCGCAAACGCAAAACAAACTCCTTCTAACTTGGAAGGGACCATACAGAGTCCTTAAGAGACTCTCCAGAGTGAATTATTTGATAGATATTCGTGGGCAGAGGAAAATATTTCATATTAATATGCTGAAAAAGTACCTGCCTAGCGATGATCGTCGTAACAACTCCGTTCATGTCGTCCCAAGGGCCAACGCGGCTTTAGTTACTGTCGACGACGAGGACCCTTTGAGTATCGACAAATCGTTGCCCATATTACAGGCCACCGAGAGTATAAACGATGTTAATATCAATGATGAGCTTGCGCCGTCGCAGAAACAGGATCTTACACACCTGCTCCAAGAATTTGCCACGGTGTTCACTGATTTGCCGGGTTGTACGTCTTTAGTCCAACATGTAATACGACTTCAGACAGACGTACCAGTGTTTGTTAAACCGTACCCGCGCCCGCTGCACGCTCACGAAACGATAATTACAGAAGTACGTGCCATGCTACGGCTAGGCGTCATAGAGCGATCAACAAGTCCGTATTGCTCGCCGATTGTCTTGGTCAAGAAGAAAGACGATACCGTGCGTTTTTGTATTGACTATAGAAAGCTCAATGCTATAACCATCTATGATGCGGAACCCATTCCCAATCAGGAAGACTTATTCGCGCGGTTATCCAATGCAAGTATCTTCTCGAAAATAGACTTATCCCAAGGATATTGGCAGATTCCTCTCGAAGAAGGAAGTAGACAATATACAGCTTTTCAAACCCCTTTGGGTTTAATACAATGGAAATATATGCCTTTTGGACTGGTTACTGCACCAGCCATTTTCGCGCGCATGATGAACATCTTGCTAAATGAATTGCGCTGCGTTCTATCATATTTCGATGACATATGTATTTTTCAGGCTGATTGGGCTGGCCACTTGATGGCCCTTCGTGAAGTTTTTGCCGCTCTTCGCCGAGCTGGCCTTACCGCGCGACCCAGTAATGTGTTCCTAGGATATCACCATATAAACTTTTTGGGTCATACCATAACCCACGGGGTTCAGACTCCAGACGATCGCAAGATATCCAGTATTTTGAAACTGCAACCTCCTAAAACTAAAAAGCAAGTCCGCAGCTTGTTGGGACTTTTGAATTATTACAGGAAATTTATACCAAACTTTTCTTCTCTCTCAGCCCCGTTATCTGATCTAACGAGGAAAAATGTTCCAAATAGAGTCGTCTGGACGCCTCAGTGCGCTGATGCCCTTCAGACTATTCAGAATTTATTTTCTACTTTCCCCCTGCTTGTTTTACCCGATATACGCCAGACATTCATTGTCCGAACGGATGCATCAGATAAAGGAATAGGCGCCGTGTTACTCCAACAGCGTGACGGTTTCTTGCGACCGTGCTTATATGCAAGCCGGAAATTACTTGATCGAGAGACGCGCTATGCGATTGTCGAACGAGAGTGCCTCGCGATTGTTTACGCGGTAGATGCATTTTCTCGATACTTATTAATGTCCGAATTTATAATTGAAACGGATCATCGACCATTACTGTTTCTTAAGTCGAACAGAGCCAAGAATGCTCGACTAACCAGATGGAGCCTTGTGCTCCAGGAATACAAATTTACTATTCGGGCTATACCTGGGGAAGATAATTTACAAGCTGATGTATTGTCCCGTTTGATTTAGTGTTCTAAAATAGTCTGTTAAACATTGAGGTTGAGCATTTTTCACCTTTTTCGGAGACCGTGGATGGTTTCACATTATATTGTCCTACCAATTATGGACATTCTTTCTCAAAATTTCCATGTGATTCCTTTTTCCACTAGCGTCCATCCTGACCATGACCTGAGTTTCAGACAACCTTGACGCCTTTGTCTGCGGGTCAATGAGATGAGGAAATGGCAAACCGAGCGACCAGACCTACTGCTGCCAGGATACCATTACTTTAATTAACTATTGTTCGTTCATGTTCTATGAATGTATTAATTACGCTCAATGAAGCGATGAGCTAGTTGCTCAATATTTCAGTCTTTACAGTATGTCTGTGTGAGAGAAGTTTATCACTTTAATTCTTAAGTGCTACAATAATTATATATTATCACAGAACGTCGCATATAAATATACATATGCTATTGTCCATCGATAATGCACGTTCTTAGAATTATTTTTTTTGACTTTCAGTAACGATATATTTTTTACTATATAGCCCTTTCCAAAGTACTATTACATAGCAACGTTAGTAGACAGTTATGTCGTTCAAACCCTAAGTTTTCACTGGGGTGGGGGATGTGTCAAGAACAGATTTAATTCATAAATGTTTCCACTGACTAAATTTTTGTGAGAGAGCAGTGAGTAATTTTTACAAACGTAATTATTGTGCGAGCCAGCATAACTTGGTCTCGTGGGCAATTTGTTTTGAACAGTTTTTTTTATAATAGATAGACAGAAGATGTGGGGAAGGATAGACGGACAGCGTAGGTGTGCATGACTGAGCACTTGTTGTATCTCGTGTTTTGAACTAGGGTTAGTAAAGAGGGAAGGGGTGAGTAGGAATTAAATGTTATTGAGACGTCTGTTGACGTACAGAAAATACCGTGATCCAGAGTAAAAGCTCAGGGTTTTGAACATGTTAAGAATTTATTGCTATAAAATTACATTATATTGTATGAAGTAATTCGACCTTTGATGTCGACCCAAGGTCGTTGCGTAGGGCTGTTACTTAAAATAACTCAGTTCGGCAGCTGAGCTAGAAGTGGTTGCACCAATCACAATCCAGGAATTAGACGGTAAGCTGCAGATGCAGACCAGTATTTAAGGCCATACAGAACTTAGTTCTGGGCCACATGTAGACAATCCATTTACGAGGTGGTCGGCGATAGTCCTCAGCCAGATGAGAGACATAGAGACGCAGTTGAGCAGTCCATTGTGAGGAGCCTGATTTAAAGCTCCAGAGCCTAAGCTACTTGGTTTGATATAAACCCACAGCGTTTACATCCAGCGCTCTCACTCCTAGTGAGGGCCGCATGGTGAGAGTCCATACTAATTTGTAATGATGAAAGTGAACCGTTCTACTTACTTTTGAAGACAGTTTCAGAGCTACCGCCAGACAACGCATGGTTGTACAAGCATTCTCCATGGCGTGTCTAGAGGAAATGTCCATATCATAACATGTCTCATTGAATTAATAGAATTTAAACTGTTAGATCCGTCGCCACGTGCGCGGATTCTTTTTGCCATATAACTCATATGACCTGCAAGTAGTTAGATTGAATACGTTAGTCTTTATAAAAGCTGTAGTTCCATTAGTTAGATTCAGTTGCCTTTGAATTGATATTTATATTTATAATTATATTTGTTACATTAATTCCTGTAATTAAACTGCCCTACAGTTCTGCTAAAATTGAAAGCAATTGATTTATTTAGTTTTTAGAGTGCAAGTATTTATTTTTGTGTGTTCGTCGATTGTGGGAGCGGACCTCGAAAGAGTGTCAGTCGAAATATCCCCATGTAACCCACATCGCGACAATCATCAGTCGGTCAATAAATATTTCCGATATTGGACTGATTTTAGCTGTTTTGAATTTCACAAATGAATAAATATTTCACAATCTTTCTTTAATATACGAATCTAATTTTGACAGCAAGATACTTACCGCTATATTTTCCTTAAAGCGCAGTAGTAATCTGTGATCTCTCTTCCGTCTGTTGACAGATTCTGTACATGGGCATTGCATCGTTTGCCCCGTCCACAGCGCTTGAAGCAGGTAAGACCAGAATGGTTATCGTTCAAGATCAACACTCTTGTAGCTCACATTTCGAGCCCATTCTTGGGTCTGTCTGTCTGTCTGTCTTTCCCCCATCTCACTGACTGCCTGTCTGTTTGTCTGTCTGTATCTCCATCTCACTCTTCTATTTTTCACCAAGACTCGTCTCCTTTCTTTCACGATTCTCTCTTACGCCATCTCTGTCCCCTCTCCCACCACATTCACCACCACTACCACCACAACGAAATCATCATCATCACCATCACCATACGACCATGATGGCAACCCCGTCGCTATATCCATGACCAGCACCCGTGTCACCATCATCACCATCATCAGCATCTATTCACAAGTATCGTCCTGCGCTGAGAATAATATAAACACAATAGTCAAACAACTCAAGGTATCAAACACATTATTAAAATTTCTTTTATTTCTTAATCTTATTCCAAAATTTTAAAAAAGAATGCAAACTTTGTTATGTAAGAATTGACCTGTTTTGCAAAATAAAACCAATAAAATGAAACAGACACGTGCTATACGTTGAGAACAAAATTCTGGAAACGAAGGGTTAAAGATCTTTTTTTTTTTTCTCTCTCTCTTTTAACCCTTTTCGTGCCGATTCAGTATAATGTGAACAACCTGGTGTTTAAATGATCGTGATAGGCATTGTTCTGCAGATCATTTTTACATCACAAACAGGAATTACTATTTCCAATCATACCGGTATCTTCTGCGTGAAAAGGCGTCATTTATCGGATCTACGCATTACCAAAATTATTTTTGTTTAAAAATCAAGTTTTACAGCACTGGCATTCAAAGGGTTAAATATCGAAGCTGTTCTGTCTCATGACGGAAGTTATTCAGTTGTTGTTGTTTTTTTTTTGCTTCTTTCGAAAAATTTGTAAGGACCGAGTTAGGATAGTTTACCTCGATGTGCAATTAAACGGATGTACTCGGGCGGCTCCATGATAAGACCAGTGAAAGCTTCTACTTCAACTTAATGTGGTATGAAAAATCACACTTTTACAGTGATATTACGGTTACTGAGTCATCAGTATCAATCGTTTGGATTGAATACGTCACAGCGCCAGTACATCTCAGCTTGGGGTTTCTGAGACGATTTAGTCCAGTGGCATTACCAAGGGACGAGATAAAAGGCATACTTGAAATGGGCAATATTTCGAAACATACAACTTTTTCTTTTTCTTTTGGCCCGATTTTAACATCGGCATGGGCAATAATCTTCCAGCTAGGTGGGGGTGGAGTGGGAGGGGGTGGGGGGGGGAAGCACACATTCATATGGTGTGAAAATAGCGCTGTAATTACAGAAACATTATCACAACAATAGCATAACCTCCATTTCCTTTAACAAGAGACGTACATATTCATTAATATTTTGAATTTATGTCTAATTTGTCTCATACAGTTCGAGTGGTCAGTTTAGGTACCATGCCCCCCCTTCCCTTTCCTCCATCCTTCGCCCCCATTTTTTCTTACTTCTGTACACACAGTATCAGTGTAAGCTCCACACTCTTTAACCTTAATTTCGTCTGGTTTACAAACACTACAAATGTTACACTCGTCTTCGTGACCCAGATAATGACGGGCCCTGTAGTATCCCTCCTTGCAGCCCAGCTCGGCGTCTGAGGTTGCGGTGCAGTTCTTCAGAAGAATCTCGTGGTTGAAAAAGTCGGGTCTAGAACAGGGTTTGCAGTCCATGCATTTGTGGCCGTCTTGATCAACGAACGTCCCCGGCTTACACAGCTGGCACTGAACAGTTGCAAAGTCGTACCACTGACCAGTGCGGCAAGGTCCGTTCTCACAGTTGACTTTCGGTTTTGCCTTGTATCCTGTATATAGATGGTAACAAATTGGCCGTCATTATTCGCCAACATTATTGGATACTGCCATAGATCGTGGAATACCTAGATGATCCACTCCCCGAAAATAGCGTCCTTACTAACCCCCGGCGCACCCTACGCGAATGCGCGGACAGTCAGGCACTGCTGTGTTAACAGTGGCGACTTCTGATACAAAGAGGCGCTCAAAAAGTCAACACTGTGGAGCTATCGGATGCACTAATTCAAGACAGCATCATCCGAATTTTCCTTCTTTAGATTTCCTAAAGATCATGACCGGTAAAAAGTAACAATAACATTCATTTCGTTTATCTAAGGATAATTACTTTGCTAAATCTAGTCTAGTCAAGATCTCTATTTGCGAACAGCATTAGGTCCCATTCATGCCTTTTTAATGGCTTTGACATAATGTGTCAGCCTGTAACCGACATCTAGACTAGATGATTATTTGTGTTTTTTTTTTTTTTTCCCCACCAATCCTTCACTACAGTTGGATTAAAGAGGAACAGAAAAAAACCTGAAACTCACTTACTGCTAAAGTTAAGCCTCATGTGTTTCATAAGCTGTGTTTGAACTGACATTGTTCAGGTTGTTTTAATTAGGTCTAATGTTTTACAGTTTACTTGCCCTTCGTAATAATTTGTCTTTTGCCCATCTTCTTTTTGCCAATTTGCCAAGTTCAAGAGTTGATTCTTCTTCTTTCGATACCAGTCTTTGTCCTTAGTGCATGCTTTTTTCTTCTTCTTCTTCTAGATTTTCCCCCATCTTTCATTATTCTTATTATTTTTATTTTGGCATGCTTTCATTCGATTTTTTACTGTCCTGTTTGCTCATGTGCCATACATGCTTGATCATGAAATATATAAACAACCCCTGCACTCAGATTCGTAACCTCACGCCCTCATAACAAGTCACTAATTTGTTGTCACTGTTCTAGATCTGTAAAATCAGTGCGTTAATTATTGATATTATCGCACATACAGACAGCTTCAATGTCACGTATGTGAGAGAGAGAGAAAGACAGACAGAGAGAGAGAGAGAGAGAGAGAGAGAGAGAAAGAGAGAGAGATAGAGAAAGAGAGAGAGAGAGAGAAGGAGAGAGAGGATGTAGAAGACAAGAAAATGATAGTGTGGTGATCGCTAAAATAAGCCTTGGTTAGAGTACGCCTTGTGTCTCGGGTAAGCCAACGGGATCGCTTTCCGCGCAAATAGGTCTCGAGCTGGCTGTGCCGCGCGGACGTTTTAACAACAAAGGCGAAGAAGGGAGTGGATCATCTAGGTATTCCACGATCTATGGTACTGCCGGGGTTATCCGCCAACAATATCGGCGGACACTACTCCGGTCATCCGCCAACAATATCGGCGGATACTACCCTGGTTATCCGCCTACAATATCGGCGGATACTACCCCAGTTATCCGCCTACAATATCGGCGGATACTACCCTGGTTATCCGCCTACAATATCGGCGGATAGTATCCCAGTTATCCGCCTACAATATCGGCGGATAAAGCCCGGGTTTAGCTGCAGGTTTTGGTGTTGACTAATTACAAAAAAACAACAACAAAAATAACAAATAGATTTATTCCCTATTACTTTAGGATTAAAAAAAAAAATAAACAGATTGATTCCTATTAAAGAGGCTTTTATTAAAAAAACAAAACAAAAAGAAAAACCTGCCCGTCTGAGAATCGAACTACGGTCGCCCGATTGACAGGCGAAGTTGCTAATCACTATGCTGCTGCAGATGCTGTTAAACTGGGAAGGAATTATTCCAACATGAACACCACCAAACCAAGAAACCCACAGACTCTATCTATGGATGAAACCAAAAAGCTTTTATTCGCAGATGTCTTTGAAAAAACACTTCGTATCCACTTAGCCTAATCAATGAAATTCTATTTTATTCAGAAAAGTCTCTCCAATTTCAAATCATGCCATCGTTTTCAAACATCTGCTCAGCATACGAATGTTGATCGGGATGAACGGAACAGAGAAGGGTTCGAATCAGAGGAGATCACTCGCAATATAAAATCTATGCTGGCGAATAAAGACAAAATCCTACTTTAAGGGAAATTTTATTCACCAGTATCGGCGAATAATCATTTCGTAACTTATTTTACAGAATGACCCAGTAGCGAGATGAAACTTGAATTATCCAAAGACTGGAAACTGGTACACAGCTTTGTGTTAACTACAGGCACAACCAACACATACAAGACACGTTTACACGCGTACACATTTAGGGCATTCATGCAGACACTAAATCTGCAAGCGTGACTACGTACAAGTACAAAAAATCATAACATAACCATACGCTACAGAAGCTGATGGCAGAAATGATGTCCAGTATCTTTCTGTGTGTTTTTTTGATTTGATATTATCTGCCATCTTCTTTGTGATCTAATTAACATTGGAAAAGTCGAAAGTGATCTCATTAAAAGCCACCCACCTCCCCCCCGCACAAAAAAACAACAACAAAAAACAACACCTTCATTTTGGAAAAACCCGTTGGTTTCATTTATGGAAATGAAAAATGAAGAGACAGTTGTCCCCACTAATGCATATTGCATCGCTAGGGATACGCTGTTTATCACACCCAACGGTTATGGGAGGAAGCTATGGAAGTCCGTAGTGCCACGTTTTTTGTTTTTTTTTGACACGGACAGTAAAAATGCTCTTGGGTTACTTTTCGTTGCTTACCAGAGAAAATACTCCTTCGTCTCTGAAAACAACATAAAAAAACCCTCGCCCCCCCCTCCACCCTTCTTTGAGATCCCTAAATCCTCTCCCCCCCCCCCCCTTCCCAAATTAATGAGAACAATTTACGAAGCTGGGCTCAGGTGCACGTAAGCCACAAGAGATTAGGCAACCGTGGGAGGTTTTTTGGGAAGGGGGGGGGGTGGAAGGGATTGTTCCTCTGGTCCAGAGCCTTAACCCGTAATATCGTTAAGATCATTCCACAATTGCCTAAGTCATGTTTTGGTGTTTATTGAAATCCAAGAATACTGTTTACTTCGAATACAGTGGTAGCTGTTGTTAGGGGAGCGTAGTATTCTACATAGACAGCTATAGCTGTACAGTGAACGTAACTCAGTATTTTCTCTATTTGGCTTTGTAATCAGACTACGCTCCCCTAACTAGTCTAAAATTGTGATTTAGGTGGATTTTGGGTTTTCGTTTAAAAACTGCTAAATCAATGAAACAAAATAATGTAACTATTGAACAATGCAATGTGAACATCTGATTAAGGTGAGCATTTCATTTCAAAACACCAATAAAAGATGACTTAGGCAATCGTGGAAAGATCGTGACGATATTTACTCCTTCTCCTCGGGCCCCTTCTTTGAAATCACAAACATTTCCCTTGGTTCATAACCTCTTTTTATGTTTCCGAGTGTGGAAAAACAAACAAGAATGAAATTAACACTTTGAGTTGCTAGTCAGAATTTAACGTGTCATTTGCACAAAACATCAATTTTTTTTTACCGTCATTGGCGTCACTGCATACTGTATCGGCGTCGGGGCCGCACGGTGTCAACATGACCTGGCCGGGTTCACATTGACTGCACATCCAGCAGTCAAACTCGTGAGCAGACAATCTGACCCTGAAGTATCCAGGCAAACATCCAACTGTGGTGTCGGATGAAGGTGTACAAGGGACCAGCGATACCTCGTGTTGATAGGCTTTCGGGATGGTACAAAAGGCACACTCTTCGCATTTGTGCCAGTTTTGATCAATGGTACTTCCGTCTGGGCACGGATAGCATTGACTGGTGCCGGGTTCAAACCACTGTCCAGCCAGGCAAGGTCCGTCATCACAAACAATGTCACTCGCTTGACTCATCATTATTGCCGTCAAAGCGAGCAACAGGATTTTGAAAATACTTGGTTGCATTGTCTCCATTTTCTGTGGATAAATCGATATGAACAAATTGCCTAAAGCTGCCTGGATTCCATAACAAGCAGTATAAAATCTTTGTCTTTTTAATCTTCAAGTGCCAAATGGGGACAAGGTGGTCTAGAGGCAAGGTGCTCGCCTCTCATGCCAAGGGTCCCGCGTTCAAAACCCGGCCGGTGCAGGCATGTTGGAAATTTGGGATTTTTCTGATATTTTCGTGTCCCTGAACCTATTGAGGGGCAGGATCGAGTGCCTAGTCTTCTCGGATAAGGACAAAAAAATTCGGAGGGCCCGTGTGCACGTTACAGATACCTTGGCAGTTGGAAATCGTAAAGGACAAGCCGAACAGGCCGCTGCCCGGGCAAAACTAAATAAAATTCATCCCTACCATTCCCTCCCCTCCTTCCTCATCTCTCTCTCCCCCCCCCCCCCCAAAATAAAAGCCGACCGGCGCTGCACTGTGGCGACGACGTGCCTGCTCCAGTTGTAACTGGGCTGCAATGGCACAAAGGCAAATTTCCCAAATGGGATTAAAGTAGTACACAAATACAAATACAAAACAACAGGGACAACAAAACCACCAGCAACAACAACAACAATATAACAATAAAATAACAACAACAGCAAGAACACAACAAACCACCATCGTCAACACGGGCAAAAACCACGGCAACATACAACAATGAGAACAAAAATCAAGAACAATGACAAACAACTAGAAGGCTGAACAACAACTGATGGACGCTTAGACTAAGGCCGCCTTTAAATAGGGCTTCATTTTTCATTGTTTATTTTTCACTCTTCAATTTTCACTCTTCATTTTCTTGATGCTTGGGGTTTTTCCCAACACATAATTATACACATGGTCTTTAAACTTAAAAACTTAATAATCAGATAGTCTTTAGAATCAAACCACACTAGAAGTTAATGAGAAATTCGATTCTGAACTCAGGTTTTGACTTTGTGTCAAAAAATGTGTTTGAAATGAAAGGAGCCACGCCCCCATCTCTCTTCATTCCACACTAGAAATGAGCAAGTTCATTCTTGTTGTCAGGAGGACTGTTCACTTATTCATCGATGAAGAGTGAAGAGTGAAGAATGAATCTCTATCTAAAGGTCCCTCTCTTTTTCTATATTGCCGTTTTCGTTTCCTTCGTGACGAATGAAGAATGAAAAGTGAAAAATGAAGCCCTATCTAAAGGCGGCCTAAGTCAGTGACAAAAAATATTAGTTCTTGTCCCTCATTCAAAACCTTACACCCATGAACTACTTTGTAAAGACTTGGCGGCCCCACCCTGTCATGCTTTATAACAACAAACAACAGGGCGTTTTCCCCATCTTCTGTGCGCCTCAAGGCCTGTTTACACTGGTAGGTTTTAGGAATAGAAAAAAGGAATGAGGGACTGTGTGGGAAGAACTCCCCTGGCTTTCCGTCTTTTGTTTTCCAATTTCCGCCTTCGAAACGCTGTTTGTTTGCGCTGGTCCGTTTTCTGAATGAGAAGCAATGCGCATTGTTTGTTTTGGTCTTAACGTCTTGCTGTTTTTGAGCTTGAATACAAATATCAAGAAGGAAGTGAATCAAATGTTTTCACAACTGGAATAGAATATGTCAATGTATTTAAAACCAACAACACAAAACCAGTGGAGTCTATTTGCGTCGTGTCGACAAAACTGCTCGTATTGGGACTGTTATGACGTCACCAACGTGTGACCTGTTTATGAAAACATTACAGTGACTGAAGAACCCTCTTCACCTGAATGTACCACGACGCGCTATGGTGTCTTTAAAGGCCCTTTAACAGTTAAGCAGGCCGGTGCAGAACGTCCTGGCAATTAATTGTTATCTGAGCCCAGGAGGCCGGGGATATTTCAGAGGGAAAATCAAGGGATCAGGGTTCAAAGCTCAAGTGGTTAACCCAGTCCCAAACTCCAGCCCGAATCTTTGGGGCCATCCATGAAGTACAGGTGCTGTATTTAGGCGACCTCTGAACCCTCTTTCTTGCCTCCATCTATTCTTTTCAGACGCAAGGTCCCAAATTCTCTCCGCCACTCCTCTTCTTCCCCCTCCCCCCCCCCCCCAAAAATGCCCTCCCCATGTATGAGCGCAAAACCATGAGAATGGTGAATTTCCGTGGTGAGGTTTAGCTACTCTTTACCAGCATTTGGCATGGAGCATTTGACTCTTGTCACAAGAAGCGTGATTTTTACATAATCATACGACTTAATTTGCTGGAAAAAAAAAAAACCCAACAAAACGTAAATGAAACAAAACTTTAAAAAATTTTTTTACTTCATTGACATAATTGAAAAGCAGGCTACACTCCCAAAGAGACCCCCATACCATCCCCTCCCCTTCCTCTCAAGTACGCTTTTCTCAATTATACTGGGGCACCTCTCTCCTAGAATACCGAATAAAATGAAAGTGGATCGAGGTAACGATAATTTAAGTTACGCAGTTTTCAGACTGCACATCCGTCACTTTATATTTCATTCCGCGAGTATTTTCTTATTTAAATTGCAGGAATGTGCAAGGAAGATTGCCTCGAAAACGTAGCTATACGTGTATTAAAAGCGGCAACAGGTGAGTTGTGTGTACGTCACGAGTTTAACAAACACATGACAGTTAAAAGCAAGAAGTCGTCAGCAGAAGTAATTTACGTCATCATTTAGGGCCCAATCAAAAGAACGAGCGTTTTAACTCCAAGATTTCACTGTTTTGCGATATTCTCTAAACAAACTTTGTGATTATTTCTCACTCTCATGTATATAAATGTTATAATAATAAATATGTACTTACCTTTCTCATCTCCAAATCTGATCTCAAAACACAATCACTTTAGCTCTCGCATTAGACCTTGTTAACACTTTGCAATCATATAATAGAATATTGATGATAAGCTGTGGTGAAAACTAGAGCGAGGGAATGAAAACACGTCATATCCTCTCAGTGTGATGTATTATAAATAGAACGTCAGATCAGAAATTCCCCCACTGCTGCATTAGGAACGATTCTGACCCGGGAGAGACAACAAAAAAATGAAGCATCCGATATTTTTGTTTTTTTTACTGGGTCAATCCGGATTAATAGCCACCAGCCTATGTTGTTGTTTTTAAGTCCTCTTCCTTTCCTGGTTTTGACCCTCTCATTGCTTTTCGAAGCCAAATGAATATGTCAGTCATGCTCTAAAAATCGCAGTATCATTTCTATCCATTCCCGTATTCGAATACTTTGTGACTGACACAACACAAAACTCGTTAACTCCATTTCAAGTTAAAGGTCAGGTGTCAATCCTTTCAGGGGCCAAAAGGAATTTACGGCTGTCTAGATAAGGAGGGTGAAAATGTATACACATATCACTTCCATGTCATATGGGTACAGATATCAACATACAAACTTGTCCATAGGCGGGTCAGACGTCATTGAACTTTAAATTTTATATCCTAAATCAGACATAATAATTATATACGGTACATACAGTTTGCATCTTGAAATTTAGAAACAGTAGCACTCTAGCTCTTGTGGAAGACCCTGTGCACAAGTGAATATTCAGATTCTGTGCACGATGTGGTCTATGTAATATGTCAAAACTTTTCAAGAAATCGCAGATGACCATATAATTATATATACCACGTCTGGACCCATACTCCAATGATTAAGTGTACCACAGTAATATTTATACTATTTATAGTGTAGAGAAATGAAGTCTCCTAAAGAAAGTTATTCAGTTGTTGTTATGTTAAACTTAACAGCTCTGAATTGGAAACATAAATAAAGAAAATACGCAAATAGACCGTGAAGGGCGCAAAGTGGCCTTTATCTTGCCGGGGCACCATAAAACAAAACCCGAACTCAAACCAAAACCCCCAATGGCACAGACGGCCTTGTGACCCAGTTTCCCGATTTGCCAAAAGTAATGCCTCTTGGGAGATGTCGAACATTTAATTTATTTTGAGCTATAAAATCCTGATCTAAACTGTGAACACAACATGAAAGAGGTACAATGGCACGATTTGATGTAACAGCGCTATATATATATATATAAACATAATTATCGCCACGCAGGCCTGAAAAGTCGGACCTAAAACCTAAACGGCATTGACCTTGCTTGATTTTCTTCAGGCCAAAGTCAAGGCTGTATGTGAACAAATCTGCAGTGCTATGGGAAAAACACGGTAAAGAAGGATAAAAAAACACTTCGCTTTGCGACCCGCTAATTCTAAATTCAATTTCCTTGTGCTGACAAAAAAGAAGCGATTAATAATGTGTGTGTGTGCCTGGAGAAAGGTCCCAGTTGTCGCAAAATTTGGATTTTGAGATAAGGGCATATTCTTATAGAAAATTCAATGCTGAACACGCTGCTTTTAAAATTTTTAACAATATCTTAAGTAGTTTTGAAGATATGACACATTTTGTTAGACAGGGGGCAAAAACAAACTTTTGAGAAAAACAGCTTTAACAGCTCACTCCCATGACAGACTTTTTGGATACTGTTGGGGGAGCGTAGTTTTATTATAAAGGCAAATAGGGAAAGTACTGAGTTGTGTTCACTGCTCAGCTCTAGCTCCCTATGTAAAATACTGCGTTCTCCTAACAAGATCCAAAAGACTTCCGACTTGGCTGTTTTTAGGGGACCCTGGCATGTTACACGGTAAACTATAGGAGAGCAGTGAACACTACTCAGTATTATCTCTATAACGTAATTAGTCCACGGTCCCCTAGCAATAATCACCTCAATATTACTTCTTGAAGAGTCACATGTTGTACAAATAATTAATAAAATAATATTTAAACATAAAATATTCCAAAATCCTTTTCATATGCTATTTAGAAATGCTTAAACTTGTGTTTTCTGCTAGAAGTACATTTTCGACTAGGCACGACTTTTTCGACCTTTTCACCCCCTAGCTCAAAAATAGCTGTACCGACAATTGGGACCTTTCTTCAGGCGTACACACATTTTAATATAACAAAATTATACTCTGGGTAAAAGGACAAAACTTCTATTCCACGAATTGATGATAAAAAGTGAAGGTGACCTAGTTACTAAAGTTAGGGGTGGATATATCTGTGGAGGCTTTGACATACGGCAAAGTATTTGGCGTTTATAAATAGAATTTAAGTAGAAAACATGTTTTCTATGATAATAATTAATACGAATGAACCTCTCCTTCTGTTATCAGACGATGGTGCTTTGGCACAAGCCAACGCCACGATTTGGAATCCACTAGCTGAAGGTGAAAGTGAATTATCAGTTAATCAGAAACAAGGCCCAAAAGCGTTTATGTGAAGAGAAAGTGTTCAGATCTCCCTGACCACAGTATCTATACCCCCACCCCGTCTCCCCCAAATTTTAACTGCGTCCGCCGTGCCTGTGCTAGTGACACGTGATAATTAGCCTAGTCAGATTATCAAAATAACCTTATTAATATTCTAATTTTGTACATATATTATAGTGGTCTTTTGAAACAGATGCTGGATTGCATTTCTTATTTCACGTTAAGCGTTGATTTAGGGCGAGGCATAGAAGTCTGCCTGTTGATTTAGATGTCTGATTGACACACACACTCTCTCTCTCCCTTACGTTACATAACTCTCTCTTTCCCCTCTCTCTATCTCAGGCACATACGCGCACTCTCTTCCCTTCTTTCTGTTCCTAAGCCTCTCTTTCTCTCTCTCTCTCTCTGTCTCCATTTCCCTCTCTCCCTCCACCCCTCTCTCTTTCCCCCCCCCTCTCTCAAGTCACACACATCCTGTCTTCCCCCTTCTCTCATCCACCACCCCCCCCCCTCTCTCTCACCTAACGGTCTGTATACAGAGAGGGACACACGCACACACACAAGCTGACGTATCACTGACACAGCAGAAAAAAATTCACGAGCAGACAGTATCGCGAAACATCAGCCTATTAGGCGGCCCCACTGCAGAGCAGCACTTTCAAAGTCCTAAATAATCTGTCTTGACGCAATTGTTACAAAAAAAAAAAAAATCTGAGAAATGGTACAATATTTATATCAATGGTTCTCAACGTGGGCGATGTCGTCCCCTACTGGGCGATTTTGAGTTCACAACACACTAAATCTAACAGTAACATAGTTAATATACATTAAATACATTATTTACCTTAAACTGTGGAAAGTGATGCAACTGACACGACAGAGACTGGCCAGTGGTGAATGAGAGGCAAGACCAAAATATGCCATTGTTTATGAATAATACGCCCTCATCCAGTCCACCGGTGTCGTGTGTTATTGTGCGCCGTATAAACGCGGGCTAGCAATGCGCAGGATTTGTTGCTAGGTTACCGTAAAGAGTAATTATAAACTTGGGGAACTTTTTTCAATCACTGAGCACTTTAGCCCACCTTGTGATCAAGGCCGTCACCGTCGTGCGAATAAAAAACCGATGCAGCAACCCTTTCCTACCAATAGTTCACCTCAATATACCAACGCCCTTCTCTTTACCCTTTACTAGATCTAGATGTAGAATTATACATATACTTACGAATAATACTTGAACTCCAAATTGAGAAAGAACTCTCGTCCTGTCAGTATTCCTCACGAAACACCGAATGAAAATAAACACAGGAGTTGAAACGTAGAAGAAACGTCACAAGTGACATTCCGGAAATCGTTATTTGTCTATGAATAAGTACTACCGTACTAAAAAAAACGACTAGCGGGAGAGATTTGAACTGAAGCCAATGGAGCGTGGAACTTTAACCCTAGTATAAGAGCAAGTTCAAGCATGTTGCGTCCCCACACCACACAAACATGTGATACAGATTAGTGCATAACCGAGAGGTTTCAAATTCGCTCTCTAGATTCAACATTGGCCTTTACACGCAAAAGTAAACGAAAATGTTCCGAGAGAACTTCATGGAGCAGAGAATGGCTCCTATAAAGGGCATCATTTTCCCATGTTAACTCGCTAGAAGAACTTCCGGCAATTTCCAGTCGAATGAGAGTGACAGAATTACTTTAGGACGGATGAATCAACCTACATGTACCAATATCTAGAATTACTAGAGAAAGTTACTCCATCGATGCAGGCATCGCATAGCATGCAAGATAAAGAAATCCAGCTATGGAATTCGGCTGGATAGATTTTTAGTATGGCCACAGAGGGGTGGAGAAGTGATGCTTGTATGCTTGCCGGCCGCTGCTTCAAATAAAAAAATTATGGCTGGTTCAAGCCGATCCTTTAGTAATAGACGTCACTAGTGTCAGTTTGTTTTGACACAAGCGGTCGCACAAACAGTTGAAATTAGTGTAAGCACGCCCCCAAAAGCTCAAATTGGCGTGTGCCAGCGTCACTTGACAACAAATTTGAACGTATTGGCGACTTTTGGGTTTGTTAAAAAAAAATTCAAATGCTGCGCTCCCTCCCCCAACATAATATATTGTATATAATTTATATTTTTTGTCTTCTCTTTAGTTTGCTTTGTATTGTTTGGGTTTTATTTCTCACGCGGGGCTTCGCAACATACAACCTTTTCTTTTTGCCCAATTTTGACTTTGCTTATAGCCCTGCTGCGACCCCACAGTTTTTCTGTGGTTTTTATGATATTTCGTGAATAATTTATACGGTATATAATAAATATTTACGATGGTAAAAAAAAAAAAATTGAAAAAAAATTTACTAAATTAGATCTACTTTAAATTATAAAACAAACAAACAAACACACGCCAAAGAATTTATTCGATAGTTTTCTTGTCATCTGTAGAAAAGGTTGATTGTGCCGTACGATAAGTCGGACGATCTTCGATTTAATCAGTTCGGTTTCACTAGTTTCAGTAATACCGTAATAATTGTGTTTTGTTTTCATCTTTCTTCAAACCCATAACTTAAAAATGCCAGCAGTGTTGAGTAAATACAGCACTTGCTCCTCTATCCCGGTACGACTTTTTGATTACCGATGCCGTAAATGTTTAGCTTAGAATTAAACTACTAAACGAACTAACTGTCTGACTGATTAACTAATGAACTGATTGAGAAACTTAAGTTTGCTGACCGACTGAGGAACTAACGAACTGACTAACTGACTGACTAACCAACTTACTAAGTAAATGGCTAACTGACGGACTCAGGAACTAACGAACTAACAGATTTAGAAGAGTGTGGAAATTGGTTCTAAACTCGACTCATTCCAGAAATGGATTAACAATAATAAACGTTTGTAGTTTTTCTTTCCATTTTCTCCCCAAAGCCCGCAGTTATGACTCATTGACTGGTTATTAAAATAAATACGGTAAATAAAGATCCAGGCCATAGATATTAATAGTATAATGGTAACGTCTAGGCTGAACTAGGCATGTCCAGGAATCAAATGTGGACCCGCGTCGGTTATGATGTGGGTCAGGAGTATGGGCGGCACTGGGGTTGGAACTTGCACATTAAGGTAGTGAAATAAATGAAGAGGTTGTTATATTGGTAAATAAACGATGTCTGGTTCTATCAAGCTATAACCATAACGTATCTCTCTATCCATTCTCTGTCTATCTATCTCTTCCCCTCATTTATCTCTCTCTTTCTCAATCTGTCCATCTAGCTGTCAGTAATATACCTGTCTGTCCTCTTCTGGCAGTGGTCCAAGTTTCTACATATAATTGAATCTTGCGTAAAATTGGAAACTTTTGTGCACGAGTATTGTCGTCTCGGATCACGAGGTTTTGTGTAACTCTTGATTGGTCGATCATGCTTACACTCTGCTGCGTGTGAGACAGTTTTCCGTTGGTACCGGTATAAGGCAAAGTTCCTTGACCCACATAACACCCAAGCATGTCTCATACTTCCAATTGAGAAGAAATCTTCGGTACGCCTTTTTTTGTGTGTGTGTTTCAAGCCCGAGTATTTTTATGTTGTTGTTTTGACGATTTCTGTTTTATCTACAGGTGTTCCACTTCCCGGGGGTCGCGCGCTAAAATGATTTGCACAATTTTTATCAGGAGAAGCAAAAAACTGGATAACTTTCTTTATCAGACTTAAGGGGGGGGGGGGGCGGATCCTGAGAGTGATATTCTCAACAACACAGAGTAGGCAATTTTAACTTCCATATTTGAATTCAGCATGTCCAAATTAGGGGAGAAAAGTATGAAAAAAATACTTGGACTTATTGGTTGCCATGGTAACGCCGCCATCTTGAATTTCGCCTCCATGTAAACAGCTATTTTTAAAACCTAAAGGCTCCGTCATTTTTCAACTAATGATCTTGAAATTTCGTATGGTTATATTTCAATACATAATAAAGATATTTTAGTATTTTCATTTGCATATATCTTTGATAGATCTTTTTCTACGAAAGTCTGAAAATGGAAAATAGCGCATATGCATTTTTCTTGATTTTTCACCACAAAAAAGATAGATTTCTCATAAACTATCAAAGATACTCAAACGTGGATACTATTTTTTTTTTAGTATACAATACAAAGATGCTACAGTCTAATTTTCATCGAAATCCAACAAAATATAAAAAAGGAGTTAGGAAATTAACGTAAAAAAAATAAGTTTTGAGAAAAAAAAACGCGTTTGAAAATTTGCAAAGGTTTTTTGGCTGAAAAGAAGTGTCTGAACGTTTACCAAATGTCTCAATTCATTCCTGGCCGTTCTGGGTCATTCATACAAGTGGAAGGTTCCAATATAAGCGTCCCCATACCACAAATCAGCCAGAAATGGCGTTTCATTGTGTCTTGAACTGGCAATTATAGCGTATTTTCTTCATTTGGAAGCAAATATTTTACTCGACCCTCTCCCATGAGTCTTGTTTTTTTTTTAATGGAAAAACGTTTAACTAGGTCAAATGAGTATCAGAAACGTAAATAGAAATGGTTGAACCTTCCGAAAATCGACAAAAGCAAGAATTGACATTTTGAGCCCAAAACTCGATTTCAGTACCACCTCTCCCCCCCCCCCCCCTTAATAGGTATGATATTATAGAGATTAAACCAACCACATCTTGATTAACATAGACGAGAATATCGTTTCACAAGTGTTATCACGACAGATTTATTACACAATTGACAGAGCTCACGATATCAGCGTTTCTTGTTCTAAACACCGTTGGCACACACAATAGGTAGAATGCGCATGACGTTGCAGAGTGTTTTGGTTTTGTTCTTCCGCCAAACAAAGTGGCGGGAGGATCAGCTAACGAGTGTAACTTCGAGATAATTATGTCTAAGCGGTTAAAATGTCTGCTGGTTGCATTGTAGCTGATTGTTATGACAGGTGTGGAAAGGACGGACCCAAGCTGGTCATTCTTGTAAACAAGACAGTAAACGTCCATTTTGGACAAAATTCAACCTTCCATATTATTAGTTAGTTACAGACTATTTGAGTATTCTGAGCCACAAATGCTGAGCTCATTAAATTTTTATCGAGCTAAATCGAAAAATATCGCAAAATTTCGTTGTACGCTCTGTTTACACAATGCTAGACAAAATCAACTCTTATCTTATCTATGTATTCTGCAAGGAACTGTGGTATATATAACACTTTAACAGCAAGTTCGGTTAGTCTTTGCATGGACTCCAAGTGCCGGACTTTGATCTAGATCTACGGCTAGGTACAAGGAACTTGCCAGATTTATCTTGAAGTTTATTAACTACTTAAAAATGATAATTCATCAAGCAGTAGAAAACTTGGTCAACCAAATGTAAAGTAGATGGCTATAAACACACCGGGTGAAAGATCTCTGATCTTACCGATGACATGAAATTTGCTTTTTAATCTTGACGCAGTTAGTAACAATAAATCTGACACCCGGAATTCTGTATTTAGAGCTATAGAAATGATTATACGATTTACCTTCAAATCTCCAAGGAAAAACAGCACAATGATAGGCTTGTCAAACAGGCTACTGAACTTGCGGTAGTTTGTCGTGAACTGTTATCTCCTCTGCCTAAAGCCCTGTTCACAATCACATGTAGACGTGTTTTGTACGTGCCTGTTTTGTAAGCGAGCGTGGGACACGGCGGCACGCGGGCGACATGCAGTTTTTACCAAACCCGGCAATTCCGACGGTTTGCGCATGAGTCTAGCCACGACGCAATGCGCCTAGAATGTGATACATTTATGGTGATACAGCCCATAAATGGCATAATGCCGCGGTCTCACCAAGAAAACTCGCATGCGATTTTGATAATTATGAAGCTCGTGCGTGCTGAGGCGTGTTTTGACACGTGTTTTTGGCCCTCACACACCAACTCGTGTCAAACTCGTGCCTAGCTGCAGAAAAATAGCTCCAGCCTTATTTTTTCGGCAAGGCGTGTGCGATTTCTTGACATGCGAGCGGAGGCGTTCGCCTGGGTTCGTGTCAGCACGCACCAAACTGATGCGCGCGCATCCACTCAGGAATGTGAAAAATTCGCACACGAGCTCACGCGTACGTGGCAGCCTACTCGTGCGTGTTGACACAAGCCCACACGTTCGTGTCGACTCGCGCACGAGTACAGTGAGACTACCCTATATATATAGGGCCTGCTTGTGTTATTTCGCTTGGCTCCCGCTTTTATACTTGTCCTCCTCCTCCACAATTCGTGCGAGTATAGCACAACTCGTGTGCGAATTGTGCAATTTGGGCCTCAAATCAGTCCTGGCGGGAGGGGGCGAAGGTTATTCGTGTGCGAGTCGTGTGGGCACGCGTGGGCTCGTGCACGAACGTGTCAGCTCTTGTGCGAATTTTGCTCGTGTGCGTGTGGACACGTACGTACACGACTTAATTTGACACGTTCGCACACGAGTTTTCTTGGTGAGACTGCGGCATTATGCTTACTATGTTACCATAATTAGAAATACAGGTTTTCTTTTTTTTCGGATTGTGGTTGATGTCACACGCCACTTAATTTGGCTTGCATGCAGTACGACATGGTTCTTAACCTTTTTCATGCCGCCGCGCCGCCTCCCCATTTACCGTGGTGGCCCTTGGCCCTATTCTTCACCTCCACTCACTCCCGGCCCCACTGTAAGTGTAACAATTCACTTATTCAGCCAGGGGTGTCAAAAATCAGCAGAGAAAATTTTCGTCTTTATCGTTAAGGGGCCACTTTAAACTAGTACACGAATCTTCATTGCTCCTTAAGTAGGGTGTATGCTTGAAAAAGCAGGTTTTCTTAATTGTTGTTCAAGTTTCCATACTGGGGCTTTTGAATAAAGTCAATGGGTTGCACTTCGGAATAATTTATGATCTGAGTGAAATTTACGTCTAATGTGGTATTGGTGCCCTAAAGTTGTGATGTAGTTATGAAACTTATGAAGATATTCTTTGGTTTTCGTGTCTTTTTTTTCTTTCATCCACTTAACTGCTTGCCTGCCTGGCCTCTTACCTGTCTGCCTACCCACTTAACCACCCACCCACTGTCTCACTGTCTATGTGTCAATCATCTGAAACCGCAGTGTGGATGGCCCTATTAGTCTCTTTAAGAAAGTGAGTCACACCAGATTTACAGTTCGGTATTTTTCTCATATCTTACATTACTATAATTGAGCTAGAGGGTGAACCTGTAAGCAGCTAAAACTTCGCTACCACGTGAAACCTGGTGTACTGCATCAATTTTTGACGAAGAGTTGCGTGGACACAGTCATTTTGAAAAATTATCAGTCTTTACTATTGTTTATCTTAAATTTTTTTGAGCCGCCAAAACAGAGACGCATTTTCGTCGAGCAAACTCAAAAAGCATGATCGGAAATTCCGTCCTTGACCACTACACATTCGTGGTCCAAAATCAACGTAATCACATCGGTGTATTTCTACGTAAGTTCTATTAGTCATTGCATGGAATCCAAATGCTGCTTTTAATGTAGCCTAGATCTAGATACGCGGTTGGGCTTCTTACAAAGAATCTGCAAGATTTATCTTGTGCGGGTCGTCTAGTCCTTATTAATTTAGTAATGAAGTTACTTTAAATTTTATACGGTTCTTTCATTGTTTCAACAACATAGGTTATGGGCTTTGATGAACATAAAAATGGACAAATGTTTCCAATGAAACAGTTAAATAATCCGCCTAAATGGTAGTCAAAGTTTCAGATAGCAAGACCTAACCATGTACGTTCAACATTTTAACGGCGTTATGCGTGTACAAAGGGGGGGGGGGGGATTGAAGGGTAGCAGTCAAAAAGCACCAGTAGTGAAAATATACAGAGAGCACCAGTTGGTTAAGGCCTGTTTACACTGGTAGGTTTTAGGAATAGAAAAAAAAAGGAATGGGGGATTGTGTGGGAAGAATTCTCCTGGCTTTCCCTCTTTTGTTTTTCTTTGCCCCAACCACCGCATTCATGCCCCTGTCTTGTATCTATCTATCTATCTATCTATCTATCTATCTATCTATCTATCTATCTATCTATCTATCTATCTATCTATCTATCTATCTATCTAGCTATCTATCTATCTATCTATCTATCTATCTATCCATCTATCCATCCATCCATCCATCCATCCATCCATCCATCCATCTATCTATCTATTTATCCATCCATCCATCCATCCATCCATCCATCCATCATCTATCTATCTATCTATCTATCTATCTATCTATCTATCTATCTATCTATCTATCTATCTATCTATCTATCTATCTATGATCTATCTATCTATCTATCTATCTAACTGTCTATCTGTCTGTCTGTCTATCAATCTATCTATCTGTCTGTCTGTATATATATCCATCTGTTTGTCTGAGTCCGTGCACTCGTCTCTTTGTCTAAAGCTAGATCTGTATTAGTAAATCAAATGCCAGAAAGCCGCAGTTAAACGTTTAGAATCTAGTCTAGACTATGCAAATAGATAATGGTCGAATTACACGGTTGGCAATCTGCCTACCTGTCACTAGTGTCAGGGTATCTATTTATCCATTAGTCTGTCCATCGTCACAGAACTTAGTAAGTGACAAATCAAAGGTTGTATGACTAATTCATGATGATGATGAGCAGAACAAAATTTTTTGAATGTAAAAGATAGAAATTTTTGTCAATAGATTTGTGATTTGATGTTGATATGAATCTGTGAAAATGTAATCGAATACCAGCAGCGGTATAGGTGCGCCAAATGTCATACTGAAATTTTATTAATTTTTGGTAGTGCTCCAAATGTCATACTGCAATTTGACCTAGATTTAGGCAGTGCTCCAAATGTCATGTTTTAAAAATGTTGGTGCTCCAAACGTCATGCTACCAAATCAAATTGATAAAATATCATTGTACTTACATAAGTTATCCTGAAATCTACAAGCAACCTCGTCTTCACAGCACGGCTGATAATGGCTCTTATGAAAAATTGCATGTGTGTGTGCCTGAGAATAGGGCCCGGAAGTCCCTTGGGCTCAAACCGAGTAAATGAAGATTAAAAGAGTGAAATGTCAATATTTATCTAACGCCGCGGGCTTGAGAGTAGAACATGTGAGGTTAGATCAGCTTGGCTGGCTCGCTTAATAATTTCATACACGGCGAGGCGTAAATGCCGAGGGCAGCGATCCTCCTAAATTAATTAAAGAACCTAAACAGCTGGCTCGCTCCGTAACATTAACAACAGTGCAATGTTCTGCAAGCCACAGCGTAGCGCCGCGCAGTGTATGAATTACGTAGGTAAACAAGACTTCGTGGCGATATGACTGGACGAACATAGCGTCGCTGCAGGATTCTATATGACTTTGATCTGCAGTAGTGCTCCAAATGTCATACAACCGAGGAGTTATCTGGATAAAGACCTAGTGCAAAGCCCGCATTGGTGATTTATTTGGCTGTATCGATGGGTTGTATGACATTTGGAGCACTACTGCAGATCAAAGAAAGCCGTCATGTGATATTTGGAGCAGTAGCATTTGGGCTGTGATTTTATCGAGTAATCCTTAATCAACCTGTTGACTACCGATTACTGTACGAATATTTTGCAATAACTTGCGGTGGGTACCACAGGGATAGAAAGTTTCTTTATAGGCCTAACACATTCTCCGTCAGTCAATTCCAGATGTATAGAGACTAGTTAACGTTGGCAAAGTGTTGTGTTGGAGCGTTTTAAAACTTACAAAATTATTTTGATATTATTTGGTTATCAGGATATATTAGAATCCAAATAATTATGGATTATTGTAAGCATAACTGAACAAAGAAACATGTTAATTAGTCCATATTTATTCAACGATCGCTTTATATTTCACATTTTTTGCGTTAAAATCTTAGAGCGCGTTTTGAATAATATATATATTTTTTAAATAAACATTTTCCCTTTGCGTTTATACAGGCTTGGGGCTGTCTCGTGAAGCAGGGCGCATTAAAAATGTTTATTTCATTGTTTTTTTTTTCTTTTTTTGGTTTATTATTTTTTTAATAACTGGTTGAACAAAATAGATAATCTACACGAGACTTCACACTGTTGTCGAAGGCCTAAGGGAAGAATAAGCTTCTTGGGACCCAACAAAAACAATAGGGCAGTTTTGTGGAGTTAATTGGACACAGAGATCAGAATCGCCAGAAACGCCACAAACAGTGGCCATGGACAAGGACAACAACAACAACAACAATGATAATAATGATGATAAAATAATAATACCTGTAATAATAATTAAAAAAAAAATAATAACAACAACAACAACATCATCATCGTCATTATTTATAGACCAGTCTTTTTTCACCTAATTCATGATGATGATGATGAGCAGAACTAAATTTTTTGAGTGTAAAAGAGAGAATTTTTTTTCAATAGATTTGTGACTTGATGTTGATATGAGTCTGTGAAAATGTAATCGAATACCAGCGGTATAGGTGCGCCAAATGTCATACTGAAATTTTATCAATTTTTGATAGTGCTCCAAATGTCATAATGCAATTTGACCTAGATTTAGGCAGTGCTCCAAATGTCATGTTTTAAAAGTTTTGGTGCTCCAAACGTCATGCTACCAACTCCTCAAGTTAGCCATTTAAAGCATCCAAATTTTGGTGGCTGTTTGGCTTTGGTGCAGCACTCTATCCATCTAACTTGGTGCTACTCCAGAGTTAGCCGCTAATACGCAGCAGAATGTCGGTGTCTGAACGGCTAACTCGACTATTCACGTAACTAATCATAATATTAATAATTTATAAAATAAGCCCTGGATATGTAATGGGAAACATTTTTAGTATCAGTATTGATTCCCAGCTCCGAAATGTGTTTAACAGCCTCACTTTTCAGTTTTTTTCACACTCCTGTAAAATGTACAAAAACCGAGAACCTATAGAATCCTGCAGCGACGATAATTTATTAGGCACAGTGTAGGCCTTCATGATTGTGTGGGCAGTCCAAGGAAGTAGAGATTGGCCTCTCTTGGGGTGCGTTTGCATTATTTATTACATAATAGAGAAAATATGATTTCAAGATTTAATTGTTAAAAAAAACAACGACAACAGGTCCGTGACAGAGGATGTAGGAGATAGGCTGCTTCCACTTTGATGTAGACAGTAAGACAGACCATGCAGCATAAATACAAGAGCATGGTCGGCTTTCTGTTTTGATCAATCAATCTATCTATCTATCTATCTATCTATCTATCTATCTATCTATCTATCTATCTATCTATCTATCTATCTATCTATCTATCTATCTATCTATCTATCTATCTATCTATCTAATCTAACTGTCTAACTATCTATCTATCTATCTATCTATCTATCTATCTATCTATCTATCTATCTATCTATCTATCTATCTATCTAATCTAACTGTCTATCTATCTATCTGTCTATTTCTCTGTCTGTCAGACTGTATTTCCACCTGTTTGTCTGTATCCGGCCACTCGCCGTTCTCTCTGTTTGTCTAAATCTAAATGTCTTTTTGTTAGTAAATCAACTGCCAATGGGTTAAATAGACATCCATTAAACTTTTAAAATCATGTTAGACTGTGCGGTTAGACAAGGTCAGATTACAGGGTCGGGGATCTGCCCACGGTACCTGTCAGGCTATCTGTTTATCCATTAGACTAATTTAGACTGTCCGTTGTCACAGAACCAAAGATGGTAGGCTGACTACCATCTATCACTCTACTATCTTTGACAGAACTTATTAAGTGGTAAATCCAATTGATAAAATATCATTGTACTTACATAAGTTATCCTGAAATCTAGAGGCAACCTCGGCTTCACAGCAAGACTGAAAAATCAATCCTGCAGGCTTGACAGTAGGACTGTGACTTATTTTGGTGTCACAGCGGGAATTCCCAAATGTTTGCAACGAACTCCTCGTTCGCTGTTCGCCAAGAGGTCACCACGTTCGCCGGAAACATGGAAGTCCTGATTCAGTTAGGAAGGCAAGCTTGTGTCCGCCTCACTGTGCAGAAAAAAAAACACGATCCGCAAGGAAATAATTTCTTGTGGAACTTTCTCGTCATCTGTCACTAACTTGGGGGTTCCAGTTTAAGGACAAGTTTTTTGTTTCATATCACATTTAGACAGACCAGACACACCCACACGCATACAAGCAGAGGGAGAAAAACACAAATTAATGCAGACACAAGTACCGAGAATGTGTCCCTATTTGAAACCCAACCCTCTTAAAGAGATTTTCTACTTTTGTTGTTGTTGATGCTGTTTTGGTTCTCTCTCTCTCTCTCTTTCTCTCTCTTTTTCTCTCTCTTTCTCTCTCTCTTTCTCTCTCTCTCCCTTTCTCTCTCTTTCTGTCTCTCTCTTTCCCTCTCTGTCTTTCTTTCTCTCTCTCTTTCTTTCTCTCTCTTTCTCAATTCTGTCTTTTTCTGTCTCTCTCTCTCTTTCTCTCTGTCTCTTTCTCTGACACTTTCTCTCTCTTCTCTCTCTCTCTCTCTCTCTGTCTCGCTTTCTCTCTCTCTTTCTCTCTCTCTTGTTCTCTCTCTCTCTTACCCCCCCCCCCCCTTTCCTCTTATTGCGATTCACAGATTAAACTCCCTGACATAAACAGTACACAAGTGCTATAATGCTTTTACCACATACCCGAATTTCGTGAGAATCGCTGACCTTCAGCGCATGTTTTATTTGTTTGTTTGTTTGTTTCAGTAACTGGTTTTCCAGTGTGGGCGACAATTCTTATCATTGGCGCTGTGGCTACACTGTACACTTCTATTGTAAGTATAATCATTATAGTGCCTGTGGAGTCTCCAACTTTCTTCTGCTATAAGTATATTCAAAGATACTAGAATTGCTAAGATAAGACTGTCACGAGTGGAGTGAGCGAGATTCAAGGATTACGGGGGCATGGAAGTGTAGGACTGACTCACGGGATAGGGAGGCTGCTCACCTGTATTGACTTCTGTTAGTTGACGTAAAGCGTGCAAGTTGTGAGTGAAGTTGAGGCGTAGTAGAGGCAAAATCTGAATAGTCAGATCACTGCAAGTTAAGAGGTCCCAGGGGACAGACGTGAGATCAGAGGCAGTCGGGAGATTGTGATGTGTTTCCAGTGATGACTGGTAGGTTGAACTATGATTTATAATTATGATGATTGATGTATTATATTCGCCTATGACCATGATGTAAATAAGTATATGTGAGGACTGTGAAAGTCAGTGATTACTGTGTATAGAAATGTGCGCCATGAGCGATAGATGTAAGTTAGGTTCATGGATTCGTAGCGAGAGTGAGTGCTGTGTGGTACGGTGGAGGTGTGTTACCGTAAGATGTGTGGTGAGTGAAAGGTGGACTATTGTGTGTACGCTTCATGGGTTGTAATGAGGGGTGAAGTGGTTAGAAATGGTATGGTATTATACCAATGTAATGTTCTTCTTGTAGGTGCCGGGGTCGGGCAGAGACGCCACCCGCGGTAAGCGAACTAGCACAGGGGATAGGCCAGCATAGGGCCGAAGGCTACGCATAGGCCAGTGGAGTGAAGCTGTCGAGCAGGACAGGAGGGGCGCATGAGTCGTGGCAGTCTGGCCACAGACAGGGATGTGTATATAATTGTTAATGTGCTCTAAGATGTACTACATGTGATAGTGATATACGAATGTGCTATTGTGATATTAATGTGAATTGAACTATTAACGTGCTATTGCCGTGTTGAGGAGCTCTTGGAATGCTCAGGTGTTATTGCCATAGGAATGTGTTATTAAGACATTGAGTGGAGAGGCTGAAGCCGAAGTGTATTTAAAAGTAACTACCGGGTTGTGGGCCCGAGGAAGAGTGCTTGAGGGAAAGAAGGCCGTTGGACGGCAGTTGGTTAGAGTAATATAATGTATGTCATTGCAATGTATCTTTATCTTTATGTTTAATAAATGTGTGAGTCTGATGGGTTGTTCTGTTAAGTGTTATACTTGTTCGTTCGTGATTGTCGTCTTGTTATAACTATTACATCTCCCAGTCTGGGATTTGTGACAAAGACAGCTAGTGCTTTTAGCGTGCAGAGATTTCACACTGGCACCCAGCGGCAAACGCGCGGAAGTAATGACAAGTGCCGTATTTTACAAAGACAAATAGGGAAAATATTGAAATTTTTTTCACAGTCCAGCTATCTCTATAGGTCTTGATTGACGTCACTTATTGTGGAATTATAACCTCAATCGCTGAGGGAAAACTCGGGCTATTTTTTTCTTTTTTTTTTAAGTCGCAGTAGCGCTGTCACAATTTTGCATCATAAATTTACCATTATATCAAGCATTCTTTTCATACTATGCGCCATGGGCCTCGTCCCCGATCAGCGCGCAGATTGTTTGCACGTTTTTTTTAGTGATGCAAAGAAGATAGTGTCTCATCTTATCGTTTCTAGTATCTTTGGTTTAATTAAAATGTCACTGTCAGTGAATCTTTCACTTTTCTTTTTTGTAACAATAAAGCCTCGTATAGTATTCATATTACAATGTATTTCGGTCCTTATAGCGTCATTCATGAATGCCGCAATGATATAATAAACTTGTAGTTGATACACATCCGGGTTTGGGCTGGCGCCTAAAAATACAGTAATTTGTTGGAGAAAAGGAGAAAGAATTTCTATAAGCGTTGCTCTTTCATTCTGTTACATTTTGCTCTCCTGAGAACTAACTAGGCACCACAACCTTGGTTCGCCTAATACATGTACTTTTTTTCTCTTAAACTGTTATCTTAGTGCTCTGCTTCCCCCAGAGCTTCTGCTTACCTACATTGGCACATCCGGGTTTGTGGATCATATCATTTTACGCCTCATAGCTGTATACTTGTCTGTCATTCCCAGGGAGGCATGAGAGCTGTGGTCTGGACTGATGTGTTCCAATCTCTGGTGATGATTTCGGGCATGTTGGCTATTGTTATTCAGGTGTGTATGGTCTTTTTTTTAAAATCCTGCGCTTTTATGTACCCGGGGTTGAGGTCTCCGTTTTCAGATGGTCGCTGGCCTTGGCATCCGTCTCTGTCTTTTCTTGTTGTCGTTTGTTTTTCCGTCTGTTTCTTCTGTTTCTTCCCGTTCTTGCATGCTAGTAATCCTAGGGAAATCCGACGAATGGGTTGACATCATCAAGTTTGCACATAGGAATGGCATTGTTCCTTCATAGATCCGCTGGCTACGACATCGCGCCGACGTTGGTTTGATACAGGGAACCTGCCCCTATAGTAATCCTTCCAACGCTACCGCTATACCGCTTTTCAGACGTCTTCTTTCTTTCTTAGACCTCAAGAGGGCTGTTTGGTAACCCTGAATAGGGCTCTTCAGTAGCCCTCAAAAGGGCTGTTTGAGCCGGTGCCTAAAACTACAGTAATATTTTAGAGAAAAGGACAAAGAATTTCTATAAGGATTTGCTCTTTCATTCTGTTATATTTTTGCCTCTTCCTCGCACAATATAGCCGTTGTCGTGTGGATGTGCTTTCTCCAAACTCAAACTGGTTGGAAAATGGGGATGAGGTAGGGTGAGGGGGGGGGGGGAAGGGTGTTTACGCATATTTTGGATTAGCTGCTAATTCTAATCTGGAGAGTAGCTTGTTTGCATGGCTTTGTATTGGCCGCCCGCTGTGTACACAAGCTCTTGCCTTCGGATTAAAATATATATATATATATCCACACTTGGCACTTTTATGGTTGGGGCCCCGACACGTCGGCACCACATTGCGATTTTAGCTATCTTTTACACCTTTTTCCTCAAGTAGGCCTTTCATACGCTTTTGGCTACCCTTCCTCCCATTGGCCCTAATGACAATTTTATGGTCCGAATAGCCAAAACACTGATAACATTTTTGATGACAAATTTATTTTCAGTTCCCCCCAAAAAACGTGACTGTGATCATGTTGTCATCGAAAGTGTTATCGTGCCCGAAGGCCAAGCGTATCCTGACCGTAACACCTGTTAACTTCGAAAAATGCTTTTGTCACTTGTGCAAACAAACCGGTGCCCTGGCCCAGGTTTTCACTTATTGCTAATGCATTTTTGCATGCCCTGTTATCTGTCTGGCCTATGTTAGCTGGTCACGATGTCTACTTTAAGCTTTGACATTGCGTGTTTTGACTGTCGGTATAGTTTGTCAGTCTGACCCTTTAAAAAAAAATGGTCTCATTAAATTTAAGCAGGTGGTTGGTGGGC
Source organism: Onchidella celtica (assembly GCA_963931925.1). Taxonomy (NCBI): domain Eukaryota; kingdom Metazoa; phylum Mollusca; class Gastropoda; order Systellommatophora; family Onchidiidae; genus Onchidella; species Onchidella celtica. Next base: position 8,279,966 of record OZ007584.1, on the reverse strand, counting down.
GCCTCTGGTAGAGTCTCCTTTTGTCCGATGGTTCTGTTATAGTTATCTTCTGTCTGTTGTTTTTGCTTTTTCCTAGCACAATATGTCCGTTACCGTGTCGGCGTGATTTCTTCAAAGTCAAATCTCTTAGCTTTGTCTGTCCTGGATCCTTTGTTTACCATTTGTCTTATAGATGTGTCTGACTGACTTCCTAATGTTAGCCATTGTCTCTGAATGAATGTCTGTTTGAGTCTGTCATTCTTCATATTGTCTATGTAGATTTATTGGTCTAAATCCTTCCTTCTTTTGCTGTCTCCGCAGGTGTGTCTGTCTAAGTCCCAGCTCTGTTCTTTTTTTTTGTCATATTTTTTTTTTTTTATCCATCTTGATAAATATTTTTCTGAGTCTCCATCTGTCTATGTAATTTGTCTGATTTATGTAACTGTCTCTATGGGAACTTCTGTCTGAGTTTATCCTTCCATAACTTTCTCTTAGATTTATCTGTCTGAGTCATTAGTTCTTTGTCTGTCTCTGTAAGTCTGACTGTTTCCCTTGTTCTCTGTGGATTTGTATGTCTGACGTTCTAAGCCCTCGTCTATTATTATAGGTTTTGTACGTTAAGGGCCCTCTAATCCTTTATCTGTCCTTGTGATGTAATTGTCTATTGCAGTGTTGTAATGTGATTGTCTGCCTGTCTCAATCATGGTCTGTCTCTCTGTACGTTTGTTTGAGTCTCTCATTCCTCAAGCCTGTGTTTTCTTACATATTTCTAGCCGGTAGTAGTTGGGCGCCTCTAGCAGGGTTTTCCTCCGTTCTATCATTCTTTTATATTCTGTCTATGGTCTTGCTTCTTCTTAGCACAATGTCGTTATTGCGCCAACGTGCTTTTCTCTAAACTCACACTCAAACTCCTGTATTGGTGATCTCTTCCAGGGTGCCATCAAAGTCGGGAGTTTGTCTCGTGTGTGGGAAATCAACGAGAAATGGGATAGGATCAATTTTTTCAAGTAAGGTCACATTCCTCGATGCGTGCGTCTATCTATCTATCTATCTATCTATCTATCTATCTATCTATCTATCTATCTATCTATCTATCTATCTATCTATCTATCTATCTATCTATCTATCTATCTATCTATCTATCTATCTATCTATCTATCTATCTATCTATCTATCTATCTATCTATCTATCTATCTATCTATCTATCTATCTACCCACCCACCCACCCACCCACCCATCCATCCATCCATCCATCCACCCACCCACCCACCCATCCATCCATCCATCCATCCATCCATCCATCCATCCATCTATCTATCTATCTATCTATCTATCTATCTATCTATCTATCTATCTATCTATCTATCTATCTATCTATCTATCTATCTGTCTGTCTATCAATCTACTATCTGTCTATCTATCTATCTATCTATCTATCTATCTATCTATCTATCTATCTATCTATCTATCTATCTATCTATCTATCTATCTATCTATCTATCTATCTATCTATCTATTCATTTGTCTGTCTGTATCAGTCTTTCTGGTTGTCCGTCTTTCTACCTGCCGGCGTGCCTGCCAGTCTGTTTGTCCGTTCGTCCGTCCGCCTGATTGTCTGTCTGTCTGTTTGTTTCAATAAAATCTTCAAAAACCTAGATCCCTCATATGTAACAAAATTTGGCTGATATTTACGTATTAAGTTACATAATTATGTTTTTTCTTTCTCTTTAAGTTTCGACCCTAACCCAACCACTCGTCACTCTGTGTGGAGCTTGGTGGTGGGCTCAGCTATGATGTGGGTGGGGACTTACGGCCTGAACCAGGCGAGTGTGCAGCGATACTGCAGTCTGCCAACATTGGCCAAAGCTAGGATGTGAGTACTACATACACATTTGGTATTTTGTCGTGTCAGAGCCCCTTTCCATGGTCCATATCTTTTATGCGTTTTACGTACGTATTTCGGACCGAAACTGCTGATGCCGAAGACATACGTAGTTTTAAAATACACCTATTATATCGCTCACTGCAGAGCTGCAAAGAAAGATTCAAGCAATTGAGATGAAAGGCTATAAAAACATCCTCGGCATCTCATACCTGGACCACATTAACAACGAACGAATCCGCAAGATCATCCAACAACATAATTATTGGTCCCCACGACGATCTACTCACCATGGTCAAGAAACGAAAGATGAAATGGTATGGCCACACAACAAGATCCAATGGCCTATCAAAGATCATCCTACAAGGAACCGTTAGGGGAAGCAGAAAGAGAGGCAGACAGAAGAAAAAATGGGCGGATAACATCTCAGAGTGGATAGGCAGGCCCTTTGCAGAGACCCAGGCCCTCACCCACGACAGAGAGTAATGGAGGAAGGAGGTGTACAGTGCATCAAGGCGGCGCCCCGACGGCACCACAAGGAGTTAAGGGCGACAACGACGACGACGACGATATCGCAGTGGACATTTCCATGGAACATACCTAGAAAACAAAATTCACAATGGAAATGAAAAGTACTCACGTCTTCTTCGAGACGCATGTCGTGGTCTTAGCTCTTTTTTTTTTTAAAATCTAGATGTATTTCTATTTTCTGAAATACTGTAAGTCTTTAGGGTATGCAGAAGAGGTAGAGCAAACGCACACTTTGACACGTGTTTAAAATGCATTGTAGCACTTATCAAGTTGTTTCACAGCTGCAGTTTATTCTGGCTCCTTATCATACGTATTCACATAATACTAAAGCCACAAACTTTTAACTTGGAATTTCTCAGTTCGTCCCTCAGAACACGCACCAGCGCAACCAACATTTGGCTAGTTTTGCAGGAGAACTGTTAAAGTTTTAGGCGATCTTCATCACCCTCCTGTGGCCTCAGTTTTCACCTTCTTGCGCTGATATTTTGACATAACATCATAGGACTGCCAATATCCAAGTGCAAGAAAGCTTTTTTTTTTCTTTTTTAAATTGGACACTATGTGATTCTGTTTTTTTTTTTCGAGAAATAACGATACGCTAAAAATTTAATAAGCCATATCTCACTCTCAGCTAATAATGCTCGTATTGATTCCCCGATTATAGAGGAGCTAGAAAACAGTACAAGTAATGGCATGGTGATTCTAACTCGATTTCGGCTGAAATGTCGGTTAAGCTAGTACGTTTTCTCAGGGACAAGTTGTGCAAAAAGTGGAGTTGGAACGAACAAGAACTAAGGTCACCCAATGTAGAGGACGCTGACAGTCTTAAAATGCGCATCCCACTATTTCACTGTGGACATTTCCATGGGACATGTTGATAAAAAAAAGATGCACCACTGAACTCAAAAGTACGTACTACCCCCGCAAGTCGCATGACTTACTTGAACTCTGTGTGGGGCATAAGCCGTCCACCAAGGTACTCCACCCTGCTGAGTCTTGCCTCTTGGGCCGCGGCCTCAATCCGGCCCCACGAGAGTCCCAGCATTTTTGTTTCGTTTGCAGCTGATCTTTGCCATGTTGTCTTGGGTCGCCCTCGGTTTCGTTTGCCTTGAAGGTTCCATTTGAGGGCCTGGCCAACGATGCGAGAGGCATAGGTGAAGGAAATGCATATCTTCATAAGATAAGAAACTAATCACTTTATTATCCAATGAAAGAAATTCACGTTCACGGAGTGTTTAAGAGCTCATACATGGGTACACACTTCTAACGCATTATCACATCAACATAATGTCAGTAATATGCAAAGTACATGAAATAACATATTAGGGAAGCTTAGTAGCATATGGCACACATCTAGCTATTATGTCCTGGTGGGGCGAATTGCAGAGGGCAAAATCGATATCTTTCTCACTTTGCTTTCATGCGTATTATGTTACTCCTAGATCAGGGGTGCTCAACCAGTCGATCGCGATCTACCGGTCGATCTTCAAGTGCTTGGCAGTCGATCGCGGGATGAATGTAGGACACACTCGCGAGGTATAAATATATATTTTTTTTATTTGTCTTTGTATTTTGGCGGGTCATTTTTCTTGGATGTGGCGGGTTTGTGTTAGTTTTTTTCTTCCTTTTTCCTTGTGAATGTGGCGGATTGAAAATAAAACATGTGGCAGGACGGCAAAAGTTTACTTGGCAACACTGAAACCGCCATTATGGGTGCGAGATAATCGACATTTACCGGTATCCACTAATGTCGAGTAGATCAGAGGCCAATCTCACAATCGTGTCGCCAGACTGGTAGATCTCCAAAGGCTGGGAAATGTAAGAAGTAGACCCTATGTCAATAAAGGTTGAGCACCCCCGTCCTAGATGATCTAGACATTTGATGAAACTGGAGATGGTGGCTCTCATACGGATATAAATTTCATAAATATAAATACGTAGCTTCAAGGAAAGTGACCTTTACTGAGGAGAAAAGTAATCCCCAGTCTTTGTCAAATTCACTTGTTATCTCCATAGAATGAAAAACAGTACCTTTTCTCTCGCGCTTGAGTGATAATTTTGTACTGCTGACAGTTTCATTTGGTCTACACCAGGGGTCACCAAACGTTTTTCACAGATGGCCGGATAACTGACAGACTTACAAGCGCGGGCGCATAAGCAGTCTGTTCAATACTTGCAAGCCAGAAGAAAAACTCGCGAGCAAGGACGATTTTTTAGTATTAAACAGGTATCAATTTACTAAAAATAGGTCATCAAAGAAAACAAGCCGCCACAGGCCGGTGTTTCACGCCGGCGTGCCTCCATAGAAGGGAAGGAGCCTCAGCGCCTAAAGGCGTGTTTACACTGGTAGGTTTTAGGAATAGAAAAAAGGAATGTTGGACTGTGTGGGAAGAACTCTCCTGGCTTTCCGACTTTTGCTTTCCGATTTCCCTCTTCCAAACATGACCAAAACAAACGATGCGCATAGCTTCTCATTCAGAAAACGGACCAGTGTAAACAAACAACGTTTCTTCCCACACAGTCCCCCATCCCTTGGTTCTATTCCTAAAACCTGCCAGTGTAAACAGGCCTTAAGGCCTGGCTTTTAACCCTCACTTGTATTGGGGAATCTTGGTTTGAGGAAGCTTGTCCATCCCGTAGCTCTAGAATGTGATATCCCTGGTTTTATCAAACAAAATCAAGTACTATGGCGGGCAGGCCGGGCGTCAGTTCATCGTCCGGCCCGCGGGCCGTAGTTTGGTGACCCCTGGTCTACACGAAATGGGAATTGAACAGAGAAAAAACTGAGCGAAATGGAAACGCATTCATCCACAGGTCAGTGCTACTCAACATTTTAGGCGTGACCATACTGCTGACCGTTACCTGTCTGTCTGGTATTGTGCTGTTTGCCTTCTACGCCGATAAAAACTGTGACCCGCTGGGGCAGAAACTGGTCGACAACTCAAATCAGGTCAGGCTGACATTTGAAAATAGTAACTGTTTCGTTATCATTGTCATCACCATCATCACCACCGTCGTCATCATCATTACCACCATCATGGTCATCATCATTACCATCGTCGTCATCAGCATCATCATCTTCATCATCATCATCACCATCACCACCACCGTCATCGTCATCATTACCACCAGAAGCAGTACCATCATCACCATGATCAAAATATTTAAAAAAAAAAAAAAACCCACTCTAAATACAACTTTTTATTTTGCCACATTTTGACTTTTCATCACTATCAACATCATCATTATCATTATTCTTATCATCATCATCATCATAATAATAAACACCATTGTCGTAATAGCCTATTTAGAAAAGATTTTTATTTAACGTTCTATTGGAGTGAATTAGTGAATACAGAGTTTTTGTGTAAAAAATCTAAATATTTCAGATTGCATGTGATTCTTTGTTCAGGGTTTAATCAGTGGCATCATCATCATCATCATCCTTACCAAAATCACAGTTATCAGTATTAACAACGACATCATCACGTACGTCTGCGAGAGATCTCAGAGAGATCACAACCGTCACTTTATTTGAATTTACTAGCCAACCCGCGCAAGATAAATCTTGCAGATTCTTTGTAGGAAGCCCAACCGTATATCTAGATCTAGGCTACATTAAAAGCAGCATTTGGATTCGATGCAATGACTAATAGAGCATACGCAGAAATACACAGACGTGATTAGGTTGATTTTCGACCACCAATGTGTAAAGAGTGGGCAAGGATGAAATTTCCGATCGTGCTTTTTATTCTACTCGACGAAAATGCGTCTGTTATTTTGCATCTCAAAGAATTTTAGTATAAATAATAGTAAAAACTGATTTTTGTTCAAAATGAATGTGTCCACGTAACTCTTCGTCAAAAATTGATGCAGTACACCAAGTTTCATAATTTTTTATGGCGTAGTTCCGAAGTTTTAGCTGTTTCCAGGTTCACCCTCTAGCTCAATTATAGGAGGCTAAGATATTAAAGTTTCACAAAGATTGGGACCATAAAATTTCGGTGGGGACTATTTTGGCGAGGGGGGCTAAGGTAGAACTTTGTCGCCCACCTGTGGCCAATTTCCCTTAGTTACTGCCACAATGCCGTCAACACGAATTTTTTTTTTCCATTTGGCTAAACTTAATCCTAACTATAAATCTAACCATAAAGCTTGACATCTGTTGTTAAATTAAGGAACAGTAGTATTTTACACGATAAGTTATAGCTGACTAGTGAACACAACGTAGCATTTTCTCTGCTTGGCTTTGTATTAGGCCAGGTCTCCTAACTACTGCCAGACTTCATCCCGTTGAGGCCTGTTTACACTGGTGGGTTTTAGGAATAGAAAAAAGAATGAATGACTGTGTGGGAAGAATTCTCCTGGCTTTCCGATTTCCCCCTTCGAAACATGACCAAAACAAACAATGCGCATCGTTTCTCATTCAGAAAACGAACCAGTGTAAACAAACAGCCTTTTGAAGGGGGAAATCGGAAAACAAAAGACGGAAAGCCAGGAGAGTTCTTCCCACACAGTCCCCCCCATTCCTTTTTTTCTATTCTTAAAACCTACCAGCGTAAACACGCCTTTAGAATGACAAGGTTCCAACTCCCTTCCGTCAACTTTTGACAAGTCGACGATTGAAGTTTCATGTGCTCGTAGCTTTTAGAACATAGGATTTTTTTCTTCTTTTTTTAGTAATTCTTACATGGTACACGCCGAGTAGATTCTATGCTTGATACTTTGACACACAGTGGAGAAGGCCTGTAGAAGTAGCGTTGTACTGTGTAACTCAGTTCAGCCAAAAAGTGCCTTGTCATTCTCAAAGAGATGACTTGGCCAAAAATTCAGTGCGCGCGAACAGACGCGAAAGTGGCGATACTGCGCAGTAAGCTGTTAATGTGGGTACATTTTACCCAGAGCATACTGGAAGTGGAATGATAAGGAAAAGGGGAAGGAAATTGATTGTCGGATTTTCTCCCAGAGTTGCTTCGTCATTGTAGGTTGGTTAATCATCATTCTTTAAAGGATAGTTATTTTGACAAAATTGTTTTGACCTTGCAGCCTAAGCGTGACTACCTGCGGAGCTAGCACGTGCGTCACTCGTGAGACCCGTTGAATAATCATTATTAATATCGTTTGAGGTCCTGTCAGGGAGCAGTCTCGTCTCTGTCTGTATGTCACGATTAGAAGAGGAGGCGAAAACCCCGGCGGAAAAACTGTTACAAGCAAATATTGTGTGTGTGTTTATATTAACAATGTACAAGTATTTCATTTCGTTGTGCATATAAATAACATAGGCCGAGCGCGGGAAACGGCAGTGTTATCGGACAAGGACGATTGCAGTCGAAACTGGAGGGGTGCGGGGTGGCGGCGGGAGAGAGCTGACAATCGATTGTACGTATTTGTTGCAAGTAGCCATGTTTGTATTTGTATTTGTATACTACTTTAATCCCATGTGGGAAATTTGCCTTTGTGTCATTGCACCCAGTCAGTTACAACTGGAGCAGGCACGTCGTCGCCACAGTGCAGTGCTAGTCGGCTTTTTTTGGGGGGGGGGGAGGCGGAGGAAGATGGGGGAGGCGGAGGGAGTGGTAGAGAAGAATTTCATTTAATTCTGCCCTGGCAGGGACACGAAAATATGAGAAAAATCCCAAACTTCCAACTTGCCTGCACCGACCGGGTTTTGAACCGGGACCCTTGGCATGAGAGCCGACCACCTTGCCCCTAGACCACCTTGTTCCATTTAGTAGGAATTTTTATAAAATGCTGTTAATTGCAACTTTTGTATCTAATGTGTTCCCACAGCTGATCCCGTATTTCGTGATGGAGACGCTAGGCTATCCAGGTGTCCCCGGTCTGTTTATCTCGAGCTTGTTCTCGGGTGCCCTAAGGTGTGTATAGCACTGTTTGTTTGTTCTTTTTCTACTTGGCACCAGTAGTTTCGTTTGTCATTTTAGTAATCTATTCTTATTACTTCGTCACACTTTTGTCTGGCTGACGTCATTTGTTTCTCATAAGTTATTTTTACTGAGGAGACTGAGTAGGGTTATGAGTCACAAGTGACGTGCTTGACAAACAGAGTCAGATAGACAGACGGAGGGAGGATGGATGAATGGATGGAGGGACGGGCGGATTTGTCGAGAGAGATCGACAAGTGGGGAAGCAGGTAATCAAACACGTAGAGAGATTGACGGACGGACAGACAGACAGACAGGTTGGCTGAATGGATGGAGAGACGGGTGGACACATAGAGAGAGACAGACAAGCATGCAGACAGACAGAGACAGAGGGAGGATGAAGAAACGGAGGGACAGAGAGAAAGACAGATAATTTCAAACGAGCAGTAGAGGCTGTGTCTTTTCGTCTTCTTCGTCTTTCGTTCACCAATCTAAATCTGTAGATTTGTTCTTTTAAGAAAATCTACGGTTTTCTGCAGTTCTGGCAGAGCACCATAGAGTTTGACATTTAGGTCGGTGGGTTTGGGCCAATATGTTTCTTGTAGTGCTGAGATGAGTGTGCAGTGTTGTGTCTTTTAAAACTCTTGAGATATGGCTTGAAGTCGAGACGACCGTAACTGAGTTACTGATCCCATTGCCAGGAGTGATCGTACACGTAGAGACATTGTGCTGATAATCACGTCAGCTTTCTCCATCTGTTTCGAGCATGTCACTGTTTATGCCCCACCCGAGTTTCAATGTAGCTTTCTTGGGTCTTTTCAGTGATGTTGTTGCTCCATTATTTCCTCTGTCTGTCTGTCTCTTATTCTGCTGCCCTGGAATGTCAGAATCTTATTATATAAAAAAAATAGTGCCGGGAGTAATTCATTGTGGTAAAGTTTTGGCCCTTTTTTTTGCTCGACGCTACAGCCTAAATGACAGTTTCAACAATTATAAAGTTAATTTTCCAAAGTGTCAACTAATCCACCCAAATCGCTTTTGTATCGACCTATTGTGTTGATTCAAGTTACAGGTATTTTTAAATAAAAAGTTATGAAAATGTGAAATACAATGATCTTTGTTTTGGCTCCCTGTAGTAAGCCCACGGCACTGGAAACGGTGTATTAATACGCGTTCAGTTTGGCGGGCGCAATTTCCCTACCAGAAATGAGTGCGTAGTGCTTTGGTGTGCATGAAATCTGTAGTATGGCTGTAGAATGTGGAAAGCTTTCCAGACCAAAAAGAGAGAGAGAGATGGTACGATGGATTAACATGTTTATCCCGGACAATGCCGGGAACTTCATCTAGTGTGACAGAAAGAAACAGTTGTATGCAGCACTACCTCGCGTAAGAAATAATGCAGAAATCTGCTCTTCTCGTCTTAACTGCCAAGGTATATTTAACGTGCACATGGGCCATCCGAGTTTTTCGTCCTTATCCGAGAAGACTAGGTGCTGGATAGAATCAGGGGTAGTGAATTCCCTCAAATTTCCGACTTGAACCGAACCCGGTAGATCTACCCTCGGCATGAGATTATGAGGAGCGAACACTTTGCCTCTAGATGTGCCCCCAACATGCCCATTCGAGCATAACCCAATTGGAACTAGGAAGCGCATATCCGTACAACATGTTGTGCACACAATTCGATGACGTAGAACACACAATGTGAATGAATCTTCTTCATTCATAGAAAAGTCAAAATTGGGCAAAAAGAAAAGCTTGTATGTTGCAAAACCCCGCGTAAGAAATAAAGCCCAAACGATACAAAGTAAACTAAAGAGAAGACAGAAAATACAACCTTTTTTTTTTGCCCAGTTTTGACTTTGCTTATAGCCCTGCTGCGACCCCACAGTTTTTCTGTGGTTTTTATGATATTTCATTCATAGAAAACCGCTTACATTTTAGACCAATCTGGTAGAGCTACCCCAGCCCACGTCATCGAGTTGTGTGCACAACATGTTGTTTGATTCTGTTCTCTGCCAGTTCTGTGTCTTCGTCTCTGAATGCCCTCGCTGCTATAACCTGGGAGGACATTTTCAAACCTCACTATGACGAGAAGATGACAGAGGTTCAGAAAACAGTGTTTACACAAATAATGGGTGAGTGTTCATAGGGACACTGGTTTAGCTATAGTCAAAATATGAGTGTGCATGAGAAAACCAAGCTTAACTCGGCAACATGACATTTTGAGTTCTGTACATATAATAACAGACAAGACATTTCTTATAAATTGAAGTCAGTGACCCCCCTAAAACAAGATTTTGAGAAAATGGCATTTAATCCTATAAGTGGCACTAGCTAATTGAGCAAGTCATATTGGAGTGATTGTTGTTAGGAGACCGTTGTCTAATTACAAAGCCGTTATAGAGATCATAGTGAGTAGTGTTCACTGCTCATCTACAGTTTACCCTGTAACATGCCACGATCCCCTAAAAACAGCCAAATCGGAAGTTTGTGTCGGACCCATAATTATTTTCACATCAAAGCCGTTTTTCTCAAAATCAGCTTTGCCGCCTTAAGCCGGGTTTTCTTTGGGTAGCCACACAAAGGCCACCGAATTCGGTCACCGAGCCAATAGGCACTTCAGATGAGAAGAATTGCACTATATAAACGGACCGAATCTAGGTGGGCTCTATGTGCAGTTGTTGAAATTATATAGTGCAATTCTTCTCACCTAAAGCGCCTAGTGGCTCGATGACCTTTGTGTGGCTACACTTATTCACAATATCATATGGCAAAAAGAAAAATTAATTTTTGTGTAACAAAGCCTCGCGTTTGAAAATAATAGTTAATACAGTTATTACTCACGCGAGGCTTTGCTACGTACAACATTTTCATTTTGCTTTGCTTCAATCTTGCTGCGAGCCCATTGAGTTTCTGTAGATTATTTTTTTGATGATTTATCTACATACTGTTCATCTACTCGTCTTTTAATTTGCTCGTTTGTCCATTCTTGTGCCCGTCCATCCAAAATGTCCACCCATCCATCCATCTATGCATGTGACCAATGTATATCCGGGTATACCCGGTCAATCATATAAATAAGATCCATCCATCCATCCATCCATCCATCCATCCATCCATCCATCCATCCATCCATCCATCCACCCATCCACCCATCCACCCACCCATCCATCCATCCACCCATCCATCCATCCATCCACCCATCCATCCATCCATCACCCATCCATCCATCCATCCATCCGTCCATCCATCCATCCATCCGTCCATCCATCCATCCGTCCATCCATCAATCCATCCATCCATCCATCATTCCATCCATCCGTCCATCCATCCATCCATCTATACATCCATCCATCCATCCGTCCATCCATCCGTCCATCCATCCATCCATCCATCTATACATCCATCCATCCATCCATCCATTAATCCGTCCATCCATCAACTCGTCCATCCATCAATCCATCCATCCATCATTCCATCCATCCGTCCATCCATCCATCCATCTATACATCCATCCGTCCATCAATCCGTCCATCCATCCATCCGTCCACCCATCCATCCGTCCATCCATCCATCCATTCATCCATCCATCCATCCGCCCATCCATCCATCCGCCCATCCATCTATTCATCCATCCATCTATTCATCCATCCATCCATCCGTCCATCTATCCGCCCATCCATCCATCCGTCCATCCATCCATCCGTCCATCCATCCATCCATCCATCCATCCGTCCATCAATCCGTCCATCCATCCATCCATCCATCCATCCATCAATCCATCCATCCGTCCATCCATCCACTCGTCCATCCATCAATCCATCCATCCATCATTCCATCCATCCGTCCATCCATCCATCCATCTATACATCCATCCGTCCATCAATCCGTCCATCCATCCATCCGTCCACCCATCCATCCGTCCATCCATCCATCCATTCATCCATCCATCCATCCGCCCATCCATCCATCCGCCCATCCATCCGTCCATCCATCTATTCATCCATCCATCCATCCGTCCATCTATCCGCCCATCCATCCATCCGTCCATCCATCCATCCATCCATCCGTCCATCAATCCGTCCATCCATCTATTCATCCATCCATCCATCCGTCCATCCGTCCGTCCATCCATCCATCCGTCCATCCATCCGTCCATCCATCCATCCGTCCATCCATCTATTCATCCATCCATCCATCCGTCCATCTATCCGCCCATCCATCCATCCCTCCATCCCTCCATCCATCCATCCATCCGTCCATCCATCCATCCATCCATCCGTCCATCAATCCGTCCATCCATCTATTCATCCATCCATCCATCCGTCCATCCATCCATCCGTCCATCCATCCGTCCATCCATCCATCCGTCCATCCATCTATCCATCCATCCGTCCATCTATACATCCGTCCATCAATCCGTCCATCCATCCAATGATCCATCCGTCCATCAATCCGTCCATCCATCAATCCGTCCATCCATCCATCCATCAATCCGTCCATCCATCCGTCCACCAATCCGTCCATCAATCCGTCCATCCATCCGTCCATCAATCCGTCCATCCATCCGTCCATCCATCCATCCGTTCATCAATCCGTCCATCCATCTATCCGTCCATCCATCCATCCATCAATCCGTCCATCCATCCATCCATCAATCCGTCCATCCTTCCGTCCATCAATCCGTCCATCTATCCCTCCATCAATCCATCCATCCATCAATCCGTCCATCCATCCATCCGTCCATCAATCCGTCCATCCATCTATTCATTCATCTATTCATCCATCCGTCCATCCATCCGCCCATCCATCCATCCATCCGTCCATCCATCCATCCGCCCATCAATCTATTCATCCGTCCGTTCATCAATCCGTCCATCCACCCATCCATCCATCCGCCCATCCATCCGTCCATCCGTCTATTCATCCACCCGTCCAGCTACCTATCCAGACACTTTTATCAGGAGAACTTTGGAACTAGTCTCATGGCCAGATTTTCTGACTGAGTTAGTGAAATATTCGAAACTTGGGATGAGGGGGTGGGGGGGGGGTATATTGATCCCCGCACGGACACAGTTTTAGGAGCACGTGTGCCCTGGATTTTGGGGGGGGGGGGAGGGGCGGGTCGCGGAATCAGAGCTCCCACCCCACCCCATTAGTCTCCTATAGGGATGTTTTTTTATGGTTAACCCGCTGCTCGAGGATTAGATCTAACTGCTGAGTAAATTAAGAGGTGCAATCTGGCAATTATACTGGCATGCGACGCATTCGGAAGTCTTTCCTTTTTTCCCCAGACACTCTGTACAAAAAAAAAACACCAAACAAATAAACAAACACACACACACATACACACACACAATGAAAAAACAACAACACGGTCTCTATGTGACAAGATCAATGTGTAAGGGTATTACGTGTCTATTTCAGTGGTTGTGTATGGATGTCTTGCTATTGGCATGAGCTTTGTCGCTCAACAGTTGGAGGGTACAGTGCTACAGGTAAATGTAACATAATTATTTATAATGCCGAAATGACTCGTATCTACAGTGGCATGGTTTTGACTTGGTTATTCATACTCTCTGTCTGCCTGTCACTATCTATCTATCCGTCCATCTATCCATTCATCCATCCATGCATCCATGCATGCATCCATCCATCCATCCACCTATCCATCCATCCGTCCGTCCACCCATCCATCCATCCATCCGTCCACTCATCCATCCATCCATCCATATCTCCATCCACCCACCCATCCATCCATCCGTCCACTCATCCATCCATCCATCCATCTATCCATCCATCCATCCACCTATCCATCCGTCTGCGCACCCGTCTTCCATCTCTCTCTGTCTCTCGTTTTCTCTCCCAACCGTCTCTCTCTCGCTCTCTCTCGTTCACTCGTTCTCTCTGTCTTTTCTCTCAATCCCCATATAAAGCTATGATTCTCTCATAGGTCCACAGACGTAAAATACACAGACTGGATGATCCCATTGTGTGACGTCACAAAACAGCGAAAGGTCATGAACCATCCACCATTATAGGTTTGCGGTAGCGACCGACGCTTCAGCATAGCTACAATTTTGAATGATACCATTTTGACGCGCCTACTGAACGCGGAAGTTTGGTTCCGCACCAAGATATTAATACATATACAATCAATCTTGACAAATAAAAAGAAATTTCTACTGCAGATAGAACTAGAATCGGAATTTCCGCAGCGGCGTCCATGTTGGTTATATGGTAGCAGCTCGGGAAATTCTGTAAAAAACGACACAGCCCGAAGCTCGTGCTTCCAGTCGGGTTAATTTATTAGTCTGTGCATAGGTCTAAACAACTAAGAAGACACGCAATCAACACTCCCACTACACGCTCGAACAGATAAACACTGTATCCACCACAGACTAACAAAATACCCAGACTGGATGATTCCATTGTGTGACGTCACAAAACAGCGAAAGGTCATGAACCATCCGCCATATTAGGTTTACGGTAACGACGGACGCTTCAGCACAGCTGCAATTTTGAATGACGCCATTTTGACGCGCCTACTGAACGCGGAAGTTTGGGTCCGTACCAAGAAATTAATACATATACAACCAATCTTGACAAATAAAAAGAAATTTCTACTGCAGATAGAACTAGAATCGGAATTTCCCGAGCGGTGGCCATGTTGGTTATACAGTCCGCCGCTCGGGAAATTCCGTAAAAAAACGACACAGCCCGAAGCTCGTGTTTCCAGTCTGGTTAATTTATTAGTCTGTGGTATCCACTCAGTCTCATACTTCACACGTCACCATCTTTTACCCGTATCTCACTTACAGATGGCAGTGAGTCTCATTGGTTCTGTGGCAGGGCCACTGACGGGCATGTTTGTGTTGGGAGCCTTCTTCCCCTGGGCCAATAGTTATGTAAGTCTTGCAGATGTTGTGGCGGTTGGTGGTACTGTCGTTTGTGGGTGGTTGCTGTTGTGGTCGCCAGGCTTGATGTTGCCAGCAATGTTTTGTTGGTGTTGATGTTGTTTGATTATTGTTATCCTTTTGTCTCATGATTATTTTGTAGTTGTCGAGGTTGTTTGATTATTGTTATCCTTTTGTCTCATGATTATTTTGTAGTTGTTGATGTTGTTTGATTACTGTTATTCTTTTGTCTCATGATTATTTTGTAGGTGTCGATGTTGTTTGATTATTGTTGTCCTTTTGTCTCATGATTATTTTGTAGTTGTCGATGTTGTTTGATTATTGTTGTCCTTTTGTCTCATGATTATTTTGTAGTTGTTGATGTGGTTTGATTGTTGTTATCCGTTTGTCTCATGATTATTTTGTAGTTGTTGATGTGGTTTGATTGTTGTTATCCGTTTGTCTCATGATTATTTTGTAGTTGTTGATGTGGTTTGATTGTTGTTATCCGTTTGTCTCATGATTATTTTGTAGTTGTTGATGTTGTTTGATCATTGTTCTCCTTTTGTCTCATGATTATTTTGTAGTTGTCGATGTCGTTGTCGCCGGTATGGATGTTAGCACTCCCAATATATGTAAATTGTAATTATATTGTATATTCTTGTAAATCAAAGGTGTGTTTGTGGTCGCTGTCGTAATTGTAGTTGTGGTTGGTGGTACGGTTCTTTGTGGGTGGGTTGATGTTGATGTTGATGTTGCTGTTAGTCTTGGAGCAGGTGTTGCCTCCACTGTTTCATGGTTGTCGTCTGTTTTAGCTGTTTATGGTCACAGTAATGTTGGTGCTTCAGGGATCATGGTGATACCATTGTTTTGTGGTTGATGTTGAATGTTGATGACAGTGTTGTTGTCCCCGTACAGACGTCGGTGCTCCTATCACTGTTATGTGGCTGTTGTTGGAGTGGTGGATGTAGCTGTTGCTTTAATTGCTGATGTTGCAGGTGGTACTAAAACGTTGCCGCCACTTCTGTTTTGTGGTTGTTGTTGTTGTTGATGTCGTTGTTTCAGTTTCTTGACGTCATCGTCGCTCGTACTGTTATTGGTGATCCCAGCATTGTTTCGGTTGTTGATGTTGTTGCTGCTGATGACCCTGATGATGGGTGTTGCCACTACTGTTTTGTAGCTATTGCTGTGTGTGTGTTTCTTGATTTTGTCGCCACTTGTACAGATCTTGGTGATCCCGCCGTTGGATTCGTTGTTGCTGCTGCTGCTGTCGTTGTTTATCCTGTTAACTCTAGACATAACCATCTTTCTCCTGCTACTGAGGGTGGTTGGTGGACGCTTCTGTGGGATCTCCTACTGTCCTATCACTCTACTATAAGTGTAGGCGCCTGACAAAATGAGGCACTTCATGCATTTTTGGTGGTATGGAGATATTAGTATCATCAAATAGGTTATCCAAAGCCCTTTCATTTAGTTAAAAAAGAAAATACGCTGTAATTTAATTAGCAGAGAAGATGTTATATCCTCTCAAAGACAGAGGTGACACAGCCACAGTTTTGAGAAAAACGCTTTTCAAATTTCAGCTTTTAGTTTTAGTCAAAATTATTGATGGTGACTGAATTCAAAGTCAGTTTTGAGGCATTTACCCATCTCAAACTGGATCATCATTTGGAAAAGGAATAGTAAAGGGGTTCAACTTTGTAAAAATACTGAAAACACAAAATCGATAAATTTGACCCTATGATGCCTCTTAAGTATTTTCTCGAATCAGGTAGTGCCGAAATGCGTCTCATTCTGTCCGGCGGCTACACAAATTCTGTCTATCGTCTTGCTTCATCCTAGCACAATATGACAGTTATCGTGTCGCCCTCACAATATCTCTGTTATCGTGTCGACCTCACAATATATTATCTCTGTTATCGTGTCGCCCTCACAATATCTCTGTTATCGTGTGGACGTGCTTTCTCAAAATTCCGGCTCAACCAGCGACAAAAATGAAAGAAAGAAAGAAACATTCATGAATAGCTGACACTCTGATTACATCAACGCAAAAAAGCACTATTTTTTGTTTTGTTTTTTGTTTCGGTGTCGCATTGTGAAATTATTTCTTTAATTGTAAGAGGCTACGGTATTTCTATACCATGCCCAAGTCCATCTGGACTACAAAACAAAAAAACAAACGGTACGATCTTTGTGTGTACTGTCTTCCGTACAAAGCACATTAATTTAGGACATGGTGGTCTAGAGGCAAGGTGCTGGCCTCTCGTGCCAAGGGTCCCGGCTTCGAAACCCGGGCTGTGCAGGCAGGTTGGAAATTGGAATTTTTCTCATATTTTCGTGTCCCTGATCCTATTGGGGGGGGGGGGGTGGGGTAGGATCGAGTACCTAGTCTTCTCGGATAAGGACGAAAAAATTCGGAGGGCCCGTGTGATTCAAGAGCAGGTTAAGTTTATAAATGCCGTGCTAGGCCACGGGTTGAATTCAGAGTTGTTTTTTTTTTAATCTAGTGAAGTGTCCTTGAGCTGTTTTCGTGAGCAACATGCTTTGAGTGGTTTTTTTTTGACATAAAAACTGTAGATGGTTAAAAAGGAATATGTGTAGGTAAACCAAGGATGGCAGAGCAGCTCCAGTTCGTGATTTAATAGCATTGTTAGAGGGTGTGAGGTGGTTGTAATTGACTGTTGACATTCAGTGGTTCGTGAAAGCACGAATTGTGCTGAGTCAAGTTAATAAGATTTTTGGATTTAATTGTTATTAACCTATTTAGAAGACGACCTTGTCTGTCTTAGTGCAAGGCCGTAACCGACTTACACAATAGAATAAATTAATACTGCGAGCTCAGCTCGCATGACTGCACCAATCAAATCTAGGGATTTGGACGGTAGTTGCAGGTGGCTAGACATTATAAAAGTCAGCCCATACCTATGTCCATCATCACATGCAGAAAAGTATCCACTGCGGAGTGGTCGGCTAATTTCGAGCCAGATCGAAACAGAGACGCAGTAGAGCAGTCCATCTATATGAGGAGCCTAGAAATGACGAGCTCCAGCTAATAGCTGCCCGGACTTTGTCCACCATGCAACGCTCTTGTTGATATTCCCTGGTTCTTGATAGCCAGGGAAAAATGGTATGCATTGTAATTGTATGTCAGAATTCAGATGTTACCAGCAGTATGAGAGTCTGCTCCTAGAGTCACAGCCAGGCAGTGCCAGTATTAGAATATATATGACAGGAGCCATTGCAATGGAGCTGGCGTGTGCTGAGACAGCGAAGACTATAATTTGTATTAAATATCCTATGAGTCATTAGTTATATTTGATCCAGTACTAGGACCTTTTAGTCCATTCTAAAATTGTATTCTTATTTTGCAGTTACCCTGATAGTCATTTCATTTATATATGTTATCTTATTCAGCTAACTCAATACATTATTGTGGCCCTACAGGTCTGACAAAACTAATTCATTTGAGTTGTTTAATTAATTCCAGTAGGAAAGTTTAGTGTGTTCGTCGAGTGTGTGTTTTCCTCTTGAATTGCAGTCGTTTGCTATAAACCACATTCGCGACAGTGTGCACGTTGCGCACGTTAAAGATACCTTGGCAGTTGGAAATCGTAAAGAACAGGCCGCTGCCCGGGCAAAATTAAATTAAAATTCATCCCTACCAGTCCCTCCCTCTCCCCTCTCATCTCCCCCACCCCCACACACACACACAAAAAAAAAAAACGCCGACCGGCGCTGCACTGTGGCGACGACGTGCCTGCTCCAGTTATAACTGGGCTGCCATGGCACAAAGGCAAATTTCCCAAATCGGATTAAAGAGTTATACAAATACAAATACAAATACAAAACAAATTAACCCAGGGCTATTATTGTTAGAGTGAGACTATACCATGCCAAAGTCCACTAAACTACAAAACATAACTGTAGAGTTGTACATAAAAATGATCGAGTATACTATATTCTATCTCCTTCTTCAAGTGCCGGATCTGGACAGAATGATATCGACGATCATGGTTCGCCACTCATTCCTCTGCTCGGATGCTCTCAAAAAGCACATATTGTCCTGGTTTTTCCCTGTCGCCCATCTGTTCAAACTTTCTAGATGCGCCCATCTGTTCAAACTTTCTAGATACGTTATTCTTTGTCTACCTCTGCTTTTTTTTTTTTTTGCCCTCTGTTTTTCCAGTTAGAGCAAGGTGTTCAAGACCTTTGTGTCGATTCAGGTGTCCCATGAATTGCAATTGTCTTCTCCTAATTGTTTTTATTAATGATCGCCCTGTGTTGGTGTCTTTCATCACCATTTCATTCGATTTCCTTTCCTTCCATAAAATATTTAGGAGTCTCCTTAAAAACCACATTTCCGATGCCTTAAGCTTGTTTTCCATGTCCTCAGTGTTCTATACAAAGCACATTAACCCAGTTATTATTACAGTAGGGCATCTTGAAAGAGCTGAAGTTTCCAGGCCCATTCACGAAAAGCGCTTTTTTGCTCAATATCTCAGTCAATTTGTAGACTTTGGTATGATACGGAACTTAATCCTTCCATTTACATTGGTGTTTTTATTATGGATGACCTAATATAGGCTACATATAGCCAGAGAGTATAGATGTACAGAGAGGGTTCACTATTGGTCAATTTGCACTGCGAGACACGGGAGGCTCTGCGAAACCACTGTTAACATGGAGCGGAAAGTAAGTCGCTGCGGTAAACAATACCCGTTCAAGCATTTCCACGGGGCTTAAGAGCTTACAAACGGTTGTAAATAGTTTCAATCAGCCTAAAAATATGAACAAACCACAGTGAACAGATATGCACACTATCTTTGGTGAAGAAGGTCTCTTTCAATTCTTCAATTTCTTGTTTACCGCAGCGACCTAGTTTCGCGATTTGGTGAAAGTAAACCCTCTCTAGACATCTATACTCTCTGATATAGCTTTAATAATCACCCCCCCCCACCTCCCAGGTCACCATATGGGAGTGTTAATTGGGGCCATAACCAAACCCCACCTCTGAAACATTATTTGGGCTATCAATATTACCATAGCGAGAAACGGGTAGCCCAAATAATGTTTCAGGGATCGGGTTTGGTTATGAAGGCTATATGGTGTAGCCACAATAAACACCCGCTTTTATTATTGCTATTTATACCCACAGGGAGCTATCACCGGAGCATTCTGTGGTTTGGGCATGGGTTTGTGGCTGTCTGTGGGTGCTTACGTCACGGGAATTCCCACTCCAAAATTCCCTTATCCCAATGGTACCTGCCCCGTGGATGGTAATGTGACCCTGGCAACCACCACTACAACCATAGCAACCACGGTTCTCTCTACCACAACAGGACAGGATGATGAGTGAGAGAAGGAGTTGTTGTTGTTGTTTTTTCCTTTTATTAGATATTATGTTTGTCTGTCTCTCATTACTCAGTCCTTTTATACATTCATACATCAAGCATTTTCATGCCTGGACGCATTGTCTGTCTGTGTTGTCCTGCTGTCTGTCTGTCTGTCTCTGTCAGTCAATCAGTCTGTCGGTCTGTCAGTCTGTCTATCTGTCAATTTGTCTGTCAGTCTGTCTGTCAGTGTGTGTGTCTCAGTCAGTCTGTCTGTCTGTTTGTCAGTCAGTCAATCTGTCTGGCTGGCTGTCTGTCTTTATCTGCCTGCCTGCCTTACTGTCTGTAAAGTTATCTATCATCCGTCCATCCACCCATCCATCCATCCATCTGTCCGTCAGTCCATTTGTCTATTCATCCATCCAACCAGCCATCCATCCACTCACTCACCTATCCATCCATCCACCCATCCACCCATCTTTCCATCCATCCATGCATTCATTCAGATATCCACCCATCCATCCATCCATCCATGCATCCATCCATCCATCCATCCATCCATTCATCCATCCATTCGTCCATCCACCCATCCATCCATACATCCATGCATCCATCCGTCCATCCATACATCCATGAATCCATCCATCCATCCATCCATCATCCACCCACCCATCCATCCATCCATACATCCATGAATCTATCCGCCCGTCCGTTCATCCATCCATCCATCCATCCATGTGTTTGGAAGTTGCAATATCTAAAATAATGTAATACATGTAGTAATAATATACTTCAGTTATAACAATGAGCTTTCCACAAAAGAAAAACAAAATCACCAAGCAATTTTTGCCATACTTTCATTACATATGACAACACGAAACAGTTTTCTGCTTTCTTTATCTCCTCAGGACACCACTGAAGGAATTTTACAGTATATCATATCTGTGGTTTACTTCAATCGGTATCCTTCTGACCGTTGTAGTTGGACTGATCATTAGTTTTATTACGGGTAAGTGAGTAGTATCGTTCATTTGATAAGACAATTTCACACGGTGCACATTAATTTTGCACTGGTGCATCCGCGTCAGCATACCCTTTCACACAGGCGGGTGAAAATCGTACCCGCACTTAACTCATTGTCTCCGAGCTGCCGGTATACCGGCGCAAGATTCTGGCCGTGATGACGAGCTGCCGATATGTCGTCTTGGTAGGTTTGTGTCATGTACATGTTAACAGAATGGTTTTTGACATACCTCGTTGCTTTCACATGTAGGGTCGCTTCCGTTGTGTACATTCTAATTGCACAATCAATTTCCAACATTTTCATGTATAACACTCCATATTTAGACCCAAAAGTGAACATTTAATAATGGTTTAAGTAGCAGGGGGCGTGTTCGACAATAAAATGTTATTTTAGGTTGCGTCCAAACTGGGATTTCGGTTCCGGAGACTCCAGTTTTTTAAATTCTATTTTGCCGTGAAATATGGACAGTGATCGGCTTATCCTCCTTTGTCTTGTATTTGCGAGAGAAGAGAAGGCGTGGACGTACATTATCAATGTATCCTTTGATTGTCCAAAGAACTTGCACCACAGAACTGGCCCCTCATGCACTAATGATGTTAGCAGTTCTGTATCAATATCTGCATCCATACTGTTTCTACATGAAAGAAAGAGTCAGAATCAAAAGGAAATACAGGATAAAACGCGCGCACGCACACATAAAATCGAGCTGAAATTGAACACCGCATTATGTAAGAATTTGTCCTTGGAGCTATGCGCGGACGCGGGTTTTGCCCGCAGCGTGGGAAAGCATCCTAAGCTAGTGTTTCTCAAGGTGGGCTCATGCTCCGCCGGTGTGGAGTGGGACTTCAGAATGAGGCGTAAAGGTATAGGGATTGAAGTGGGACTTGGGACAAAAAAGAGTGAGAAACTGTGATAATCTCCGAAACAGAAACCAATCTGGTAATTTTAGAAAAAAGAGGTTAATCACGTACCATAAGGTACTGCTAATATGTGTGGTGCTCTAGGTAAACCCGTCACTTGGGTCAAATTTCACATTTTGAGATATACAACAATTAATATTATGAAAGAGGGCCATTTTCTGTGTATTTTGCTTTTTATTTAAAATCAATATCTCAAATAGTTTTTGAATTTGAGATATGGCCGTTTAAAGTGTCAGGTGTAGTAACCGGAGAAATGGAGAAAAATTACCTTGCAGGCCTGTATCTCAAGCAGCCTGTGCGTCATCCGATGTGCGTCATCCGACGGGTTTTCGTGGAGCGCCACACATAATTATGTGGTTCATAAGACCCCTTTCACACGGCGCGGGTCAACCCGCACCCGCACTTATGTGCGGGGCCCGCGCAAACCTAAGGCTGAGGTTTTCAATGGAGCATTTCACACGGCGCGGGTGCGGGTCGTACTTGTTTGCGGGCGAAATGTTTGCGCGGGTTCCCCTAGGGTACCCGCACCCGCGAAGTTGAAACTGTACACCGTATGCAGGAATTTGTCCTTGGCTGCGCTTTAATCCCGTATTTCCTTTTGATTGTGACTTTTTTTTTTCTGCAGAAACAGTATGGATGCAGATATTGATATAGAACTGCTAATATCATTAGTACTAGGGAGGCCAGTTATGTGGAGCAAGTTCTTTCGCCAATCAAAGGATACACTGATAATGTACATCTATGTCTCCTCTTTTGTCGCAAATACAAGATATAGGAGGAGAAACCGATCACTGTCCATATTTCACGACTGTACAGTGTAAAATAGAATAAAAAAACTGGAGAGATCTAAGTGCGGGTGCGATTTTCATCCGCGCCGTGTGAAAGGGTATGTGGGTGCGGGTGGACCCCACGCAAATGTGCGGGTGCGGGTGGACCCGCGCCGTGTGAAAGGGGTCTAAGGGGGACCACATAGAGAAAGCCGTTCGCTTACGCCCGCGCAAGCGCACTGTCCGGGGCTGTGAAATTAAAAGAATCCCCTAATGAAAACCGTTTGCGGCCACATAGATAAAGTTGTCATTGACCACGCGTCAGCGCGGAGCGGCGCTGACGTTTTTCGCAGAATCGAAACTACATTCTTTCCAAGGCCGTCCAAAGCTGTCTGTGGCTAGTTTTCACAAGTTTAATGTTGCAAGTGATTCAAACATGGACACAGATGCGCTCATATCATCAGTGTACGTTAGATCTTGTTGAGGATGTACCCAAATGTTTCCACGGTCATCCTCATGTAGGCATAAAACCTATCAGGGTAGGACTTAAGTTGTCTGCACAAACGACGGTATTCACCAAGAGATGCCCGCTCTTTGTTGATGTTGTGAACTCCACATCTAGTTTTTGGGCTGATTAATTTAGGAAACAGACTGTCCATTAGAAAGAACTCTTCGTCAGATGACGAATCCATTTTCATAAACACTAATCTCTAGTAGCTTTCAGAGCCAACTGCGGCCTCGTATAACAGCGTTCTCTATGTGGGGTCAAGCAGGCACTTTCCAAAGCTGAAGCGGCTGAAAGCGCGGCTGTTAAAAGTACGGCTTGGAGAAGTTTTCTCTGTATGGTCCCCCTTAGGAGGATGCTGAAAATATCATGGTCAGAAACGAAGTCCAACCAAGAAGTGCTGGAAATGGCAAACATGAAAAGATCTCTGATCTCATCAAGGCAATAAGGAGGCGACAGATGAAATTCGTGGGGCATGTTTATAGAAAAGGAGGGGTGGAACAACTTAGTCTGACAGGAAAAAGGGAAGGGAAGAGAAGTCGAGGACGCCAATGTGCAACATTCATAAATAGCCTGAAAACATGGGCAACCAACAACACAGTAAACAGCAACTCATTCGTGAGGGCCTTGAGTGAAAGAGTGGGATGGAGAACCATAACCGTCAATGTCTGCCTCAGACAAGACACTTGATGATGATGAAGATGGTACAAATAAATCTAAGATTGTTCTGTAGGGAGTTGTGTTAGAGTCTGTTTACTGAACATTTAGCTGTCTGGCGCGCAGTTTGTAAGAGATGTAGAACACGAAAGAGATGCGTGTATATGTTGTTGCTTTTTCAAAATGGTTCATAAAGAAAAAGTTGTATGTAACAATACCTCATGTAAGAAGTGCATGTAATGCACAAACAATACAATGAAACACAAAAGAGAATTCAAGCTTTCCGACAAGTGACCTTCTTCAGGAAAAAAAACAACGTAATAAAACAAAAATTAAACAAACCAAGAAGATAAGGGAGAATGTTTCAATTCACAATTCGAACATTTATCGTCTATGAGTTCCAGGCTTGCATTCTAGAAATGCAGCCCTTCCGTCAACGTATGGTGGCTGGAAGTGACGCTGTGTTAGATACCAACCAACCTTGCCAGAACTCCAGTGACAGATATCATATTTTTGCAGGTGCCAACTCCATGCATGACGTGCCCACCAAGTATCAGATTCCCCTATTCACCAGGCTGTTCTGCTGTTTACCAAAGTCGTGGCAATACAAGCTGAACTGCTGCCGAGACTTTGAAAGACCTGAGGTTGGTGAAATGTGACCGGTATGGTCAAATCGATGATTAAGTACTAAGTCAGATTTGGTCTCATGGTGTTTACCTCATATGTAGGCTTTTTATCCATGACAAACATTTTGTACACGCTTGGAAATGATACAGACGAATCATAATCAACCAGAATCCAGTTTCTACTGAAACCGGCCTTGGCCGATCCATCCATCCACCTAATCACCCATCTATCCATCCATTTAACCAGCTATCCATCCATCCATCCATCCATCTAATCACCCTTCTAGCTACCCGCCCATCCATCCATCCATCCATCCATCCATCTAATCACTCTTCTAGCTATCCGCCCATCCATCCATCTAATCATCTATCTATTCATCCATCCGTCTAATCACCCATCCATTCATCTGTCCACTTACCCATCCCGTCCACTCATTTCTCCCTCCATCTATCTATCCATTTATTCATCCATCCCTTTCAACCATCCACTTACTCTCCCTACCTCCATCCATTCACCCCCATATCCTTTCCTCCTGCTGTACCTCCATCAATCTGTTCTCTATCCATCCCTCTGTCCATCCATCCATCTATTTCCCCAGCCACACTCAAAATCTCATGCAACAAATATAACACCAATTATTCTCTACAAACCTCAAGTGTAACTCTTTCTGCCCCTCCACAGGACATCCGATCACAAGAGAAAGACCGAGAAATTATCATTGAAGCTCCACTGGACGAGTCTCGATCCACGTTCATTGAGAAACTGGGCCAGGAGAACTTGGCATTCAAAACGGATTTATACGACAGTGATAAAGGTAACACTGGTTATCCAATGCATTGGGTATGGGGAACAGCCATTGGAGATAAAAAGAACGATTGCGTTAAAGCGGAAGTATAGCTTTCCGGGTCACCGACCAAAGCATGTCAGTTTGAACTGCCTGTATTTACAAGAAGCAGTGCTGTCACCTAGTGCTCTTGGTGCACTTAACCAACTGTGTTTAGGTCTTTATTTAAGGAGGTTTCGCTGCCCTTGGCATTTACACCTCGGTTTTCGCGTTTTTATTTTCTTGTTATGGTAGGGATTCGTTGTTTAGAATTTTGCCAGGGCAGCGGCCTTGTACGGCCTGCTTTTTTCGATTTCCAACTACCAAGGTATCCTTAACGTGCGTAATGTGCACACGGGACCTCCGAATTTTTCGTCCTTATCCGAGAAGACTAGGTGCCCGATCCTACCTACCATAGGGATCAGGGACGGGAAAATATGAGAAAACGCCCAAAATTCCAACATGCTTGCACCGATAGGGGATCACACCCCGGTACCTTCGGCATGAGAGGCGAGCACCTTGCTTCTAGGCCACTGTGTTCCCAAAACATGTCAGTTTGTTCGGTGTATACATACAGGAAAACTCTGCGTAACCTAGCACTCTTGGCGCACTAAGTCAAATCTGTTTAGTCTCACTCTCAGTTTTAAATGTGAGATGTGAAGTAAGGACCTCGTCCACTGGCCAGACTGAAACAAGCCTCTCTCCCTAGTTTGGGCACGTCAATACTGTCATGAGTCAGCTGGTAGAGAGAGAGACCTCGCACACTGAGTCAAAAAGCAGACACAAAACCGACATGTCGCAATGCACCACAAGCCGAATACGCTAACAAAGGCAGGGGACCACGTCACAAATACACGGAGATTACGCTCTAACTGTCAGAAGCCCAACAGGAGCGATATGTAAATGTACCGGCCGGTCCAATTGGCCCATATTTCAACTGCTGAGGATAGATTCGTGACCCCGTGCTGGAAAATCCAGGAGAGAGATAATTTCGGAACTTCCGTCTCAGAGCAAAACCACTTCGGTTGTCGGTGTTAACGTAGCCTGAAAGCTTTTGGAAAATCATCGAGCACCATCGTTAGAATAAACACCCGGCTATTGCGCCGGTCTATATTGACACGTATAGAGTTAAAGAATAAGTATATCGTCGGAATGTTTAAAGTGGCTTTCTGGGTTATCGGGCAAGGCATATCAGTTCAACCAGCGGTTTTCAAACTGGGATATGATGACAAATGCTGGAACCATGCCACTTCAACCAGGGCCGCCCGATTTTGTTACATATAAGAAATCCAGATCAGCTCAGTTAGCGGTTCCCAGCAAGGCTGGATTTAGATGAACAGAGGCCCTAAACTATTCTAGCTGTGAGACCCCTGTCAATCCCCCACCTTCACACCTAGGGGAAGATGGAAGTGTTTTAAATAATTTAAGTAACGCCAATGATGATGATAGCTATAGGTGTTTAAAATTCCGCACTTCGCAATTCCATCTCGAAAGGATAGGATAATTGCAAAAGATTTGTTCAGAAACTACAGTGCATTGTAACATCATAATATGTAAGAAAAGGCTCAGCCAACGAATCAAAATCAATGCCACAATCGCCATGGTGATGTGTGGGTTCAGACACTAAAGATGGCGGATATGCGCATTCTATCTTTAGGGGACCAACTGGCATGGGGAGAGAATGTTGTCAGAAAAAGCCTGACTTTAGATCCACATTATCAAAACGAAGTGTTTATCCGCCGATAATAAGTTTTGTGATGTTAATTTGGAAAAATTCTTTCACAGTTATCCAGGGTCCGCAATGGTTAGCATCTTCGCCTGTCAATCGGGTGACCGTGGTTCGATTCTCAGCCGGATACTTTAATATATATTATCAGGAATCAATAGGTTTAATTTTTTTTTTTTGAATCGAACAACAATAACAGGAAATAAATCCAGTTTTTTTTTTTTTTTTTGTTTGTGTATTTAGTCAACACCCATACTGGCGAATAAACCCGGGCTGATATTGTTGGTGGATAAATCCGGGTAGTATCCGCTGATAATGTTGGAGGATAATGGTAGCCTTATCAAAATTTTACTGGATGTTTGTACAAGTAAAGGCTGAGACGATGTGAAAACAAATATATAAGTTTTACATATTTTGTTTTTCTGTTCAAGAGCTTTTAGATTCAGAGTCATAAATACGTGAGTTTAGTGTGATCCCGCGTTAAAATGTGGGGGCAAAAAGGTTGTATGCTGCAAAGCCTTGCGTTAGAAACAAGCAATAAAAAGCTTTATAGTAGAAGAAAACAATAAGTAAAAAATTATAAGTTGTTTCCTAACGCCGGACCCTGCATAGTACAACGTTTTTTTCTCCATATTCTAACTTTGTTTCAAGCCCTTTTTCGACCTATATGTTTTTTCAGTGTCATCCCATACAGATTTCCACTTGTAGAATATTATGTTCTAAAATCTTTCATCTGTTGAAAAATGTATGTAAAGGCCAGTTTACACTGGTGGGTTTTAGGAATAGAAAAAAGGAATGGGAGACTGTGCGGGAAGAACTCTTCTGGCTTTCCGTCTTTTGTTTTCCGATTTTCCCCTTCGAAACATGACCAAAACAAACGATGCGCCTCGTTTCTCATTCAGAAAACGCACCAGCGTAAACAAACAAGGTTTCGCAGGGGGGCATCGGAAAAACAAAAGACGGAAAGCCAGGAGATTTCTTCCTACACAGTCCCCCATTCCTTTTTTTCTATTCCTAAAACCTACCAGTGTAAATAGACCATAAGTAAAAAAGTGCAAGTAGTTTTCCAACGCCGGGCTCTGCATCGTACAACTTTTTTTCCCCCATATTCTAGCTTTGTTCTAAGCCCTTTGGCGACCTTAATATTTGTTTAATGTGATCCCATATAGCTTTCCACTTGTACAATAGTGTATTGTGTTCTA
Source organism: Onchidella celtica (assembly GCA_963931925.1). Classification (NCBI taxonomy): domain Eukaryota; kingdom Metazoa; phylum Mollusca; class Gastropoda; order Systellommatophora; family Onchidiidae; genus Onchidella; species Onchidella celtica. The sequence continues at coordinate 8,251,211 of OZ007584.1, read as the reverse complement.
AAGCCTCCCATCTGTTCAAGAATGTGTGTTACCACCGACTTAATACAAATTTAAAACCGGACCTGCGAATTGCCCTGAATTATTTTTACACGAGCGTCTTTTATTACCGGTACTTAGGTTTTTAGGAAGGGACGCGAGAAGTTTTTTGTTTGTATGTTTTTACAAACAATTGCCTGCCACGTTTGAGAATGAAGGCCAGTTCAGTAAAGTGCAAGACAGTGGTGATATCATGCTAGTAAAGTAATATACGGGACATTCCAAGTAATATGTTACCTAAGAGCCTGGGAAAAAAAAATTAATGGCTGTGTTGTAAAGGGTAGTAATTAAATTAAAATTTTTGATTAGTATACTATCTTCCTTGTGACCTGGCGACCATCTCGGAAAAGATGTTTACAATCTCCCATCTTCCTTGTGACCTGGCGACCATCTCGGAAAAGATGTTTACAATCTCCCATCAGTTACCAAGATTGTCTCCCATCAGTTACTTAAACTAATTGCCCCATTGTGCTTAAAAGTAAAACTTGATTGTAAATTGCTTTTTCTGTAGGCTCAAACGCATTTTTTGAATGTAGAAAATCAATGTTCACTAATCCTGTAGGTTTGCTTTCACACGTTTTGCAGTTACCTTTTGCTGTGTGAAAAACATGATATTTTTTCTGTCACGTCATTTACCAACAGAAGTGACAGCAAATTGAATGAACTCGCCTTAATTAATTTTTTTATTATTTGAAACACATTTTTATCATTTCTGTATCATTTTCTGGAAGATTGATCAATCTATTTTGAAACAAATGGTTGATTAATTATTTAGTGGCTTTTTCTTTCTTAAAAAGTATTGTCTGAACGTCTTGTCAGTTACCGTGGAATATCCCGTACATAAAGAACATAAATGTCAGTGAAGTGTGTTACAGTGTTTTGTAAAATTTGTTATTTCCTTTCCGTGACTGAAGGTTTCCGTTTGCCTCTATACGTCCCCTTGAGGTGTCCCTATAAACCGAAGTGGTCATTTAGTTGGCAGGCCTGCACTATGTGAATTTCACTCCAATCTTTCACCAACTAGCTCTTTGTGTGTCATGCATTTTTCCGCATTTGCCGATACAGGAAGACAATAACGGGGGAGGTGAATGAAGACTAACTACAGCAACATTTATTGATAGAAAGTCGACTTTCTTTCTTCCTGAAACAAAATAGCCGTGGCATACTTGAGCGCCGATACATCGGTGTTTGGCACAAATGTGACTAGCGGAAGAACCGATATATCGGTGACTGGCACACAAAGAGTTAAATAATGTGTGTCTCCCTACAAGTGTTCGCCCGTTTGACACTATGTCTCCCTTCAGCTTTCACAAAATTTGATACCCACTCTCCCAACAACCAAACATCCTCTGGTTGATATTGTGTGTGATTCCCTACATTTTCCCTACTGTAGATACCATAAAAAATGTCTGTCAATAATTTTCACCCGGTTGGGTGTCGTGTCTTTCTCTCCCTCGCGCGCTCTCTCTCTCTCTCACTCCCCTCTCTCTCACTCTGCCTCTCCCTCCATCTCTCTCCCCTCGCACTCTCTCTCCATCTCCATCTCTCTCCCTCACTCTCCCTCCCTCACTCTCCCTCCATCTCTCTCCTCTCTCACTCAGTCGCCATCTCTCTCCCTCACTCTCTCCCCATCTCTTTCCCCTCGCTCTCCATCTCTGTCTCTCTTTATCTCTCTCCCCCTCGCTCTCCCCGCCCCCTCTCCCTCACTCCCTCACTCTATCTCTCTCATGCCTCTCCCCTTACTCTCTATCTCTCCCTCCCTCCCTCCCCCCCTCTCTCTCTCTCACTATCTCTCTCTTCCCCTCTCTGTCTGTCTATCTCTTTAGAAGGGCATCCAGCACAAAACTTCCAAGGCTTAATGGACAGATCATCATTGAGTCAGTACATATTTCCCATACAGGACCGATTTTAACTCTGTTTTGAATTTCTGAAGTGAGAAAATATCTGGCAATCTTTCGGAGAGAGCATTCCATACATTTAAGCCAGAATAAGAAAAGGGACTGTCCTCATATTTCTTTAACGAACATCACGGTTGCTGTAACAGCTGAGGTTGTTCTAGCACGTTATAGTAGGGGGGAGTTAGTTGATCTAACTACAACCCTTTAGAAAACGAAACTATTACAGCTGTAAAATAAATAAACACGAGATCCGACGATAGATTAAATAATACTAAAGTTTAATAACTGTATAGTGAACAATAAATTACTAGGAAGACACCAGCGAAACTAAATATCTACGCCACACAAAAGGAAACTCACTTACTCACCCCAACCACTCACACAGGTCTATATATATAAACATTCCTACAGAAAGTTCCCGAAATAAACGTTACCTTTGCCCTCGCACAAACTAACCAATCACGCATCAATACGTCATCAGGTTACATCACTCAAGGCCAAATCTGGCGTAAACATTCGTTTCCACAACGTTATCGAATATTCGGGAACATACTAATATTTACTGAACGAGTCAAAACACATGACAACAAGCGAGCGAGGAAAAAAACTACTCACTAGAAAAGAAGGTCAGGTCACGGAGTACAGCACACTCTGACGGTAGTCAACAATAAAATGAAAAAAGTAGTGGACACATGCTCAGCCACCAGCACAACAACAAAACCGGGGGAGGGCAAGGGGTAGCCCGCAGATGCTGCAGTTGCCAAGTAGGCTTTACCAAAAATTCCCAAATTCTGTGACTTTAACCTTGCACTTAAGTGAGACAAACATTGCATTTCGTACTAGTCAGTTGATAGGAGTAGTCTGAGCTTTACCCATGGCCAGTTATTTGCCTCACCTTCTCCACTCACCACTCTTTTTTATGGCTGACCTACATTCAACTAGCTGGGTTTTCCCCAAAATCTTATTTTCAACTATTAGGTTGGAATGTTTGGATTGCAGATTATGCTGTGGAAAAAATCTTGCTTAAATCAGTGCTTTTTTAATCATCACAAAAATATCCACCAATGTGTTCTTAACTGTTTCTTACATGCTGTCCAGATGATATGTGAGTACTACCTGTCACCCCGCCTCCCTTAACTGTATTCATTTTAAAAAATGAATAGGAATAATCGTACCCGAGAGACAAGATACCGAGACCAATCAATTCGTCATATTCCGTCCGTCCACTTGCGCGCGTATCATCCATGTCAACAGTGCAACAATTCGCACCACACCCCTTCATAATCGAATGAAAAAGAGTGGTACTCACCCTTTTTATACGCGCGCAACTTGTGGACATACGGAGGGAGCAGGAATAGTTTGTATCAGTATTCTGTGTCTCGGGGCATACTATAGTGCCTTTTTTTTTTTAGGAATGAGCTTGATCAACATCGATTTCCTTGATAACTTTTGGATTCAGTTGAAATATTGTAGGGGCTCATATTTCACACTGAACCGAATTGAACTGTTTTGTCTTTTTTTCAATTATTATTATTAAATTTTGTTAGACTATTGCCTATTTTGAGTTTGCTTCTTTTCGCTTTGTAAAAATAATAATTATATAAACCGTATCATTAAAAAAAAAACATTATTATTACAATACTAAAGTGTGCGAAAACACATGCAGCTCAAGAAATCTGGATAAGCTATAATTGTTCCTTAACTTGTAGCAAGCCCTAAAAGTTAGTTCATCCAAGGAGTTTGACTCCAATATTTTGCTGGTGGTTTGTTACATCTCTACAGCCATAAATTTGAATAAATCCGCAAGTTTTTCAAGGAAACCAAAATAGATCGTGTTTTCCTAAAACTTGCATTTATCCAAACAGTAAATAATAATCGTTAAATGGAACACACTGCTGAAAATAGTTTCGTTAAATTACAGTAAGAGTGGAGTGGAGTTTTTCATAAACTTTTCTTTAACCATGCAGTCCCCAGACATAAAGTTACATGTAGATGTCCAAAAATTTTGAAACCTACAAAAGTTAATAAAAACGAATGAAAAGAATGGAAGTAAGAAAGAAGGAAATACCATATGGTCTGGTAAAAGAATTCATGAAGAGGTTAGATTTTGTCCACAGGTTAGATTTTGTCCAAAATGTAGAACAATAGGCACCAGCGGAGGTATTCCAAATATGGTATCCTGGACACCAGCGAGTTAACGTAATGTCGGCTTTCTGACTGTTTTCATGTTTGTGAAAAGAAGGAAAAAAGTTTTAACAATAATAATTGGTTTAAAATGTAAACATGAGTTTTGTTTCATTATAATAAATGGTAGTCTTGACATTTTGTACTCATTTACTAAACTTTTTCCACACCTATCCAAAACAATGGGCTTTTTTTTTTTTTAAAGTTTTACCAATGTGTTAAAATTATATGAACGTTAGCAATTCTATGTTAAACTTAAAAAAGCTCTGGATACGAAACATACATAAAGAAAATGAACCCAAATAGACCGTGCCTGACGCGCCGTAAAACCTACATTCAAACTTGACACTTTTTGATAATATTATTTCCCCATTGGCAACTTTCAGTCAATGGTACAGGGAAAGGTGACCCACCTCCGCCCTACCCCAATGGACATCTAGATCATGCCTCAGTGGAAAAAGGCACAGAGACATCGCAAGATGACGAGAAAGAAATCGAGCAAAGTAATGGGGACGTCATTGTGGAGCGATTCTGAACAGGTTGCTAAGGACGCCGTATTGGCCAGCCGGATTGGTTAATTCCCACCGAATGAGGCCAAGGGCCGGGTATAGTAGAAGGGTGGTGGCTGTTTCTGTTTTAGTGGTTCAAAACCCCGGATGGTGTTAGTGTGTTTTAATATGAAATCAACCAATCAGCCAACCAATTGCTCTCTCTTCTCTCTTCTCTCTTCTCTCCCCCTCTCTCTTTCTCTCCCTTCCCCCCCACCCCCCCCCCCATCTCTCTCTCCCTCTCAAATAAATAAATAAAGCAAACAAAATCGAATACATTTATTTATATAAGACGCTGAATCATGACTTCTGTTTTGGAGCCTTGTTTATTAATGCTGTCACTGCCAGAATTGGGCAAAAAGAAAAAGTTGTATGTAGCGAAGTTTCTGTCTTCTCTTTAATTTGCTTTGTACCGTTTGGGTACTATCTGTCTTCTCTTTAATTTGCTTTGTATCGTTTGGGTACTATATTTCAGGCGGGGCTTCGCTACATACAACTTTTTCTTTTTGCCCAATTTTGACCCTGCTGCGACCCCACAGTTTTTCTGTTGTTGTTTTTTTTTTTAATAATAATTATTTTGTCACTGCCAGAACAGCTCAAAATCCATTCAGGCATTTTGTTGAATTAAAGTTGTGTTAATGACACTTGTGCAGTTAACTTTCCTTATGATCAATTAAAAAAAAAAATAGATTGAAACAAATAGAGTTAGAGAGAGGGATTTCAAAATAGGCAAAAATTATTCATTTGAAAAAGGTTAAAAAGGAATGTCTCAAATAAGTTAAAAAATAATAAAATGAAAAAAAAAAAAGCTAAAACTTTAAACAAATTATTTGGTCATGCTTGATCCCTTTTCTATGGATGGTAGTCCAGCCAGCATCCCTACGTCAACCCGACATAGATTTTTATAGGATTTCCTTTGGGTTGGTAGGATTACTATAAGGGTAGATTCTCTTCAGCAAAGTGACAGGGTTGAAATGACGTAACCAGCAGATCTATGTAGACACGATGTCATTCCTGTGTGCAAAGGTGACCACAATTCTGTGGTGAGGATTTTTGTAGGTTTGCTGGCTGGGAGAATCATGCATGAACTTTACTGCAGAGCTTGCAATGGCTATCGGTAGAAAAACGAACAATATATAAGCTGGCTACCCCATGTCACAAAATTAATGTATGATAATGTACAAAAACGCACCAACGTATTTAACGGATCTTTTGACTTCCCGTGTACCATCACGGCATCTTAGATCATCTGCAGACACTAGAAAGTTTAAAATTCCTAAGATGTCCCTTAAGACCATGGATAAAAAATCTTTTTCTTTTCAAGGGCCTCAGATTTGGAATTCTCTGCCTCTGTCTTTGAGAGAGACTGAACATTTTATGACTTTTAAACACCAGCTGAAGAGTCATCTTTTTACACTATGAATGTCCATTTCTTGTTTTTTCCTATGCCTGTGTATTGTGTGTGATTATATGATATAAATGTTGTAAAGCGCTTAGTTAGAGCCTGGTTTTTAGCGGGATGAAGCAGTATTATAAATGCTGTATATTATTTACCTCAAGCAACACTGGGAGCCTCAGCTAGTCATGATATCATCATGATACTAATTACTACACGTTATAATGGAGCTAGAGTGTGAACAAGTTTAGGAACCAAAACATCGCAATTAAGTGATCAAAACTTATGAAACTTTTTGTTTGACGACAAATTTCGTTGACACATTCTATTTGGGACAAAATTCAGTCTTTGATATTCTTCCTTTACGACTTTTTTGAGCCGACAAAAAAACGAGGCACACTTTCGTATTTATTTGTTATATTTGTATACTTACTTAATCCCATTTTAGGAAATTTGCCTTTGTGTCATGGCAGCCCAGTTATAACTGGAGCAGACACGACGTCGCCACAGTGCAGAGCCGGTCGGGTTTTTTTTAATTTTTTTTATTTGGGGTGGGGGGGGGGAGGGGAGTGGTTAGGATGAATTTCATTTAATTTTGCCAGGACAGCGGCCTGTTCGGCCTGCTCTTTATGATTTCCAACTGCCAAGGTATCTTTAACGTGTGCAACGTGCACACGGGCCCTCCGAATATTTTCGTCCTTTTCCGAGAAGACTAGGTACTCGATTCCCCCCACCCCCAATAGGATCAGGGACACGAAAATATGAGAAGAATCCCAAACTTCCAACATGCCTGCACCGGCCGGGTTTTGAACCCAATACCCTTGCCATGAGAGGCGAGCACCTTGGCTCTAGACCACCGTGACCACCTTGAGTAAAATCGAAAGATATGACCGGAAATTTCGTTCCTGGCCTCTCTATATTCCTGGTCGAAACTCAACCTTGTCTTTCTTATCGGATGGCTGGTGTCTTGTGTGTTTGGGTACTTATGTTTACCAGAAAAAAAAAAGCATCACTGTTTTGGAGCATGTAAATATATAAAAAGAAAGTAAATAAGTAAATAAACACGTAAATCTGACAAGAGTGAATGAATGGATTAATAAATGAATGAATGAATGAATGAAGTACACCCTTTGACTTTCCAGTGAAATATATGCAACTGATATCTTTCCAGAGGTGGCAGGACTAAAGCAACCTTATAAAACATATTTTACCAACACAGCTATATTTCCAGCACATGGGAGTGTCCACCAATTATATTTCAACTAAATAAAATGTACATCATGTATTTCAACCAAATAAAATTTTCACCAATTATATTTTGATTACAGTGTACACCAATTACATGTATATTTCAATTAAATAATGTGTACACAGTTTACATGTCAGCCGAACAAAAGTGTACATCCATAATTATATTTCAACCAAGTGAAGTTTACATCAGTTATATTTTTTAGTAAAGTCAAGTAGGCCTATACATCTTTAAAAATGTTCAAAATCACCCCCTATTTTCACCTAGACAGAAGTGGCATCTCTTAGACAGAATATTTTCTTTATGGTGAAGTACGTAACTTTAGACCCGTTCTTGTTGCCTACAGAATTGTTTATGTAAGAAAATGTGGTGATACATAGAGTTCTTTTTCTTTCATATTAAAAATGATTATTAATAATTACTGTGTTTAAGCTGGATATTTATATTTTATGGTTGTATTCTATGTTATGTTGATGATGTAAATATGAAAAATAAAAGAAAACAGAAATAAAAAGACAGTTTTGTATGAATGTCGGATGTTTGTAATCCATTGGATTAAGGTCTGGAGACTCTGGTGGCCACTCATTTTTATTTGAATTTGATGTTTAATGATTGAATGTAAATTTGAATTGTACTACTGGTGTGTGCTGTTGCTCCATCCTGTTGGAGAATGTACTCCTCGGTATTTACTTTGTCAATGTTGGGGCAGTTTTGTTGTTTTTTTTTAATCACCCGATGTATAGCCAATTGTGTATAGCCATACTAGACTACTTGGTTGAAGACCAAGTAATTAGCAATTTGAAGACAATCCTTTATGGAACTTAATTCAAAAGGTGACAATTTCGTGACTATACACAGCTGTATTCAGAATTACATGCACTTTTTCCGAGGAAGTCATGTATTTTCAGTCTGAATTCTCCATTGGTTTATTATTTGTGGATAAAACGCCAAACAATTTTGCGATATCTCATCTGTTATAACACAATAACATCAGATCACACACAGTCATCCATAAACTAAGGACACAAACAACATTGGATTGAAGAAAAACCCTTTATTGTAGCATTTATTTTACAAACAGAGCATAAAAAGAGCACAGTGTCATGGATTATTTGAAAAATGCTCCTCGTATCGATAGGGGCGAAATAGGTAGTACACAGTTAAGACAAAGTTCTTTCATGAACTCAATGCCTATAGATCAGATACATTCTAACACTAACACATATGCAAGATTCACACTGAAGGCAATTCCTGATTCACAAGGATCCCAAATATATAATTTCAAACATTCACTTGGTTCTGCCCTATCCCCGTGCCACACGAACACATATCATCCACACATACAGATTACTGGCATTTGATATAGTCACTTGATTCTGCGCCCCCCCCCTCCCTCCCTCCCACCCCCCCCCCACACACACACACCGGCACACAAATTATTGGCATTTCATACATTCACACACTGGTTCTTGCCCTCTCCCTTCCCAACACAAACACATACCATCCACACACACAAATTATTAGCATTTCAAATAGACACCTGGTTCTGCCCCCACCCCACACACACAGACATACCATCCACACTCACTATCCACACATATAAAATTATTGGCATTTCAAACACACACCTAGGTTCTACCCTACCCCTACCCATAGAGACATATACCATTCAACAAACACTATCCACACATATAAATTATATTAGCATTTCAAACACGCACCTGGTTTCTGACCCCATCCCACCCCACACAAACACATACCATCCACACACACACAAATTGATTATTGGCATTTGATACAATCACTTGGTTCTGCCCCTCCCCCCCCCCCCCCCACACACACATACGAATTATTAGCCATTGATACAGTGTCACTTGCCACTACAAATATTCCACCATTCGCCGATGCATACAATGTACGAATGTACAAGAATAGTTAACTCACTGCACATTCTAAGTTAAGCTTTTTTTTTTTTTAATTCGCGGGTATAGAGCAAAATTGTATCTCCAGGTTTATGAATTCGGGTTCATAATGGCAATACTGTGATAATGGCAAACTGCTTCTTGCAATTTTTTCGTTTTTCCGCTATCTTTAACCAGTTCCAAGTTACAGAGAAGCAGCATTGTTGTATCTCCCTTAAAAATGAGATAATTGAGAGCAATATTGTGGTGTTTCCGAGTAAGCTCCCATTAGTCATAAACCTGGAGATGCAACAATTTTGCTCTATACCCGCGAATTGGCAACCACATTTAATTCTGCTCCTGTTTCATATGAACCCCAAAGTTTCCATCGCTGACAGTGGCGGAGAGAAAGATTCTAAATTCCACTGCACAGCAACACAAAAGATTTGGGTTTCATACTGACAGGTCTGCACATACAGATCAGATACATGAGAAAAAAATCTACAACAATAATAAAATTAAATATATAATAATAATAATAAAAGGCAAAATATACAAAGCACATATCGAGGGTGTCTGTGCAAACACCATAACTTGAAAATTTATCATTTCTATTTTTTTTTTGCATATTCTGTACTACTTTTGACTTGATGCAAATTCCATTTTCGAATTAATTGATTTTTTTAAAAGTAAAAGTTACTCAAAAGAAATTCCACCTCAAACTGCCACATACATACAATTATGCATACACACTAAGTCACTGAATCTCTCTCCTTTGTCCAATAATACCAAGAAAAAAATTGCTACTTTCCTTACCCCCCCTTTTCACCAAATACACAGAATCTATAACCTCCGCACCCCCTCCCCTCACCCCCTTATTTTAACAGTATGCCAAGATTCACAGTGAAGGAAATTCCCCATTCACAAGAACCCCCAAATACAGTTTCTATTACTAAGAGTGAAAAGTGAATTGAAAACAATCATATATTCCCCAATTAGTGATGGATTTCATTCACAAGAACCCCCAAATACAGTTTCTATTACTAAGAGTGAAAAGTGAAAATAATCACATATTCCCCAATTAGTGATGGATTTCATTCACAAGAACCCCCAAATACAATTTCTATTGCTAAGAGTGGAAAGTGAAAATAATCACATATTCCCCAATTAGTGATGGATTTCATTCACAAGAACCCCCAAATACAGTTTCTATTACTAAGAGTGAAAAGTGAAAATAATCACATATTCCCCAATTAGTGATGGATTTCAATTTCCCTTCACAGCATGCTAGCAACAGAAGGAAACATTTGAGTTTCATATACCTATAGACCATGAACAAAATTGTACCAATTTATATAATTTCTTCTCAAAACTGCACAATCTTAAGTCATTCAATGGTAATATTCATGTAAATTGAAAGATCCATAATTATATTCAACCCCTCCCCGTTCCAAACACACCTACCCAATCCCTCACCCTGTGGTGTTTCGTACCCCCCCCCCCCTTCCCCTCCCCCACACACCATCAGTCACTCTCACTCACTCTCTATCGTGTTTCTCCCTCCCCCCCTCCACTCTCCCACCCCCATATCACTTGCCACTGACAAATCTTTCAGTATTTTACCTCTTTCAATTTCATCATTCACCCATACCAACTGCAGTGCAACAAGAAATAGCTCATCACACATTCTATGTGTGGCAGTCAACATCTTCACTATTCTCCTGCTTTATAATGAACCCAGAAGGACAGATGAAATTCTAAATTTCACTATACAGCAAACAGAAGGAATGTTTTCAGGGCAATTTCTGTACTTACTGAACAGGCGCGTTTTCTAAAAATCACTCCTGTTTTTATTCCAGGCATTTCCATGTAAGTATATTTTGGAGATATAATACTTTTCGAAAAAAAAAATAACACTGTCAAATACGTACAGAGAAAGCACGATCAAAGGGGAATAGGCTTTCATACTGACAGGTCAGCACAAACATGCAAAAGTAAAATACAAAAGAACATTAAAAAATGCAAGTAAACATTACAAATTTTCATCGAGTATTTGCCAAAAGAAAAAAAAAATTATATGAGTAGAACCTTCACAGAATAGTTGGCTCTGATTTCTACACATTTCATTACACTTACAGCCCTGGTTAAGTCCGAGTTTTAAGTTCATTCTTCACTTTACAGCAGTGTTTTTCTGAACGTTATTACAGCCCTGGTTAAGTCTGTGAGTTTTTAAGTTCATTCTTCACTTTACAGCAGTGTTTTTCTATACATCATTACAGCCCTGGTTAAGTCTGTGAGTTTTTAAGTTCATTCTTCACTTTACAGCAGTGTTTTTCTATACGTCATTACAGCTCTGGTTAAGTCTGTGAGTTTTTAAGTTCATTCTTCACTTTACAGCAGTGTTTTTCTATACGTTATTACAGCCCTGGTTAAGTCTGTGAGTTTTAAAGTTCATTCTCACTTTACAGCAGTGTTTTTCTATACGTCATTACAGCTCTGGTTAAGTCTGTTTTAAGTTCATTCTTCATTTTACAGCAGTGTTTTTCTATACGTCATTACAGCCCTGGTTAAGTCTGTGAGTTTTAAGTTCATTCTTCATTTTACAGCGGTGTTTTTCTATACATCATTACAGCCCTGGTTAAGTCATGCGAGTTTTAAGTTCATTCTTCACTTTACAGCAGTGTTTTTCTATACATCATTACAGCCCTGGTTAAGTCATGCGAGTTTTAAGTTCATTCTTCACGATCAAAGTTAGTACGCAGTATATATACATATATATCCCTATGCCCCTTTCTGAAGTCCCTACACTCCACCAAAAATATTTGCCACGCCCCCATCGGTGGGGCAAGTGCCCCCGCCTTGAGAAGCACTGCTTGACAGGAACAACATTTTGTTTCCTCCTTAAAGTCACCCATACGAAAAGTAAATCTACCCCTGCTACACACATTTCCAGTCAGTGAATCTCTCATACTCCCTCCCTCTCTAGCCCCCCCCCCCGCCCCCCCCACACACACAGACAAACTCACTTTACATTTAATTTAATAAAATGATTACTACATTTTAAAAAGTAGCAAACAGAAAAAAAAAAAAAAAAAAACCAACGATATAGCAACTGATTGAAACATACTCCCAATTATAAATTAAACAATTACACATTCTAGTTTTTTTAACATGGTATGCCCTGAAATGAATAACCCTTATTGACCAGCTGACTGACTTATTTGTTTCTTTACTTATTTTTACAAGTACATGTCTGATGTATGAGCCAAATTAAACATCTCTCCCCTCTGACGCATGATCTTTCACAGAAAAGAGTCCAGTGTGCACTTTTTCCACTACTTTAAACAATCCTACATAAACCATCAACAAACAGATGAACTTACAAATCAATCTGAAATCTATTTCAATGTCATTAAAGAAACCCAATAAAACCAGCATCAACCAGCCATCTCAGACATATTCTCAAAAATTGCTATGTAAACCCAAGTACACCACATGATGAATATAATACCAATTGCAGAAGTGACAAACTGCAGGACCTAAACCTTTGGAAAACACCTCGATAAACCTTTATACCAAACACTGCAGCAATGATAGATTTTCCATGACAACTACACCAATTCAGAATCCGACTAAGCAGAAACAAACAAACCAAAAAAGGGGTGAAAAGTATGCTATGTAAAACTCGTCTTTCAGTCACTTCACCATGAAAATCTAAGACAACCAACCAAAACTTAAATCTCAATTCAACGGGCTGAAGATAAAACTTCTTCAACAACTTTGAAATCAACCATCATAGAACAAATGTATATCAGACCACCTCATGATGTGTGAAATACGACTTTTAACTGCGACAAAGGGTCCAATCCAAATTAGAGCAAAAAGTCTGCAACTGGTGAAAATGACACCAAAAACACCTGTATTACCTGAGACTCTAGGAGATCTATGATCCGAATTTGACAAGTTCAACAAACTGGAAGAAGTGCACACTGTCCAAGATTCCTTGAATGTTTTTAAAAGAACCTTATATGTAAATTTATATAACCCAATTTCTGTCCTTAATCTTAATCTGAAAATATGAAATTTATAAAGGAACTCAGGTAAATTTCTGGTTCATTTTTATAGCATTTGAATTTGAAAATCATTAGAGACTTGACCCTGCCGACACCCCCCTCCCAAATATAAATATGATAACCATTTGAAAGTTACCCAGTTCATTATCAAAATCGTGACTGGATGTTTCTATCAACCTAATTCAGATTTTGGTGAAACGCCGTGTAGCCCACAAACAGACAGCACAACATCATCACAACCTTGCTATAATCTTAGATAACATTAGACATTTCAGAAGTGGCTCTTTCAATCAATTTCATGTACTTTAACTCTTTGTTTGCCAAGGCTGTAAAGACTAATTTTCAAATTCCTTGCTACTTTAGATATGATTGCTACAGTCTTTTATAATTGTGTGAATCTGAGATGTTGAATCATGTTCATTTCTAAAAATGACTTTTACTTTTCTAAAATTTCATAGGCCACATTTCAAATGGCGATTCACGGTTGTACTTTGCTGGCATTCAAAGTGTTAACATACCGTTGCCGAAATATTGCCTTCATTTTTTGTCTTCTTTTACTTCGCCTTTCATTGTATCGTTTGGGTATTATTTCTTACGCAAGGCTAAATTACTTAACGTTTTCTTTTTTTTGGCAAAATTTTCACTTTGTGACCCTGGCAGTTTTTATAATATTTCGTCATGTATGTAGATAATTCATTGTGACACTGATTTGAATCTATCTCCTTCATCTCCACTCCTGGTTATTCATTTGTTATGCATTCATCCTCTTTCCATAATATTTCAGTTATTCACATTCTCCATTCAAAAACTATTAAAAACAATAACGTAGAGTTGATCTAACTTCGAAGTTTCTTCTTTAATACTTTACTCTTCATACTTTCTTAGTAGCTCCCCCCTCCCCTCCCCCTTCAATGTTTCTACTTTAATACTTTACGTTTCACACTTGGTTGCTAGTGCCCCCCCCCACCCCCCCCCCCCCCCCTTATGTCAGTTCTCTTAAATTTAGTGAGAGTTTATTCAAATATGAAGGAATTCATCTGAGTTCGCTCAAATATAATGATGAATTCATCAGAGTTTGCTCAAATATAATGAATGAACTATGCCCACCATAAAATTCTTTTTAACATGACAGTTTTTCTATGGTTTTTATAATATTTCGTCAACTTAACATACAAGCCCACTAAGTTAAATTCACTTTCCAAAACAAACAAAAAATGTTGCTATTCTACGTCTAGGATTCCCTGTGGTTATGCACAAATGATACCTCTGTCTCAAACTCACTTTTACTAAACAAAAACAAAAAAAAGTATTGCCGTTTGGGACAAACTCTTAACTTTAAATATTCACAAAAGGTTCAAAATCCACTTTTATCAGCCAGAAAGAATGGCGGGTGGTTGAATCTTGTGTTAAAATAAAGCCATGAAAACAAAAATAAATGAAAATGACCCCCCCCCCCCCCCCCAAAAAAAAACACAACTAATTCAACCATAAATCCTTGTTTGTTTTTTTTTGTAAATGAAAACTGACCATCTTTTCAAAAGGTAATTCACATCAGTTCACTTCCCCCCCCCCCCCCCAAAAAAAACCAGCAGTGGTCTACGATAACAAATTCTGCCACTGAGATAAACTAAACTTCGCAGACAGGTAATGTCTTAAACATGGAACTGCAGAGTTAATTACCCCGCTCAAACTTGTTCCATATAACTCCATGCCATCTTTTTAGAAGCATTCCCCCCCTCCCCCCCCCCCCCCCACATTTTGTTGGAGAAAGCAGCACAGCTGTGCTCCCTAATTTGGGTTTCTTACCCTTTTTCCTTTTTGTCATCTTGATCAGTTCAAAGTTTATATATCTGAGTGGCTAATCAATGACCCCTGATTTGGTTTCCTCACCACTGTTGATTTTTGTCATCTTGATCAGCTCAATGTTTATATATCTGAGTGGCTAATCAATGACCCCTGATTTGGTTTCCTCACCACTGTTGATTTTTGTCATCTTGATCAGTTCAATGTTTATATATCTGAGTGGCTAATCAATGACCCCTGATTTGGTTTCCTCGCCACTGTTGATTTTTGTCATCTTGATCAGTTCAATGTTTATATATCTGAGTGGCTAATCAATGACCCCTGATTTGGTTTCCTCACCACTGTTGATTTTTGTCATCTTGATCAGTTCAATGTTTATATATCTGAGTGGCTAATCAATGACCCCTGATTTGGTTTCCTCGCCACTGTTGATTTTTGTCATCTTGATCAGTTCAATGTTTATATATCTGAGTGGCTAATCAATGACCCTTGATTTGATTTCCTCACCCCTATTGCTTTTTGACATCTTGATCAGTTCAATGTTTATATATCTGAGTGGCTAATCAATGACCCCTGATTTGATTTCCTCACCCCTATTGCTTTTTGACATCCTGATCAGTTCAATGTTTATATATCTGAGTGGCTAATCAATGACCCTTGATTTGACTTCCTCACCCCTATTGCTTTTTGACATCTTGATCAGTTCAATGTTTATATATCTGAGTGGCTAATCAATGACCCCTGATTTGGTTTCCTCACCACTGTTGCTTTTTGACATCTTGATCAGTTCAATGTTTATATATCTGAGTGGCTAATCAATGACCCCTGATTTGGTTTCCTCACACCTGTTGATTTTTGTCATCTTGATCAGTTCAATGTTTATATATCTGAGTGGCTAATCAATGACCCCTGATTTGGTTTCCTCACCACTGTTGATTTTTGTCATCTTGATCAGTTCAATGTTTATATATCTGAGTGGCTAATCAATGACCCCTGATTTGGTTTCCTCACCACTGTTGATTTTTGACATCTTGATCAGTTCAATGTTTATATATCTGAGTGGCTAATCAATGACCCCTGATTTGGTTTCCTCACCCCTATTGCTTTTTGTCATCTTGATCAGTTCAATGTTTATATATCTGAGTGGCTAATCAATGACCCCTGATTTGGTTTCCTCACCCCTATTGCTTTTTGACATCTTGATCAGTTCAATGTTTATATATCTGAGTGGCTAATCAATGACCCCTGATTTGGTTTCCTCACCACTGTTGATTTTTGTTACCTTGATCAGTTCAATGTTTATATATCTGAGTGGCTAATCAATGACCCTTGATTTGACTTCCTCACCCCTATTGCTTTTTGTTACCTTGATCAGTTCAATGTTTATATATCTGAGTGGCTAATCAATGACCCCTGATTTGGTTTCCTCACACCTGTTGCTCTTGTCATCTTGATCAGTTCAAAGTTTATATATCTGAGTGGCTAATCAATGACCCCTGATTTGATTTCCTCACCACTGTTGCTTTTTGTTACCTTGATCAGCTCAAAGTTTATATATCTGAGTGGCTAATCAATGACCCCTGATTTGGTTTCCTCACCACTGTTGATTTTTGTCATCTTGATCAGTTCAATGTTTATATATCTGAGTGGCTAATCAATGACCCCTGATTTGGTTTCCTCACCACTGTTGCTTTTTGTCATCTTGATCAGTTCAATGTTTATATATCTGAGTGGCTAATCAATGACCCCTGATTTGGTTTCCTCGCCACTGTTGATTTTTGTTACCTTGATCAGCTCAAAGTTTATATATCTGAGTGGCTAATCAATGACCCCTGATTTGGTTTCCTCACACCTGTTGATTTTTGTTATCTTGATCAGTTCAATGTTTATATATCTGAGTGGTTAATCAATGACCCCTGATTTGGTTTCCTCACCACTGTTGATTTTTGTCATCTTGATCAGTTCAATGTTTATATATCTGAGTGGCTAATCAATGACCCCTGATTTGGTTTCCTCACACCTGTTGATTTTTGTCATCTTGATCAGTTCAATGTTTATATATCTGAGTGGCTAATCAATGACCCCTGATTTGGTTTCCTCACACCTGTTGATTTTTGTCATCTTGATCAGTTCAATGTTTATATATCTGAGTGGCTAATCAATGACCCCTGATTTGGTTTCCTCACACCTGTTGATTTTTGTCATCTTGATCAGTTCAATGTTTATATATCTGAGTGGTTAATCAATGACCCCTGATTTGGTTTCCTCACCACTGTTGATTTTTGTCATCTTGATCAGTTCAATGTTTATATATATCTGAGTGGCTAATCAATGACCCCTGATTTGGTTTCCTCACACCTGTTGATTTTTGTCATCTTGATCAGTTCAATGTTTATATATCTGAGTGGCTAATCAATGACCCCTGATTTGGTTTCCTCACCACTGTTGCTTTTTGTCATCTTGATCAGTTCAATGTTTGTATATCTGAGTGGCTAATCAATGACCCCTGATTTGGTTTCCTCGCCACTGTTGATTTTTGTTACCTTGATCAGTTCAATGTTTATATATCTGAGTGGCTAATCAATGACCCCTGATTTGGTTTCCTCACCCCTATTGCTTTTTGTCATCTTGATCAGTTCAATGTTTATATATCTGAGTGGCTAATCAATGACCCCTGATTTGGTTTCCTCACCCCTATTGCTTTTTGTCATCTTGATCAGTTCAATGTTTATATATCTGAGTGGCTAATCAATGACCCCTGATTTGGTTTCCTCACCCCTATTGCTTTTTGTCATCTTGATCAGCTCAATGTTTATATATCTGAGTGGCTAATCAATGACCCCTGATTTGCTTTCCTCACCCCTATTGCTTTTTGTCATCTTGATCAGTTCAATGTTTGTATATCTGAGTGGCTAATCAATGACCCCTGATTTGGTTTCCTCACCACTGTTGATTTTTGTTACCTTGATCAGCTCAATGTTTATATATCTGAGTGGCTAATCAATGACCCCTGATTTGGTTTCCTCGCCACTGTTGCTTTTTGTCATCTTGATCAGCTCAATGTTTATATATCTGAGTGGCTAATCAATGACCCCTGATTTGGTTTCCTCACCACTGTTGATTTTTGTCATCTTGATCAGTTCAATGTTTATATATCTGAGTGGCTAATCAATGACCCCTGATTTGGTTTCCTCACCACTGTTGATTTTTGTTACCTTGATCAGTTCAATGTTTATATATCTGAGTGGCTAATCAATGACCCCTGATTTGGTTTCCTCGCCACTGTTGCTTTTTGTCATCTTGATCAGCTCAATGTTTATATATCTGAGTGGCTAATCAATGACCCCTGATTTGCTTTCCTCACCACTGTTGATTTTTGTCATCTTGATCAGTTCAATGTTTATATATCTGAGTGGCTAATCAATGACCCCTGATTTGGTTTCCTCGCCACTGTTGCTTTTTGTCATCTTGATCAGCTCAATGTTTATATATCTGAGTGGCTAATCAATGACCCTTGATTTGATTTCCTCACCCCTATTGCTTTTTGTCATCTTGATCAGTTCAATGTTTATATATCTGAGTGGTTAATCAATGACCCCTGATTTGGTTTCCTCACCACTGTTGATTTTTGTCATCTTGATCAGTTCAATGTTTATATATCTGAGTGGCTAATCAATGACCCCTGATTTGGTTTCCTCACCACTGTTGATTTTTGTCATCTTGATCAGTTCAATGTTTATATATCTGAGTGGCTAATCAATGACCCCTGATTTGGTTTCCTCGCCACTGTTGATTTTTGTCATCTTGATCAGTTCAATGTTTATATATCTGAGTGGCTAATCAATGACCCCTGATTTGGTTTCCTCACCACTGTTGATTTTTGTCATCTTGATCAGTTCAATGTTTATATATCTGAGTGGCTAATCAATGACCCCTGATTTGGTTTCCTCACCACTGTTGATTTTTGTCATCTTGATCAGTTCAATGTTTATATATCTGAGTGGCTAATCAATGACCCCTGATTTGGTTTCCTCACCCCTGTTGCTTTTTGTCATCTTGATCAGCTCAATGTTTATATATCTGAGTGGCTAATCAATGACCCCTGATTTGGTTTCCTCACCCCTATTGCTTTTTGTCATCTTGATCAGTTCAATGTTTGTATATCTGAGTGGCTAATCAATGACCCCTGATTTGGTTTCCTCACCACTGTTGATTTTTGTCATCTTGATCAGTTCAATGTTTATATATCTGAGTGGCTAATCAATGACCCCTGATTTGGTTTCCTCACACCTGTTGATTTTTGTCATCTTGATCAGTTCAATGTTTATATATCTGAGTGGCTAATCAATGACCCCTGATTTGGTTTCCTCACCACTGTTGATTTTTGTCATCTTGATCAGTTCAATGTTTATATATCTGAGTGGCTAATCAATGACCCCTGATTTGGTTTCCTCACCACTATTGCTTTTTGACATCTTGATCAGTTCAATGTTTATATATCTGAGTGGCTAATCAATGACCCCTGATTTGGTTTCCTCACCACTGTTGATTTTTGTCATCTTGATCAGTTCAATGTTTATATATCTGAGTGGCTAATCAATGACCCCTGATTTGGTTTCCTCACCACTGTTGATTTTTGTCATCTTGATCAGTTCAATGTTTATATATCTGAGTGGCTAATCAATGACCCTTGATTTGACTTCCTCACCCCTATTGCTTTTTGTTACCTTGATCAGTTCAATGTTTATATATCTGAGTGGCTAATCAATGACCCCTGATTTGGTTTCCTCACACCTGTTGCTTTTGTCATCTTGATCAGTTCAAAGTTTATATATCTGAGTGGCTAATCAATGACCCCTGATTTGATTTCCTCACCACTGTTGCTTTTTGTTACCTTGATCAGCTCAAAGTTTATATATCTGAGTGGCTAATCAATGACCCCTGATTTGGTTTCCTCACCACTGTTGATTTTTGTCATCTTGATCAGTTCAATGTTTATATATCTGAGTGGCTAATCAATGACCCCTGATTTGGTTTCCTCACCACTGTTGATTTTTGTCATCTTGATCAGTTCAATGTTTATATATCTGAGTGGCTAATCAATGACCCCTGATTTGGTTTCCTCACCCCTATTGCTTTTTGTCATCTTGATCAGTTCAATGTTTATATATCTGAGTGGCTAATCAATGACCCCTGATTTGGTTTCCTCACCACTGTTGCTTTTTGTCATCTTGATCAGTTCAATGTTTATATATCTGAGTGGCTAATCAATGACCCCTGATTTGCTTTCCTCACCACTGTTGATTTTTGTCATCTTGATCAGTTCAATGTTTATATATCTGAGTGGCTAATCAATGACCCCTGATTTGGTTTCCTCACCCCTATTGCTTTTTGTCATCTTGATCAGTTCAATGTTTATATATCTGAGTGGCTAATCAATGACCCCTGATTTGGTTTCCTCACCACTGTTGATTTTTGTCATCTTGATCAGTTCAATGTTTATATATCTGAGTGGCTAATCAATGACCCCTGATTTGGTTTCCTCGCCACTGTTGATTTTTGTTACCTTGATCAGCTCAAAGTTTATATATCTGAGTGGCTAATCAATGACCCCTGATTTGGTTTCCTCACACCTGTTGATTTTTGTTATCTTGATCAGTTCAATGTTTATATATCTGAGTGGTTAATCAATGACCCCTGATTTGGTTTCCTCACCACTGTTGATTTTTGTCATCTTGATCAGTTCAATGTTTATATATCTGAGTGGCTAATCAATGACCCCTGATTTGGTTTCCTCACACCTGTTGATTTTTGTCATCTTGATCAGTTCAATGTTTATATATCTGAGTGGCTAATCAATGACCCCTGATTTGGTTTCCTCACACCTGTTGATTTTTGTCATCTTGATCAGTTCAATGTTTATATATCTGAGTGGCTAATCAATGACCCCTGATTTGGTTTCCTCACACCTGTTGATTTTTGTCATCTTGATCAGTTCAATGTTTATATATCTGAGTGGTTAATCAATGACCCCTGATTTGGTTTCCTCACCACTGTTGATTTTTGTCATCTTGATCAGTTCAATGTTTATATATCTGAGTGGCTAATCAATGACCCCTGATTTGGTTTCCTCACACCTGTTGATTTTTGTCATCTTGATCAGTTCAATGTTTATATATCTGAGTGGCTAATCAATGACCCCTGATTTGGTTTCCTCACCACTGTTGCTTTTTGTCATCTTGATCAGTTCAATGTTTGTATATCTGAGTGGCTAATCAATGACCCCTGATTTGGTTTCCTCGCCACTGTTGATTTTTGTTACCTTGATCAGTTCAATGTTTATATATCTGAGTGGCTAATCAATGACCCCTGATTTGATTTCCTCGCCACTGTTGATTTTTGTCATCTTGATCAGTTCAATGTTTATATATCTGAGTGGCTAATCAATGACCCCTGATTTGGTTTCCTCACCCCTATTGCTTTTTGTCATCTTGATCAGTTCAATGTTTATATATCTGAGTGGCTAATCAATGACCCCTGATTTGGTTTCCTCACCACTGTTGCTTTTTGTCATCTTGATCAGTTCAATGTTTGTATATCTGAGTGGCTAATCAATGACCCCTGATTTGGTTTCCTCGCCACTGTTGATTTTTGTTACCTTGATCAGTTCAATGTTTATATATCTGAGTGGCTAATCAATGACCCCTGATTTGGTTTCCTCACCACTGTTGCTTTTTGTCATCTTGATCAGTTCAATGTTTGTATATCTGAGTGGCTAATCAATGACCCCTGATTTGGTTTCCTCGCCACTGTTGATTTTTGTTACCTTGATCAGTTCAATGTTTATATATCTGAGTGGCTAATCAATGACCCCTGATTTGGTTTCCTCACCCCTATTGCTTTTTGTCATCTTGATCAGTTCAATGTTTATATATCTGAGTGGCTAATCAATGACCCCTGATTTGGTTTCCTCACCCCTATTGCTTTTTGTCATCTTGATCAGTTCAATGTTTATATATCTGAGTGGCTAATCAATGACCCCTGATTTGGTTTCCTCACCACTGTTGATTTTTGACATCTTGATCAGTTCAATGTTTATATATCTGAGTGGCTAATCAATGACCCCTGATTTGGTTTCCTCGCCACTGTTGATTTTTGTCATCTTGATCAGTTCAATGTTTATATATCTGAGTGGCTAATCAATGACCCCTGATTTGGTTTCCTCACCACTGTTGATTTTTGTCATCTTGATCAGTTCAATGTTTATATATCTGAGTGGTTAATCAATGACCCCTGATTTGATTTCCTCACCACTGTTGATTTTTGTCATCTTGATCAGTTCAATGTTTATATATCTGAGTGGCTAATCAATGACCCCTGATTTGATTTCCTCACCACTGTTGATTTTTGTCATCTTGATCAGTTCAATGTTTATATATCTGAGTGGCTAATCAATGACCCCTGATTTGGTTTCCTCACCACTGTTGATTTTTGACATCTTGATCAGTTCAATGTTTATATATCTGAGTGGTTAATCAATGACCCCTGATTTGGTTTCCTCACCCCTGTTGCTTTTTGTCATCTTGATCAGCTCAATGTTTATATATCTGAGTGGCTAATCAATGACCCCTGATTTGGTTTCCTCACCCCTATTGCTTTTTGTCATCTTGATCAGTTCAATGTTTGTATATCTGAGTGGCTAATCAATGACCCCTGATTTGGTTTCCTCACCACTGTTGATTTTTGTCATCTTGATCAGTTCAATGTTTATATATCTGAGTGGCTAATCAATGACCCCTGATTTGGTTTCCTCACACCTGTTGATTTTTGTCATCTTGATCAGTTCAATGTTTGTATATCTGAGTGGCTAATCAATGACCCCTGATTTGGTTTCCTCACACCTGTTGATTTTTGTCATCTTGATCAGTTCAATGTTTATATATCTGAGTGGCTAATCAATGACCCCTGATTTGTTTTCCTCACCACTGTTGATTTTTGTCATCTTGATCAGTTCAATGTTTATATATCTGAGTGGCTAATCAATGACCCCTGATTTGGTTTCCTCACCACTGTTGATTTTTGTCATCTTGATCAGTTCAATGTTTATATATCTGAGTGGCTAATCAATGACCCCTGATTTGGTTTCCTCACCCCTGTTGCTTTTTGTCATCTTGATCAGCTCAATGTTTATATATCTGAGTGGCTAATCAATGACCCCTGATTTGGTTTCCTCGCCACTGTTGATTTTTGTCATCTTGATCAGTTCAATGTTTATATATCTGAGTGGCTAATCAATGACCCCTGATTTGGTTTCCTCGCCACTGTTGATTTTTGACATCTTGATCAGTTCAATGTTTATATATCTGAGTGGCTAATCAATGACCCCTGATTTGGTTTCCTCACACCTGTTGATTTTTGTCATCTTGATCAGTTCAATGTTTATATATCTGAGTGGCTAATCAATGACCCCTGATTTGGTTTCCTCACACCTGTTGATTTTTGTTATCTTGATCAGTTCAATGTTTATATATCTGAGTGGCTAATCAATGACCCCTGATTTGGTTTCCTCACCACTGTTGATTTTTGTCATCTTGATCAGTTCAATGTTTATATATCTGAGTGGCTAATCAATGACCCCTGATTTGGTTTCCTCACCCCTATTGCTTTTTGTCATCTTGATCAGTTCAAAGTTTATATATCTGAGTGGCTAATCAATGACCCCTGATTTGGTTTCCTCACCCCTATTGCTTTTTGTCATCTTGATCAGTTCAATGTTTGTATATCTGAGTGGCTAATCAATGACCCCTGATTTGGTTTCCTCACCACTGTTGATTTTTGTCATCTTGATCAGTTCAATGTTTATATATCTGAGTGGCTAATCAATGACCCCTGATTTGGTTTCCTCACCACTGTTGATTTTTGTCATCTTGATCAGTTCAATGTTTATATATCTGAGTGGCTAATCAATGACCCCTGATTTGGTTTCCTCACCACTGTTGCTTTTTGTCATCTTGATCAGTTCAATGTTTATATATCTGAGTGGCTAATCAATGACCCCTGATTTGGTTTCCTCGCCTGTGTGGTTTATCAATGCTCCCCTAACTTGGGTTCCAAACTATTTTCTGCTTTGTGACCTCAGTATCTGTACCTGTGCTGCCATTAACAAACACCCTTTGATTTAGGTTCCAAATCCCGTTTTCCTCTGTGCCATCTTTGCAACCTCAACATTCATAACTGAGCCCTCAACCAATGCTCTCAGGTAAGGGTTCTCAATCCATTTTTCCTCTTTTGTCATCTTTGTCACCTCGACATTTATATAAAAAAAAAGATAAAAAAAAGATTTAAAAAAGGCCCTTACCCAACACCTCCAAGTAAGGTTTCTCCATTTTCCCCTTGTGTCATCTATCCAACCTCAACATTTATGATCCAGCCCTTACCCAACACCTCCAAGTAAGGTTTCTCCATTTTCCCCTTGTGTCATCTATCCAACCTCAACATTTATGATCCAGCCCTTACCCAACACCTCCAAGTAAGGTTTCTCCATTTTCCTCTTGTGTCATCTATCCAACCTCGACATTTATGATCCAGCCCTTATCCAACACCTCCAAGTAAGGTTTCTCCATCCCTTTTTCTCTTTGCCATCTTTCTAAGCCAATTGTTGATACCCGTATGGTTTATCAACACCCCTTGATTTGGGTTCCAAATCCCAGTTCCTCTGTGCCATCTTTGTAAGCTAAATGTTGATACCGGCACGATTTATCAACACCCCTTGATTTGGGTTCCAAATCCCAGTTCCTCTTTGCCATCCTTGTAAGCTAACTGTTGATATCTGTAAGGTTTATCAACACCCTTTGATTTGGGTTCCAAATCCCAGTTCCTCTTTGCCATCTTTGTAAGCTAACAGTTGATATCTGTAAGGTTTATCAACACCCTTTGATTTGGGTTCCAAATCCCAGTTCCTCTTTGCCATCTTTGTAAGCTAACTGTTGATATCTGTAAGGTTTATCAACACCCTTTGATTTGGGTTCCAAATCCCAGTTCCTCTTTGCCATCTTTGTAAGCTAACTGTTGATATCTGTAAGGTTTATCAACACCCCTTGATTTGGGTTCCAAATCCCCTGTCCTCTTTGCCATCTTTGTAAGCTAACTGTTGATATCTGTAAGGTTTATCAACACCCCTTGATTTGGGTTCCAAATCCCAGTTCCTCTTTGCCATCTTTGTAAGCTAACTGTTGATATCTATATGGTTTATCAACACCCCTTGATTTGGGTTCCAAATCCCCTGTCCTCTTTGCCATCTTTGTAAGCTAACTGTTGATATCTGTAAGGTTTATCAACACCCTTTGATTTGGGTCCCAAATCCCCTGTCCTCTTTGCCATCTTTGTAAGCTAACTGTTGATATCTGTAAGGTTTATCAACACCCTTTGATTTGGGTCCCAAATCCCCTGTCCTCTTTGCCTCTGTAATCTCTTCATTAACCGGCACGCCCCTGATTTGGGTTCTTCATCCCTTTTTCTCTTTGTCCATCTTTGTAACCTGAATATTTATATCTAGGCCTGTATGGTTAATCTGGGTACAATCCATTTCTCTTCAAGGAAGTTCAGTTTTTTGTTTGCATACCAAGAGTGTCTTATCATCCTTTGTTTTGTACATACATTTTTCAGTTTACTAGGGACGGGAGGGGGGGGGGGGAGAGGAGGGGAGGGGAGATTGGAAGAAGGGTGAATAGGGGTGAGGGTAGGGAAAGGAGGGGAAAGGAGAAGAGGTGGGAGAAGGAGGAAGGGCAGAGGGAATAGGAGGAGGGGGTGGGACAGAAGGGGAAGGGAGGGGAATTGGGCAAGAAGGGAGGTGATTGGGCGGAAGGGGGGGGGAGTGGGGGAATGGGAGAAGAGGGCATCATGGAAAGGAAGGAGGGAGATGGGGCAGAGAGGTTAAGGTAGGGTAAGGGCAAGGGAAGGGGGGGGGGATGGAGTGCACAAACATTCTTCTCCCAGTCGACACAGTTCCTCATCTTGAGGAAAGGGACATGGGTGTAAATACCGCCTGTGGAGGGGGGGGGTGGGGGTGGAGTGCACAAACAGACTTATCCCAGTCGACACAGTTCCTCATCTGGAGGAAAGGGACGGATAGAGTGCACAAACAGGCTTATCCCAGTCGACACAGTTCCTCATCTGGAGGAAAGGGACGGATAGAGTGCACAAACAGGCTTATCCCAGTCAACACAGTTCCTCATCTGGAGGAAAGGGACATGGGTGTAAATACCGCCTGTGGAGGGGGGGGGGTGGGGGTGGAGTGCACAAACAGACTTATCCCAGTCGACACAGTTCCTCATCTGGAGGAAAGGGACGGATAGAGTGCACAAACAGGCTTATCCCAGTCGACACAGTTCCTCATCTGGAGGAAAGGGACGGATAGAGTGCACAAACAGGCTTATCCCAGTCGACACAGTTCCTCATCTGGAGGAAAGGGACGGATAGAGTGCACAAACAGGCTTATCCCAGTCAACACAGTTCCTCATCTGGAGGAAAGGGACATGGGTGTAAATACCGCCTGTGGAGGGGAAGGGGGGGGGTTGGAGTGCACAAACAGGCTTATCCCAGTCAACACAGTTCCTCATCTGGAGGAAAGGGACATGGGTGTAAATACCGCCTGTGGAGGGGAAGGGGGGGGTGGAGTGCACAAACAGGCTTATCCCAGTCAACACAGTTCCTCATCTGGAGGAAAGGGACATGGGTGTAAATACCGCCTGTAGAGGGGAGGGGGGGGGTAGAGTGCACAAACAGGCTTATCCCAGTCAACACAGTTCCTCATCTGGAGGAAAGGGACATGGGTGTAAACATTTTCCTTCTCTGCCAACCACCTCTGCTCTGTGAGTGCCAATCCTTTACTCCCTTTTCTTCTAATAATTATGAACCTGGCATCTCGGCTACTTATCAAGAGTTTTCATATTTGTAGGATATCAAAATCATGAAATTCTATAGTTTCTTGAAAATTCCTAAAGAAAACCCTTCATTTCTAAACTCTTATAGTCTGTCATTGGAGATTACCTAGGGCAGGGGTCACCGAAC
Organism: Onchidella celtica; assembly: GCA_963931925.1. Taxonomy (NCBI): domain Eukaryota; kingdom Metazoa; phylum Mollusca; class Gastropoda; order Systellommatophora; family Onchidiidae; genus Onchidella; species Onchidella celtica. The sequence goes on along the minus strand of OZ007584.1, from coordinate 8,224,054 downwards.
TTTTTTCACAGAGGGCCGGATAACTGACAGACTTACACGCGCGGGCCGCATAAGCAGTCTGTTCAATACTGGCAATCCTTGCGTAGCTCTAGATACCCCTGGTTTTATCAAACAAAATCATGTACCGTGGCGGGCCGGATGAACTGACGTCGCGACCCGGATCCGGCCCGCAGTTTGGTGACCCCTGACCTAGGGTATAATGTCTCTAAATTTCAATTTTTACCAAAATAATAGCGAGGTCTAAATTGATCAAAAGCCGTCCTTTTTAGAGGATGGTTTTATGGAGGGCCACAACTGTCATATTTCAGTATTAAGCTGGCATGTCAAGTTACTTATCCAGAGTTTTCACATTTGTAGGATATCAAAATCCTGAAATTTTACATTTTCTAGAAAAATCCTATTAAAAAAAAAACTATCTCTATGCTTTATTTACTTCAATCATTGATGATTGCCTAGGCTATCGTATCTCTAAATTTCAATTGAGCCCCTTTCCATTTTTATCAAATAATGAGATCCAATTGTTCAAAAGCCAAGTACGGTCATTTTTACAAGACGGTTTTATGAAGGGATACAATTGTCATATTTCAATATTAAGCTGGTATTAAGTTACTTATCAGAGTTTTCACATTAATCTGTAAGATAACAATCATGAAATTTTATATAATTCTTGAAAAATCCTAGAGAAAACCCTTCATTTCTAAGCTGTAATAGTCTCAGCCATCGATAATTGCCTAAGGTATCAAGTCTCTACAAAATGCTCGTTTTCCATTTTTATCAAATGATGAGGTCCAAACTGATCAAAAGCCAGGCATTGTCATTTTTACAGGACGTTTTTATGGAGCGCCACAGCTGTCACATTTCAGTATTAAGCCAGAGTTTTCACATCTGTATGATATCAAAATCATGAAATTTTATACATGTATTTTCTTGAAAAATCCTATTGTAGATGGTTTAAAATAAGTAAAAAAAAATAAAAAAAAGAAAAACTTTCATTACGGGCAGATGATAGTTTCACACACAGTATGTAAACCCATTAGATCTCAGTCAGGAAAGGGTTTTTCAGCATGTTGTTGGTAATTTTTGCAGTATTGTAAATGTTTGCAGATATGGAGAGGCAATACTGTTTCACACACAGCACATGTATATAAACTCATTCAGTGTCTGTCAGAAAAGACTTTTAAGTCAGCTGAGGACAATTTTGTGATCTCAAGATGGTGGTGGTAATTTGCAGTAATGTAAATTTTGTAAATGGTTAAATTTAAAAAAAAAAAAGCATCAATATGCATGGAGAGGTGATATTGTTCCACATAATGTATATTATTCTGGAACCGATAGATGTCAGGATAGGAAAGGGTTCTAGACAACTAAGAGGAACCTTTGTGATTTCAGCATTTTGTTGGTAAACTTGCATGGTGAAAATTGACAAGATCACCTGAAATTTTTACGAAATCTGAAGAAATTGTGAAATACTTCTTGTCAGTTAATCAGTTTGATAATACTGTAATGTGAAATTGATCAGGAACTGGGCGTTTTTGATTCTAATAATTTTTTTTTCATTTACATTTACACTTTGTTTCTGAAATGGCATAAAATTTTATTTAAATCTGCTGAAGGAAGAACGAAGCTTCTTGTCAGTCAGTTTAAGACCGCTGCAACTGCAAGATGAAATTGATTTGGACCTGGGCAGTTTGATTACCTGTTCAGATAATTAATGTATATTGGGCACTTCGTGATAACAGTTCTCTCCGATATGGACTTCAGTTTTGGCAATTCGATGTTTTATTAATTGATTTGGTTGTTTTGAAGTTCACGTTCAAAATTTAAGTACTTTTGGTGTTTTTTTCTCGGAAACTATCACCAAATAGTTTGATTGTCTGTAGTGACCCATTGCTCAGCTGAGGTATCCTTGTTTGTGACTGTGGTCATGTATGTTGCTGTGTGTGACTCTGTTGTTTACTGTCATGTCCTGTTCTACAGGGTGTGACAAGAGTGATATGTACAATGTACAGTTGTATATAAGGAGGAGGGGTGGATGGTGATGTGTACAGTTGTATATAGGGAGAAATGGTGGATGGTGATGTGTACAGTTGTATATAGGGAGAAGGGGTGGATGGTGATGTGTACAGTTGTATATAGGGAGAAGGGGTGGATGGTGATGTGTACAGTTGTATATAGGGAGAAGGGGTGGATGGTGATGTGTACAGTTGTATATAGGGAGAAGGGATGGATGGTGATGTGTACAGTTGTATATAGGGAGAAGGGATGGATGGTGATGTGTACAGTTCTTTCTCTCTCTCTTTCTTTCTCACTTTTTGTTACACCCTGTCTGTATGTAGCGTAGGAAACGAGACCTCAGCTGGCCAAAGAATGGGGAGCTATTAAGGAAGTAAAGGAACAAAAATCAACAGGTGTGAGGAAACCAAATCAGGGGTCATTGATTAGCCACTCAGATATATAAACATTGAACTGATCAAGGTAACAAAAATCAACAGTGGCGAGGAAACCAAATCAGGGGTCATTGATTAGCCACTCAGATATATAAACATTGAACTGATCAAGATGACAAAAATCAACAGGTGTGAGGAAACCAAATCAGGGGTCATTGATTAGCCACTCAGATATATAAACATTGAACTGATCAAGATGACAAAAATCAACAGTGGTGAGGAAACCAAATCAGGGGTCATTGATTAGCCACTCAGATATATAAACATTGAACTGATCAAGATGACAAAAATCAACAGTGGTGAGGAAACCAAATCAGGGGTCATTGATTAGCCACTCAGATATATAAACATTGAACTGATCAAGGTAACAAAAATCAACAGTGGTGAGGAAACCAAATCAGGGGTCATTGATTAGCCACTCAGATATATAAACATTGAACTGATCAAGATGACAAAAAGCAACAGTGGTGAGGAAACCAAATCAGGGGTCATTGATTAGCCACTCAGATATATAAACATTGAACTGATCAATATGACAAAAATCAACAGTGGTGAGGAAAGCAAATCAGGGGTCATTGATTAGCCACTCAGATATATAAACATTGAACTGATCAAGGTAACAAAAAGCAACAGTGGTGAGGAAATCAAATCAGGGATCATTGATTAGCCACTCAGATATATAAACATTGAACTGATCAAGATGACAAAAATCAACAGTGGTGAGGAAATCAAATCAGGGGTCATTGATTAGCCACTCAGATATATAAACATTGAACTGATCAAGATGACGATATTTCAGTTATTCACATTATCCATTCAAAAACTAGAGAGTCCGCGCATAGACGTGACGTCGGCGAAAGTTACCCAACGCGGAGGAATTTGTCCATTTTCGCACTATCTTGGGTCGCGCTTAGTTGCGATTCGGCTGTGAGAGTTACGAAAGTAACTTTGCAACTTTGTCGATACGGAGCTTCTGTTTGTGAACTTTTGACCTGGAAACAAGCTTTTTTTCACGATATGAATAGATTTTTATGACTTATTAACCTTTTTTCGTGCGAATTTGATGGCCATTTTTTTCTGTCCATGACTGTTGTGTTCACTAATCTTCATTTTTCAACATGTGGTAAAACCTATCATCATGGCATCGCCATCAAAATGTTGTGACCTCGATCCTATTCCTACATTTTTGGTTAGATCTTGTGTTGATAAACTGGTTCCAACTATTACAAAAATAATAAACAACTCTATTTTAAGTGGGTCTGTCCCTGATTATTTTAAAACAGCCTGGGTAACACCACTTTTGAAAAAAACGACTCTTGATCAAAACATGTTGAAAAATTATAGACCCGTCTCAAACCTTCCTTTTCTTTCAAAAATCCTTGAAAAGGTGATATTACAACAACTAATGTGTCATTTGAGAAATAATGACCTGTTGGAACCATTTCAATCTGCTTACAGAAGTAACCACAGTACTGAAACTGCACTATTAAGAATCATGAATGACATATTAGTAAAGGCAGATTCTGGAAATATTACTCTGCTAAATTTGTTGGATCTATCAGCAGCGTTCGACACCATCGATCACGAAATCCTGCTCAGAATGCTAGAAATATCGTTTGGAATCAGAGGGGTCGCCCTTAAATGGGTCGAATCTTACCTGTCAAATCGCCACCAATTTGTTGTAACCAACAAAATAAGATCTTTTTCTTATGCGCTTCAGTATGGCGTACCACAAGGCTCAGTGCTTGGTCCTATTTTGTTTACTATCTATACTATTCCACTTGTACATGAAATAAAGAAATTTAATTTACAATATCATTTCTATGCTGATGATACCCAGCTCTACAGTTCTGCCTTGCCATGCGATGTTGACAGCCTTCTGCAGCAGGCTGGAAACTGTATAACAGAAATTAAAAGCTGGATGAACCAAAACAAACTGGCACTAAATGAGGATAAAACTGAGGTTATTTTATTAGGCCGTGAGCGGGTTCTGCAAGAAGTGGACAGAACTGAGATGATAATTGGCACTAATTCAATAGAAATTTCAAAAAAAGTAAAAAACCTAGGGGTTTACATTGATTCAAATCTTTCTATGTCATCTCAGGTTAGTCACCTCATTTGTATTCTATACATGGAAATCTGGAAAATTGGTAAAATCAGACATCTTATTTCAACTGAAACTGCGGCTGTTTTAGTAAATTCTTTTGTACTTTCAAAGCTTGACTATTGCAACTCCCTTTTGGCTGGAATTTCACAAAAAAATATTAGAAAACTCCAAATTGCTCAAAACAATGCAGCGAGACTTGTTTTGAAGAAAAAGAAAAGAGATTCAGCACTGCCACTTCTGCAGAGTTTGCACTGGCTGCCAGTCGAGAAAAGAATAATGTACAAATTGTCATCCATTTGTCACAAATGTGTCAATAATACTGCTCCATCGTACCTAGTTGATTTAACTGATTACTATGTTCCATCTCGTCAACTAAGATCATCATCTGACACTACAAAATTGAAAGTACCTAAAATGAATCTGTCCACTGTAGGAGAAAAGTCCTTTTCATTTCTTGGCCCTACCATCTGGAACACTCTTCCAAAGACAACCAGGGAAATTAATGACATTGGTTCTTTCAAACGCCATCTGAAGACCCATTTCTTTCAGACAAACTAGGCTAGGTGTTTTTCGGCAGCAACAATAGTAAATATTTTTGAATTTCTTTTGTGTATGCGTGTGTGTGTGTGTGTGTAAGAGTTTGTTAAAGCGCCCAGAGCTTGTCATCGACGGGGTTGGGCGCTATATAAATGCAATATATTATTATTATTATTATTACTTGGCCAAGAACTTTTGACGAAATATTATAAAAACCACAGAAAAACTGTGGGGTCGCTGCGGGATAAGCAACGTCAAAATTGGGCAAAAACAAAAAGTTGTACGTAGCAAAGCCCCGCGTAAGAATTAATACCCAAACGATACAGCAGACGTGCTTTTGTGTTGCTGACCGAGCAAGAACTCGCAGTTAAGTACACATATTCTGTTTCGATTCTATATAATATTTATTTCCTATTGAAATCTTTTATTGTTCGATTGTTTTGTCTGTTCCATTTTTCTTTTTTTCAGTTGTTGTTTATTTTTTTTTTTTCCTCGATAAAGACGACTGTAGAAATATCGATCATTTTCTGTCTTCTCTTTAAATTTGCATTGTATCGTTTGGGTATTATTTCTTACGCGTGGCTTTGCTACATACAACTATTTCTTTTTGCCCAATTTTGACGTGACAAGAACTTTTGAGCTGCAAGTTTTAATGTTAAGCATTTGTTATTGGGAACTGGCATTGATCTGAACATTTGAACAAAGTAAAATTACGATTCTGGAAAGTTTATTTATTTTACTGGTTCCGAAGACATTGTTGTAAGGCTTATTTATTTCATTTGGCTTTTGACAGAAAAAAAAACAACACAACAAAAAAGCAAAAACATTATTTTTGTATCCCTTGTAAGAGTTCACCAAAAATTGACGTCGGATGAAATTTGATGACTAAAAAAAGTAAAATGTAATGCTTGTGTCGAAAAAAAATTGAGCGTAATGTACAACTCTTTGACTTGGAAAGTGAACATTTTTAATGTCGTGACTTAATAAATCGTCATTTTATGGGCAGTCAAAGTTGGACTATCGTGCAATTTGCAAAGGGTAGCAAATTCGAGGTGTTTTTTCACTTTTGAAAATGCCATAACTTTCAAAATCTTTAAGCCAAGATAATAAAGTTGGTTATGAAAATTCTTGGAAAAGCAAGTTCCATCAGATTTGACTATAACTGGTGAGACATGATTAAAAGTAAAAATGTGTAGCCACACGACAAAATGAGGCACATTCTGGCACTACCCGATTCGAGAAAATCGTTAAAAGGTATCCAAGGGTCAATATTATCGATTTTTCGTTTTCAGTATTTTTGAAAAGTTTAACCTCTTTACTATTCCTTTTCCAAATAATAATCCTGTTTGAGAAGGGTAAATGCCTCAAAACTGACTCTGAATCGAGTTACCATCAATAATTTTGACTAAACGCTGAAACTTTAACCGTGTTTTCCTCAAAACTGAGGTTGTGTCACGTCCTGTCTTTGAGGGGCCATATATTCTCTGCTAATTAAATTGCAACAATTTTTTTTTTACAAATGAAAGGACTTTGAATAACCTTTTTGATGACACCAATATCTCCATACCACCAAAATTCACAATGTGGCTCATTTTGTCGGGCGGCTACAGAAATCAGTTTGGACCACCTAGTAAGAGGGTTTGGAGTTACGAACCGTAGCAGAACAGGCTTGGTGGCGGGCTCAATGCGCTACAGAGCTTTTAGACATCGATTTAATTTGTTTTCTTTTCTTTTTTTCTTTAAAAAAACAACGACAACAACAATAACAGCAAAACTTTCTGCTCATACATGAATGTTCTGAATCAGGGCGTAGAGTATTACTTGAGTGTTGTTGGAATGACTCTTGGAATCATAATGGCGGCGCTGATGTTCGTGCCTTTGTTATTTCCCCTGAACATCACCAGCGCTTTTGAGGTAATTGGTCTTTTTCTCTCCTTTTAAATAGTTGAAACCTGGCACATCTACGAAAATGTACAGCAGTGGTCTGTCGATATGGATCCCAAAGCTTACATTTTTATGGCATTTTATAAGGCCAGAAAATACCTTTTTTGGCTTATTTTCTTTTGCTTTATTAATTTTCTTTATGCCTAATATACAAATAAATAAACAAACTGTGGTAAATAGATAAATAAATGCACAAATGAACGAATGAATAAATACACAAATATCTTGAGTCAGTCGCAGTCTATATTGTTAACAATCATTTTCTGACGTGGACCCGCAGTGCATCCTGTCCTTTCTGAGAGAGGCTGAGATCTACAACTTGATTAAAAAACTTTATATCCATTTACAAAACTTTTCCCAGATCTACACAAAAGAAGTTTTGAGAACTTTACCAATGTGATAAAATGTGAGTGTGCATGAGAAAACCCACAATAAGTCGACAGAGCTGATTTTGAGAATAATGGCTTTGAAGTGAAAATATGGACCCGACACAAACATCCAACTTGGCTGTTGTTTAGGGGACCGTGGCATGTTACAAGGTAAACTGTAGATGAGCAGTGAACACTACTCACTATGATCTCTATAAAGGCTTTGTAATTAGACTACGGTCTCCTAACAAGATCCAAAAACTTCCGACTTGGCTGTTGTTTAGGGGACCGTGGCATCTACAGGGTAAACTGTAGATGAGCGGTGAACACTACTCACTATGATCTCTATAACGGCTTAGTTATTAGTCTACGGTCTCCTAACATCATCACTCCAATATTAATGGGTCAATTAACTATTGCCACTTTTAGGATTAAATGCCGTTTTCTCAAAATCTTGTTTTTGGGGGGGGGGGGGGGTCGCTGACTTCAAATTTATCAGAAATGTCTTGTCTTTTGTTATATGTACAGAACTCAATATGTCATGTTTGCGACTTATAGTGGGTTTTCTCATGCACACTCACAAATTATATGAATGTATTTAATTCTATTGTTAAACTTGACAGCTCTGAATACGAAACATAAATAAAGAACGTGTACCCAAACTAATGGGAAGGCCGTAAAGTGGCCGTTGTCGTGCCGTCGCGCTGTAAAACTCAAACTCAAACTCGTAATCACCGGTTCGAGGAACTAAGTCACATTTTCGCACTTTGAACGAAGACCTTGTTCCTGGCCCACATACACCCTATAACTTCCTGATTCTTCTCGAACGATTCAGGAAACATTCCATTAAACCGGACTGAAGATCTGTCGTCATTTAAAATTGTAAAAAACCGACCGATTTCTCAGAACGGGTTATAAAATAGCGTGGGTGGCATAAATTGTGCCATGTTGATAAGAGATCTATGTCTGTGATAAGATATTGCAAGGCGAGACCAATTTCCTTCTCAACATTTTGACCCTGGCTTATTTTGATTCTTAGCCAATGAATAATGGTTCCTCTTGATCTGAATCCAGGAAATCGAAGACGGCCTTGCTAAATATAAATTTCAACGTTGGACAGCTATCTCTGCCGTAACACAATGTGCACAGAGATCGATTTCACTCGCGCAATGAATAACTTTGGAGCAAGTCTGCTTTGTACAACTTGTTTGAGCGGAAATTCCCGGTATAATGACATAATATCCCTGAATCGCGTTCTTCTGGATTTTTTCTCTATTGGGTATACAAATTGAATTTGGATCTGTGGTCTACTTGACAGTGTTTCTCAAAATGTGGATACGTGACCCACAGACGGCTGCAGTGGTCGCGCCCTTTTTCATTGTTTTATGATGTTAAAATGTCCTCATTTTATTTGTTAAGTTTAATTTTTTTTTAAATGATAAAAAAAAGTACTTATTATACTTTTAATTATTGCTGAACATAACAATGTGGCCAATCTGGATGGATCGGTAATTATGTCAGGTTTGATCGTATTTAAGAGTGATTTTTCACTCATTAGGGCAATTTACTTATGAAATGAATGTGTGCACACGTAGAAGAAGTAGTGCGAATCATGTTACCAAATACCCCTCTCGGCTGACTACAGTGCCCTTTTTGCGACTTAATTATCGATTTGAGATAACTTGTCACATTATAAATAGAGATAGACAGACAGACAGACAGACAGACAGACAGATAGATAGCTAGATAGATAATTAGATAGATAGATAGATGAGGTAACGGATAGCTCATAGATAGAGCTATAGATAGATAGATAGATAGATAGATAGATAGATAGGTAGATAGGTAGATATATAGCTAGATAGATAGATAGATAGATAGATGGATGGATGGATGGATGGATGGATGGATGGATGGATGGAGGGAGGGAGGGAGGGAGGGAGGGAAGGATGGATGGATGGATGGATGGATGGATGGATGGATGGATGGATGATGGATGGATGGATGGATGGGTGGATGGATGGATGGATGGATGGATGGATGGATGGATGGATGGATGGATGGATGGATGGATGGATGGATGGATGGATGGATAAATAGACAGATTTACGAACGATAAATAGATAGATGGATACTGATAGACAGAATTACAGACATTAAAATTTAGATAGATAGAGATAGGGGGTGGAAAGATTGGTGGATGGATGCACTGGAAGTGTGTAGTACGATGTCTATACACCATTAAAAACTATAATTCCCTGTCTATGTGGTTACCCCTCAGTACCTGGAGGAACGCTACAAGTCACGGAGTGCTCGCTTGATGGGAACTTTTTTGATGATCGGCTCACAGGTCTGTGTGTATGTGTGTTTGTTTATTTTTGTATGTTTGAATTCAGGGGTTCATCTCTTTCTTTCTCTCCACCATCCGTCTTTCTCTATGTATCTGTCTATGTCTGTCTGTCTGTCTTTCTTTCTCTCTCTCTCTCTCTCTCTCTCTGTGTCTCTCTCTCCTTTCATACTTTTTAAGGCTTAAAAAGAGATATCATCAACCAGTCAGTAGATAATATTTCCGATACAGGAATAATTTTAGTTTTGTTTTGAATTTCTCAAAATTAATGGAGAAATATCTTTCAATCTTTCATTAATATAATTTAATTTTGACATCAAGATATGTGGCGCTGTGTTTTCCTTGAAGAGGAGTAGTAATCTATGATGCCACATTTTTCTGTTGACAGATTTTGTACATGGGCATTGCGTCTTTTGCTCCGTCCACTGCGCTGGAAGCAGGTAAGACTATTATTATCAAAATAATTATCGTTCAAGATCAAAACCCGTATAACTCGAAATTTCGAGCCAGTTCTTAGGTCTGTCCAACTGTCAGACTCCCTGTCTCGCTGACTCGGTCTGTCTCTCTCTCTCTCTCTCTCCTTTCCTCTATTTATCTGTTATTATATTTTAGGCCTTCTTCGTTCCCTCCACCCGTTCCCACTCTCTCTCTTTTTTCTTTCGCTCTATATATATATATATGTGTGTGTGTGTGTGTGTGTCTCGCCTTTCCTCTATTTATCTACACGTATAATTACATTTTAAGCCCTCTATGTTCCTCTCTCTCTCTCCCCACTCCCTCTCTCTCTCCTTCTCTCTCTCTCTCCCTTTCTGCCCCTCTCGCCTTCCCTCGGTTACATTAATTTCAAGCTTTGTCTCCCCCCCCCCACCCCACCTTGTTTTCTTTTCTCACCAAGACTCGTCTCCTTTCTTTGACCTTTCATCTCGTCTCTTCTCACACCGTCATCATCGCCATCATCACTATGGCACTGCTATCGCATTACCACCACACCACCACGACGACAACCCCGCCGCTATATCCACCACCAGCACCTCCATCACCATCATCACCAATACAACCATCACCATCACCCCCACCTGCCTATTGTCTTCAACTTGATTTTAAAACTTTTATACCCATTTACAAAACTTTTGCTAGATCTATACAACACAAAGTTTCGGAATTTTACCAATGTGATATAATTACATGAATGTATTTAATTCTATGTTAAACTTGACAGCTCTGAATACGAAACATAAAAAAAACGTGTACCCAAATTGATCGTGAAGGGCGCAAAATGGCCGTTATCGTGCCGAGGCGCCGCAAAACTCAACTCAAACCCATCTATCTATTCACCACAGGTACCATCCTGTGCTAAGAATGAAGTCAAACCACAAAACATAAAATAATAGAATTTAAAGTTATTCTTCTGTATCCCTGTTTTATTTTTCATTGAAACAAAACAAAACAAAAACAAAAACAAAACCATCTTCCCACAAAGGAAATGTATTATTATGAAAATACAGCAGTAATAATAACATAACAAAGAACACAATAACATGAATCAGTCAAAACCAGAGATATCTTACGCTAATCGTATAGTTCATTGTCCTTGTTCTGTTCAGATGTTTGTAAACTACATGTACTTGTGTCCCCTTGCTTTTCCTTCTTTCTGATAAGGTCCCAGAGACCGAAAACTTGCGTGTTTTAAAGACTCACCGCGTATGTTTTCATTTATGTACCGTAAGTCCCGAGCGCGGCAGAGGTCACTTCCACCTACCTGGCTTGTAAAAATGGCCGCCGTTTTCTTTAGGGGTCAAGGATTTGGGGAGGTCAGCCAGTGGAGGGGCGCCATCTAGTTAGTGTAAGATATCTCTTGTCACAACAGACAACGAAACACGTTATCAGTGAAATGAACGAACGAAAAAAAAGTATATACCCTCTATCGCAAACCGGTAATAAATCCCAAGGGCAAAGCGCCGTGTAAAAGGCACTTTTATCAGTCAAAATTAGTTTCCATTGAAGATAACGTTTTGTTTGATTACCGTCCCTCAGTATCTTTTCTATGTATGAACAAATTGTTTTTCGTGAATGAAATGTCCAAATAAGTTAAATACGACTTCATAAAGCCAGTGGTAGTTTATTACCGATTTTACCAGATGGGTCACGTTAATGATGTAAAATCATGAACGAACGAACGAAATGCACGAACGCAAAAAAAAACAACACATTACCCTCTATCGCAAACCGGTAATTAAATCCCAAGGGCAAAGCGCCGTGTAAAAGACACTTTTATCAGTCAAAATTAGTTTTCATTGAAACTAAGGTTTTGGTTGATTACCGTTCCTCGGTATCTTTTCTATGTATGAACAAATTGTTTTGTTTTTCGTGAATGAACTGTCTAAGTAAGTTAATTACGACTTCATGCAGCCAATGGTCGTTTATTACCTGTTTTACCAGATGGGTCACTTAATAATGTGAAATCAAATACAATAAGGCAGGTGGCCCACAGAATCAGTTCCATTTTGTCACGGTTTTGGACGTGGACTATGGAATTTAAATGGGAGATCGCCACTAGCGAAACCGAAACAAGGCTGTCTCATAGATGGCGGAGAAAGAGATCGCACACACTGAGGCAAGAACAGCCTTGGTTCCGTGAGCCACCAGCCTAAATCAGAATAATAGAATAAAAATGAAATGAAGTTTAAGTTTAATACACAAAGCATTGGAAGAAACAACTGATCAAACATTATAGAGATAAATATTATTATATAATAGGAGTCAGTTTTCGTAGTCATCATTTGCCTCATGTGCCAAACGAGGTTATGCTTGAACAGTGTATTTGTAAGAAAAGTGGTATCTGTCCATTTCTACGAACGCTAAAGCTGGGTTCTCATGTATACGGAAACGGCAACGGAAATGTCAAAGAACCTTCAAGTAGTGAAATAGAAAGAATGTTTCCGCACGCTGTTTCCGTACACATGGAAACACTCTTTCTTTTTATTATAAATTATGAGTTTTTTAGGTTGTTTTTTTTTTGGCCGTTTCCGTACACATGAGATCCCAGCTTGAGGGGCAAAACGCTAAAAGGAGGGAGGAGGAGGGGGGGGGGGTATGGTGTAAAGGAAAGTAGGCTTCATGTTAACAGTACACAATGCGACTGTGAGCAGCCTCGTTTGCTATGAAACACAACAGCCACAAAAACCGGGAAGACTTAAAAAAAAAAAAAAAGAGAAAAGAAAAGAAAAGAAAAGAAAAGAAAAGAAAAGAAAAGAAAAGAAAAGAAAAGAAAAGAAAAGAAAAGAAAAGAAAAGAAAAGAAAAGAAAAGAAAAGAAAAGAAAAGAAAAGAAAAAGGTTCCTCTGACCAGGTGAATAATTCAAGCTGGTGAACAAAACCCATCTCTGCGATCGAACGTCATTTGCAAGGTGGCTGCTGAAAGCCTCCAGGCTGTCGGTGATTGCCAATTCAAGGCCTAACTTCGAAGCACCGGCGATGCTACATGAGAAACTGGCTGTCTGGATCAAAACTAAACACCTGGTAATAAGAACCTCTTTGATTTAGTCCGATGACTGGTGAGAGCAATCACTCGGACAAAGAAATCATTCAAAGTTTATCAATCAATTATTAAAGAATAAACATGAACAACCGGTCATTGTTATCCTCACACAATACCGCTGGCCCTCATGTGTGAAGGACCCAATTTCACTGATGAGGTAAAAAAGACTTCTTTAGGGACATTCCATGGTAACTGACGGGGCATTCAAGCTAATACTTTTTATGAAAGAAAAGGCCACTAAATAAATAACCAAGCATTCATTTTAAAGTGGATTCATCAATTCTCTAGAAAAAATGGTACAGCAATGATAAAAATGTGTTTCAAATAATAAAAATTAAGATGAATCCATTCAATTGCCATCATTTTAGTAGATGACAGATGGGACAGAGAAAAATACCAAGTTTTTTTTACGTAGCAAAATGAAAGTACAAAATTTGTGAAACCAAACCAACAGGATTAGTGGACAATGTTTTTGTACATTCAAAAAATGCATTGGAGAAAAAACATAAACAATCAAGTTTTACTTTTAGGCCCACTGGGGCAATTAGTTTGAGTAACTGATGGGACATATTCTTGGTAACTGATGGGAGGTTGTAAATATGTGCTCTTTGCCAAGATGGTCGATAGGTCACATGATCATGCCAGCAAGATAATGCTAGCCATAAATGTTAATGCCGAACAGGCCGCTGCCCGGGCAAAATTGAAATTAAAATTAATAGATTAAAATTTATCCCTATCACCCCTCATATCACCAACGAAAATTCATAATTCATTATTAAATAAATATTATATAATATAATAAATTCAAATAATATTATAATACTTCAGAATACAAGATGTGAGTTGTGAACTGTTGTGAGTTGTGAACTGCGCCTAACAGGCTGCGTTACAATTTGCTCTGAGATAGAGAGAGTGAGAGAAAGAAAAAGAGTGAGAGAGATGCAAATCGAGAGAACAAGACTTTCTGTAAAGCTCCTAGAGCAAACTCGTTTGGATTAGGCGCTATATAAATGATCTTCATTATTATTATTATTAATTTTATTACTACCCTTTACAACGCAACCATTAATATTTTTTTTCCCCAGACATGCTTTGAAAAATGACTCTTAGGTAACAATATTACGTTGAATGTTCCTTTACATGAACTGATCTTGACATTAGATGGTTCGCTGTATAAATAAAAATTTGAAATACTGGATGATAAGATAAGATAAGATAAGATAAGATAAGAATCACTTTATTATCCCATATGGGAAATTCGTTTTCACAGAGTGTTTAACAGCACACACGTGGTACATACATCTCACGTATCATTATAAATAAACAAACTCAATAAGTCAATAACAGACACACATGGCGTGACATGGAAAGAACCTTAATGAAATGTGGCACACATCTATCTGTAAGATGACTTGCTGAGGCGAATTGCTGAAGGCAAGAATGATCTTCTGTATCTTTCCCTGTTTGCTTTCATGTGTATTATTCTGTTGCTCTTGGATGATCTAGAAACCTGATGAAACAGGGGATGGTGGCTGTCATTTAAGATGGATGTTCCCGGCATTGACCGGAATAAACCTGTGAACCCACCGTTCTATCTCTCTCTCTCTTTTTGATCTACAATAGTCAAAGCTTCCCATATTCTGCAGTTTTACTACTGATTCCATGTGGCCCAGAGCACTACGCACTCATTTCTGATAGGGAGATTGCGCGCAGGGAAGTGAACGCGCATTAATATCATTTCCGGTGCGATGGGCTTACTCACAGGGAGCCAAAACAAAGATCACTGTATTTACTTTTTTATTTAAAAATACCCGAAACTTGAATCAACACAAGCAGTCGATACAATTTTGATTGGACTGGATTAGTTGACATTCAAGAAAATTAATGTTATAATTTTTTAAACTGTCATTTCGCGGGTATAGAGCAGAATTGTTGTATCTCCAGTTATATGAATTGGGTTTCCTAATGGCAATACTGTAATAATGACAAACTGCTTCTTGCAATTTTTTCGTTATTCCGCTATCTTTAACCAGTTCCAAGTTACAGAGAAGCAGTATTGTTGTATCTCCCTTAAAAAATGCGATCATTGAGATCAATACTGTGGTATTTCCCAGTAAGCTCCCATTATTCATATCACTGGAGATACAATAATTTTGCTCTATACCCGCGATTTATGCTCTAGCACCCAGCAAAAAAAAAAAGGGCCAAAATTGGGCCGCAATGAATTACTCCCGCCACTATTTTTTTTTTTATAATAAGATTGTGCTTTCATTTGATCAGTAGCAAAATAAATCTCCTTTTCAGAGCTTATTTGAATAGTTTCTCAGAGTTTGCTGAAGATGACAACACGAAAAAATTTAACTCCCCAGAAAATTCTATATTTATCCGTTGCCCTCGAAACAACTGGGGCCTAAGAGGCCTAATTCGTGGGGCCTAAAACTGGGGCCTGAAGGGCCTAATTCGTGGGAACGCGAATGTTCTTATCCCGACTGAAGGCTGGCCTTGTCGAGTCAACGGGAGGGCTCTGTTGAAGGTTTCCGGCTCCAACAACGTCTGTCAATTGCATTAGTGAAAGGCGTGTCGTTTACGCGAGATTGAATTGTAGAGCCCCTTCCGAGAAGTTTACTTATTCCAAAAACTCGTAATTTTCAATTCCCTCTTCGTTTATCATCTTAGATTTTTCTCGTAGATGAATAATGTACGTGTTCATAGAAATACTTGGAAAATTAAAGGGAAATAAAACATTATCACTTGCCCTTTGTGTGAATACACTTTGCGTGATTTCATGACAGCGATATGTAAGATTCGTCCAATTTGTGCGGATGGAACAATCATACAACTGTTCAGTGACTGTGCGATAACGGGGTTATCAGATATCATCCGGGAAGATCGAATTTGTCATGGTCACACTGCACTTCAGCGACATTTACCAACCGGCGGATCGTTGTACCTCTAAATCTATACTCTCTGGTTGTACCATAAACGAGAACCAGTATCGATGCAGGAATGTTCGATATGATAATTATACATGTATAAATAAAAAATAAATTAAGAATCCCCCCCTCCCCACCTCCATTTCTGCACGCTAAATCCCTGAGCACATCGAGTCAAGTCATCGGGAAGCCAGAAGAGTTCTTCCCCCACAGTCCCCTATTCCTTTTTTCTATTCCTAAAATCTCCCAGTGTAAACAGGCCTCCCCTTATCCTCTTGTGCTTATCTTTCGTTATAGGACGGTCAAACTCTGATGTCCTTCTAGGATCCAGTGATGTAGCTGAAAGTTTATCGCTCGCTAGTGCCCCGAGTTAGCCTGGTAAAACGTTTAGTTTGATCTTGTCTTTGATACCGGACGCCTTAAAATACTATGGCCTATCAAAAATTATGATTTTGAGGGGTATACGACATTTTTGCCGATTTTGAGGTGTTGTCATGAAAGTGGTTCTCTCGCGCGTCCTGTCCTTTCTGAGAGAGGCCAAGATCTACAGCTTGATTTGATAACTTTTATACCCGTTCACAAAACTTTTTCCAGATCTATACAAAACATATTTTTTTATTTTTTAGATTTTCCATAGAATTAAACATTTGCGTTATAACATTATATGAATGTATTTAGTTCTAGGTTAAACTTGAAAGCTCTAAATACGAAATATAAATAAATAAAGTTTACCTAAATAGACCGTGAAAGGCGCTAAGTGGCCGTCATCGTGCCGACGCGCCGTAAAACCCAAAATGAAACTCAAAACTCCTGATTTAATTATGTATAACTGTCATATGGGTCTATTTTTTTGTGTGGGCATTTCTATGCAAGTTTCGGAATTTTGAAGCGTATGGAACAAAACCGTGATTTTACACAACTCTTCAAACTTTCAGTCCTCATTTTCTCGATGACTCAAAAATGCATAAACATGTGCAACAATATGGAAAATACCCGACGATCTACCACCCCCCCCCCCCCCCCCCCCAAAAAAAATTCCCAAATCGCGTGCATGAAGGGAATGCTGTGACCAATTGTGAGTGTGCATGAGAAAACCCACAATAAGTCGGCAACATGACATTTTGAGTTCTGTACATATAATAAAAGACAAGACATTTCTGATAAATTGAAGTCAGTGACCCCCCTAAAACAAGATTTTGAGAAAACGGCATTTAATCCTATAAGTGGCAATAGTTAATTGACCAAGTAATATTGGAGTGATTGCTGTTAGGAGACCGTAGTCTAATAACTAAGCCGTTATAGAGATTATAGTAAGTAGTGTTCACTGCTCGTCTACAGTTTACCCTGTAACATGCCACGGTCCCCTAAACAACAGCCAAGTTGGAAGTTTGTGTCGGACCCATATTTTCACTTCAAAGCCATTTTTCTCAAAATCAGCTCTGCCGACTTATTGTGGGTTTTCTCATGCACACTCACAATTAGTAATTTGCCTTACATGCAAGGAATGAACTGCTACAGCGGGACACGTAAAGGTTAGAAGTTCCATCTTTTTCTTTTTTTTTTTATAGCTAAACTGCATTTTCAGAAAGCATTTTGGTATTCTGTCATAGAACATCAAAAGTAATCAGTTAGCACTCATTATCGTCCTGGTGTGTTTCCATAATGTTACTCATTTTACAGACAGTCTCGGCGCAAGCGCCACACTCTGAACTTTCATTTCGTCTGGTTTGCACCACAGAATAAAGATACTACCAGAAGTGACACAAGGCAGGAAATACGTCATCAATTTTGACTACCCTGCGCCATTTTTGATCAGATCGCTTGTTCGGGAGTAGGCACGCGCGCAAGGATGTTTAATGTGACATCAGAGAGTAGGTATGATTTAGAGAGAGATCTCACTTCCGCCAAATCGCGAAACTAGGTCACGGCGGTAACAAGAATTGAAAAAGACTGTCTTCACCAAAGATAGTGTCCGTATCTGTTTACTATGCTTTGTTCATATTTTGGGATTGTAAACTTTGTAAACTCATACTCAACGTGTAAATGTACAAACGGGTATTGTTTAACGCCGATCAAGTCAAGTGAAGTTGCATATCATAGAAAAAGCGATGCGCATACTTGCTGTAGTCACGATAAGTGGGCTTCTTTCGCTTCTGGTAGTTGCCTATTCTGTAGTTTGCACAGACTATGCAATAACTCTACACTCGTCCTCATGGCCAGGATACTGACGCTCCCTGTAGTATCCCTCCTGGCAGCCCAGCTCGGCGTCTGAGACTGGGGTGCATTCCTTCAGTAGAATCTCATGGTTGAATGCGTCGGGTGTAGAACAGGGTTTACAGTCGATGCATTTGTGATAGTCTTGATCCACGAATGTCCCCTGCTTACATGGTCGACATTGGTCATCTGCAAGGTCGTACCACTGCCCAGTGCGGCAAGGTCCCTTTTCACAGTTGACCTTATGAACGGGTTCTGGGCTGTTTCCTGATAACAGATTTTTAAAAAATGTCTTAATATAGAGATGAAACTTAATTTATCCAGAGACTGGAAATTTGGTTACACAGCTTTGTCTTTCACACACAACCAGCACACACATGACACCTTTACATGCATACACATTTAGGGCAGCCACGCATTCACTAAATCTGCAAGCGTGAGTACGTACAAGTACAAAAAAAAAATTAATAACATAACCAGACGCTACTGAGGTGGATGGCAGAAATAATGTCCTGTATCTTTCTGTGTGTTTTTGGATATAATATGTATTATCTGCCATCTTCTTTGTGGTTTAACTAACATTGGAAAAGTCGTAAGTGATCTCATTAAAAGCCACCCCCCCCCCCCCCCCCCCCAACACGTTCATTTTGAAAAAAAACGCTGGTTTCATTATGGAAATTAAGAGACAGTTGTCCCTACTAATGCATATTATATTGAATCGCTAGGGATACGCTGCTGGATGTGACACTTTTTACGGTTATGGGAAGAAGCTATGGAAGTCCATAGGCCACAGTTTTTTTTTGTTTTGACACGGACAGTAAAAATGCTTTTGGGTTACTTTTCGTTGCTTACCAGGAAAAATACTCTTTCGTCTCTGAAAATTTTATAACACAACCTCGGACACCCACTCCCCTTCTTTGAAATCCCTAACACCCCCCCCCCCCCAAAAAAAAAATAAAAATTGAGAACAGACTACACAGCTGGGGTCAGGTGCCACAAGAGATTGGGCAACCGCGGGAGAAGGTTTTTGGGGGGAAAAAAGGGGGGGGGGTGGTGGAAGGGGTTGTTGCTCTCGTCCAGAGCCTTAACCCGTATCATGTAGTGTGCATCTTTTAATGGAATATCGTCAAAATCATTCCACAATTGCCTAAGTCATGTCTTGGTGTTTATTGAAAATCAAAGCAAACTGCTTACCTCGAATATAGTGCTAGCTGTCATTAGGGAGGCGTAGTATTTTACGTAGAAAGCTATAGATGAACAGTGAGCTCAACTCAGTATTTTTTCTATTTGGCTTTGGAATTACTACGCCCCCCTAACAAACAGTCTAACATTATGATTTCGGTGGCTGGGAGTTTTCGTTTAAAAACTCATAAATCAATGAAACAAAACAATGTAACTATTGAACAATGCAATGTGACCATCTGATTAAGGCGAGCATTTCATTTCAAAACACCAAAAAAAGATGACTTAGGCAATCGTGGAAAGATCGTGACGATATTTACTCCTTCTCCTCGGGCCCCTTCCTTGAAATCACAAACATTTCCCTTGGTTCATAACCTCTTTTTATGTTTCCGAGTGTGGAAAAACAAACAAGAATGAAATTAACACTTTGAGTTGCTAGTCAGAATTTAACGTGTCATTTGCATAAAACACCAAGATTTATCTTACCGTCATTGGCATCAATGCATACGGTGTCGGCGTCGGGGCGGCACGGTGTCACCATGAACTGGCCGGGCTCGCACTGACTGCACATCCAGCAGTCAAACTCGTGAGCAGACAAGTTCATTCTGAAGTATCCGGGCAAACATCCAACTCTGGTGTTGGATGATGGCGTGCAAGGGCCCAGCTCTATCTCGTGTCGATGGGCTCTGGGGGTGGTACAAAAGGCACACTCCTCGCATCTGTGCCAGTTTAGATCAATGTACTCTCCATCTGGACACTGATGGCATTGGCCGGTGCCGGGATCAAACCACTGTCCAGCCAGGCAAGGTCCGATATCACAAACAATGTCACTCGCTTCACACAACATTTTTGCTGTGGAAGCGAGCAACAGGAGTATGGGAATACGTAGTGGCATTGTCTTGATTTTCTGTGAACAAATCGAAATGAACAAATGTAAGTGATCTGACGGAATCGGGCTTAAGGTGAAAGATCAAATTCCTGAGAAAACCCTCCAAAGAAAAAACGAAATTGTTTCTAAATGGTAGTTCCTGAAAACCATTATGTCATTAACAGTGCTTAATGAGGCTTACAAAAGATAATTATATTGTTAAGATTAATTGCTAACCTTTGAGATACGTTTTCTCAAAAACACGATCTTCATCATCTCCCACTTCAAATATTGATAACTTTGCTTAGAATTGAGATATTAAACTGTAATAAAAACAGAAATGCTCAGAAAATTCGCCTTTGATGAGTAAATTGAAAATACAAAAAATTCACATTTGGCCCGGTTTTGACAGATCCACCCACAAATTGCAAGGGTTAGTTTTGTACCATGCCTAAACCCACTTGCACTCCGAAACAAGCAGTATAGAATCTTTGTCTTTTTACCATTTCTTTGATGACATGGTTGCAATAACTTTTTTCTTTTCTTTTCGGATACTTGATGAGGTACCCGGATTGACCACAGTAAACCTGTCCTCCTCCTCCTCTCTCTCTCTCTCTGTCTCTCTCTCTCTCTCGGAAGTTTCCCTCTACAATCCATTGTGTTTCCCTCTACAATCCATCGTATTTTGCCGGGAAATTGCATGCACCGAACTGAATGCGTGCCAAATGCAGTTTCGCTTGCGGTGGGCTTATCAAAGGAGCACCAAAAGAAAATAAAAATAGTATTTTACGTTTTTACAATTTATAAAAATGGCCTGGGACTTGAATGAACACAACAGGTCAGTGCAAATGAGATTAGGTTAGATTAGTCGACACTTGAGAAGATTAGTTTTGTAATGTTTGGAAGTGTTGTTCCAGCCACAATTTGAAGCAGTGGTGCTTCCTAATGTGGTACGCTCTTGTTACTTTTCCAAATGGGTTGTTCTGGCAGTGTGTGTGTGTGTGTTTGTGTGTGTGTCTGTGTGCGTGCGCGTGTGTGTGAGAGAATAATGTTCTTATTTGCTGGTAATGCTGTGTGAGTAACGTGCGTGTGTGTGGCATGCGTTAAAGACCTGTAAGTCTTAAATATTGCATTTACTGTTGTACCACCACTGATGCTGTGACAAACAAATTTCCTGGAAACGGGATAATAAATTTATATCTTATCTTTTCTTGTTCCGGCTGAAGGATTGAGGGGAAATTGCACCATAGTGAAATACTGCCGCCACTATTTTTCTTTAAAAAAACATTTGACCTCACCTTGGTAACAAAAACATTTCGATTGTGAGTATTTGGCCACATGGTCCACACCTAACTTCATAAGACTTAATACATTTATTTATTTCTTCTTGTTTTCAGCTGCTTGTTAATCTATTTAGACAGAATTACGTCAGCTCATTTTACATATAAATGCTCTGCGTCACTGGTGAGATCGTGATATCTTTGCATTTACCCGACCAATTTTGAATCAGTTCTGCAAGTTTTGAGCTTCTTTGACAATGGAATAATTTTATATCTGTAAGATACAGAGTTAAACAGTGTCCCCGGGAAAGAATTTCGTGTAGTCTGCCATAATACAGAGTCTCTCCAGTTCTCAATAAGACAGATGTAACCACTAAAACATGGAAACAGGCTTCCTCTAGCCCAGAGAGTGCAAGAGTACAATAATGGCGTGTCCTTTCATGAAACCGCAAAGTGTATTATTAAACTCAACTGCAGGCGACAGCTCTGTCCAGCTAAATATTCTGTGAACTCTTTTGGAGGAATTCTATAATTCTATTATTCGTTGACAAGGGAGTGGGGGGTTGGGGCAGCTTATTTCACATGTTTTGCTATACATGTACATATAAATGTATAGAATAACATCAAATAAAAGTCAAATTAAAAATCTAGTGGTAAGGCATGTACTTTTGTAAAGTAGGCTATGTCTACAGATTTGTAATAAGAATTTTGTAAATATATGATAAAAGTTTGTGAAATCAACTTGTAGATTTCGGCCTCATTCAGAAACGACAAGATGCACTATGGGTCCATGTCAGAAAATAATTATTTCGTGGATCTGGGGGCATAATGCCTTCTTCGGATATGCGTCAAATTCCCACATTCTGTTAAAATGCGGCTGACACGTACGCTTCACATCAGTTTACCGTTTTTTATCAGTGAACAATGAACGATAAACAACCTACATGTCGAACAAGCCATGTTCGCGTGTCTCGCCAGGTGGAAATTTTGGAAACCCTGGCAGTAAAATTTAAGAGGGCAAAATTTCCTCCCACTGGCCACCTTTTTTTTTTTATATATATTTATCTTTCTCTCTGTCTTTCACCCTATCAATCCGTCAGCCAGTCAATCCGTCCATCTGCCTGCCCGTCTGTTTCTCTTGCCGTCTCTCAGCAATCATTCTCCTCTCCCCCCCCCCCTCCCCCACATATTTCACTGTCCGTTGAATCACAACCCGTCCTCTAACACTTGTGCATATCTGTCTCTCCCATACAGTATACACACACACACACATACTTACATGGCATGACATGCAAGGACCTAGAAATGTTACATGACAAATGAGGACTATTCTTTTTTGTGGTGCTAGAAGCAAAATCAATGGTGCATGGGCTCTTACTGGCCCTTTACATATTGCTAGGGGTCAAGTTTTGCTTAATCTCTTTTGTTCCTGATTTTATGGTCAATCATTTTAGCTTGAAAGGGGCCATACATTGTCAGGACACTAAGTGAGGACGTTGGTTCAAACCCTTATTTTGGGGGACTTACACAGGTTTTATACTATTTAAGTGACACGAGGACTTACACAGTGTGCACTTTTTACATTCTCTTTGAGGTCTTCCAGTTAATTGGACTCAACCATTTTTAAAATATGTGTATACAAAACCGTCACTGGAAGGTGAGTAGAATTGGAAACAGAAGAAAACAGTTATGTGTAGGCCTACAATAATGTGTACAACGACAAATTTGGCAGTGGATCCGCCAAATGCACGATTCAAGGCAGACGGTGAATTCTAACACATGGAGTCACAAGACCCAAAAAAATATAATAATAACAAACGTGCCGAAAGCATAATACTGATCCACTCTGCATTCCCACTTCCCACAAGCAAATTACAGACGTCTTGTGACTCTGACATGTTAATTTGCCATCCACTTTGGATCGTGAATTTGGCGGATCCACTCTGTTCAAGACCTAAGTACATGTTATTTTTTCAAAAGCATGATTGACAATAATGGAATTTAAAAAATGTTCTAATAATACAAAAAAAAAAAAGATGACATTTCAAGGAATTTTATTCTGAGCATAGTATAAAGTTTAAAACTAGCCGAAGATACAGAAACATAGTGACACACTTATTAAATTCAAAGCAGAAGAGCGCAGGTGATCTAAAATTAAATGACAACGAGACTTGATTCTGCCCATGCAAAAGATAAAAAAAACAACCAAAAAAAAATAAATAAATAAAAACTGACACCAATTTTTTCTTTCAGCTCTAACAGTCTGCAGTTACATGCATTAAAATTAAGGTTCTTGAATCAATTTAATTTTTTATCACATTTTCAGATTAAAATCAATAAAATAATAGACATAGACGTAAAACGCTTTCCTCTTGCAGCATTTTTTTTTTTATTACAAAAATATTATTAGCTGCAATAATAAATACAAAGAAATGCTGACAGTGTTTTTCACCCTCCACTAAATGTCAAAGTTTATCATCAATATTCATGCAATAATAAAAACAAGCATACAGAAACATAGTGACATACTTATTAAATTCAAAGCAGCAGAGCACAGGTGATCTAATAAAAACAAACGTACAGAAACATAGTGACACACTTATTATTCAAAGCAGAGGAGCAGGTGATCTAAAATTAAATGACCACCAAAACTTGATTCTAGATATCTGACTTCTTGTAAGTAAATAGTCTATCTATATAAAAAAACAGCAAGGGAAAAAAATTCACTGCTGCGAGGAAGAAATGCCCAGACCTGAAAAAATTACATGTGAAAGATAGTTCTTTTTGCTACCATGTCTATTCCTTTGACATGAACGCGAAGTATCGTAATTTTGTAATAAATGAAAATAGGCCTAAAAACATCGAATAATGCTTTCTCCTCTACAATTGTTGCCTCCCTCCTGCCTTTGTTTTGTTTCGACTTTAAACTTCCGGTTGCGTTTCAAAGTTAGAAGGCATGAGTTTCTGTGCCGTCTGCCTTATGCATGGGCCATGCGGGTGTTACTGTGTCAGTTGTGAGTTGTTTTCTACCTAGATCTACATAATCTGTGTGCGGATTGTGCGTGTTGTTTTCTAGATAAAGATATTTCTCCCGGGCAGGGCCGGGTAATACAAAAGAAAACAAAAATAAAAACAAAACAAAAACCACATAAAAACTGACTCCCATTTTTTTCCTTTCAGCTCTAACACTAGTAGGCTCTAGTAGTAACACTAGTACAGTAGTAGGCTATAGTAGTAACACTAGTACAGTAGTAGGCTACAGCTCTAACAGTCCTCAGTTATTAAAATTAAGGTTCTTGAACCAATTTAATTTTTTCTCACATTTTCAGATTAAAATCAGTAAAATAAATATATGCATAGACATCTACATCTATGTAGAAAACTTTCCTCTTGCAGCATCACACAATAATGGAGCTAGGTCAAAAAAAGTTACACTGGGTAAACTCGAAAACTGTAGGACTAAGAACTGTGAAAATTGGCACGGAGGTTTGTTTTTCCCTGACACATTACATGGGCATAATAATTATTTTCCCAGCTAAAGGTCTATTTTTAAAAATAATTGCAAAAAAAAATAAGACTAATTAATTAATCAAAAACTGCGAATTGGAACCGGAAATTTAATTTACAAAGCTGGATGAGCCCATGAATAGGCAGATTGGGCATTTAAAGTAAAACTACAACTGGAAATTGAAATACATGGCGACATGTTTAAAGACAAGTTATATTTTCTGATTTCAACCAATAAGAATTTAGGGTTTAGGAGTTATTAACATACATGTAATTTTTTTAGGATCAAGATCAGGTTTAGGCTCAGATTTAAGTCATTAGGGTTTGGTTTAGGTGTAGGATAAGGTTTAGGATTAGATTTTTTAAAATATTTTTTTTTATGTTGGGTTAGGAGTTGTTTATGACTTGCAATTAAAACATATTAATTAATAAAAGAGGTTCACAAGGCCATGAACAGACATAAGCATTTCTCACCTTTGTAGAGTGGGCAGATTTCTGGGGGGGTTTTTTATTACAAAAATACATTTTGAGCCAAAATTATGTTAACACTTGTATGGGAGAAATCATCTATTCAGCATAATTTACTGAACAGTCTCAACCTAGTCACCAGCATGATCAATATACAAAAACCATCGATGAACAGTACAATTTGACACACATTTCACGGGGAATATTAATATGATACTTTGTATTCTGTCCTTCAGTTCATAGATGACTCTAAACTTTTTTGCTATACACGCACTCCTTTATCATGCCCTATAACCAGAAGTCACTGGGTGTCAGACTAGGGGATTGTGCAGGCCATGACAGTGGTCCACTGCGACCTATCCAACGATTTGGAAATGTTTGATCAAGAAAACCAGGAACAGTACGAACAAAATGAGGCGGTGCATCATCCTGTTGGAAATACCCTGACCATCTGATTTGTAGGGGTATTTCAATGGCAAACTCCTGCAGCATTTGTAAGTAGGCATTTGAAGTCACTGTTGGAGTGTCAAAGAAATAGGGTCCAATTATGGCAGTAGCGGTCATGGCACACCACACATTTACTTTTGGAGAGGCCCGTTCATGCTCTTGAATGAGACGTGGATTTTCAGTATCCCAGAAAATGGCGTTATGTCGGTTGACATGACCACTTGTATGAAAAGTGGCTTGATCACTGAATATCATTTGACTTACAATGTCCGGTTGGATATTTGTCATTTCAGCTAGAATCTGACAGCATTCCACATAAAACTGTTTTTGCTGAGCTGTCAAAGCTCGGACAACTTGTATGAGATATGGTCCCATACCAAAGTCTTTGGATAGGATTCGGCACACTGTTCTCTGTAGAATCCCTGTTTCCAGACTGCATTATCTTGTCAATTTGGATGGACTCTGGAGTATGGCCTGCTGCACAGCAGCAATGTTCAAGGTACTTCTGCCTGTTTTGGGCCGGCCCCCATTCCCTTGATAGTTGTCCGTTACTGATCCAGTCGATACAAACTTTTCATAGATACAATAAATTGTTAAAAGACTTGATGGATCACGATCTGGAAATCGTTCAGCAAACTTTTGACGCACTGTTGTTGGCGAGCCAAACACTTCCATCAAGCTTGCAACCGCACCCTTCTTTGCTCCAATGTGAGTCCGTCAGCCATGGGGAACATCTATCGGTGACAGAACAGAAAAGTATTAACTTAATTTTGACTCATACATTTCTCCCATACTAGTGTTAACATACAGTTTTTGATTCACCCTGTATTGTTAGATGCAATAATAAAAACAAACAATAGCTGACAGTATTTTTCACCCAACATGAAATGAAAAAGCTTATCATCAATACACACTAAAGTACAAAAAAATTGAAATTTAGCAAACGACTATCCTGCAGCTATAGATTACCACTACTTCTTGTCACATTATTGTGTTTATTTTTTTGCAAATTGAGTAGCCTAATTTCTTAATATTATTATACCACTTTTGATTCTCTGACTTGGGCATTTTTTAAAATACAATATATGATTTGTTTCCGACGACGACAAACCAAAGCTCCTTCTTTACCTTTGCCGTCTTCAATTTCATGCTTTCCTGGTAATCTTTTCAGGAGGAAATACTTTCCAAACTGTCTTCTTACAGCCTCTTTTTCCTCCTTTGACCAAGCATCTGGTTTTCATATTTGACTTTGCAGAAATAGTCTTCTGTTTGGAAGATGTCTGAAAGTTTTATCTGGCAGCCATTCATCATCTGATTTATCATCAAAGTCAGACCATACATCTTCATCACTTTCATTCAACTCACATCCATTTTCGACCATGTCGGTCGGGAAACAAGCCTTCAGTCTGTTTTTCATCTTGAGTTTCCAATTGCCCATCATCTTAGTAATCTTACTGAATTAACTGCTGACAGTCCTGAAACTCTGTGACAGTGATTACAGGTGCAACTCCTGAAATATGAGAAAAGGAGATTAAAGAAGTTATTTCAGATGATTTAATTTTTGCAAGGTTTCATGTCTTCATTTCAACAAGCGAGTTATTGTTTAGGCTTTTAGTTAATTACTATGTAGCCACAGTAGTTAATAGACAATAATATTAATAATAAAAAAAAATTATGCTATTAACCTTGCCGTATGTCTCTAAATGCCACCTTTTCCCAGAAGTCATGGGTCGCTGATTACCCCACATTTTGTGCAGCACAAGTCATTTATTGTTATATGAATATGGGGGTCATCCCTTGACGTAGGCCAAAGGGTGGTAAAAATGCAAGCTCATTAGGAGTCACATAAATGCCCTGTGCTTAGTGGGAAGGAATGAGGTCAAGATTGCCACATGACAGAAGAATATGTATGTAGTTTCATTACTGTAATCCAAAAGTCAAATGATCTACAGACTTGAAAAGATCATTTTGGGGTCCATTTGACTACAATATATGGGGAGGGTTGATTGTGATTTAAGAGGCTTTCCCCATCATTACACCCCAAGGAGAGAGGAACTGTCAGGGGAGAAATTGAAGCACAAGCTTAAAGTTTAGTGCTGGGACCACTTGGCCAAATGCGGGCCAATAAATTACAAAGAGAAAAATATTTTTGTTGTTTGACAATCGTGTTCCAGGTTATTTAATAGTATTTTCCTTTGTTATATTAATAACCTAATTAATAATTGTTCATAAAAGCCATGGCATATTTGAATAACCGCCAACTTCTGAGATATTTAATGGCCAATTCGTGGTGATAAACAGCCTTTTTAAAGTTAAAACAATAAAAGAACAGTATACTATAATAATAATGAGTGAATTCAAATTGAGGAAGACATTGCACGAAGACAATGACAAATCTTTGTACCATATCAGCGATTATTATTTTATCTATCAAGCATTAAAAAAAAATGTATTGTAACTTATAAACTCTAATGTAGCTCACCTTTGTCTTTCAGTTTCGGTAGTCATTTTTCAGTGAAGCAAATGCTTGTGTTGCTGTCCAAATGACTCTCTGTAAGAGAGAACAAAAATATGTGCATCACTTTACTTGACGTTTCACATACTCGATAAAAATGACCCTGACAAGCCAAATTTTTCAAAGTTTTTTAACATGACACTCTACTTTTATAAAAAGACACTGATTTATAAAAACTTAAATGTACTACTTTGTTTTAGTATCTCAAAACTTAACATGGAAAAAAATGAAGTGATTCTACTTCCACTTCCAGATAACGGCAGTTCTAAGTAATTGCAATCCAGAATTTCCAGGTCTGAGATCGCAATGACTTTCGTGCTTGCACATTTCTATACTTACTGGCACTTACATTCTAGCAGCACGATGGGCTACACACTTCAGTTAACATGACCCAATCTAGATGAATAAAAACTACCAGTCCACCAAAGATTGTTTCTGTTACACTAGTTACAGATTAAGATCAGGTTAAGGGTCAGGTTTTGGATCAGCAGTTGTCTCTATCCCGATCTCTATCAGCCAGATGATAAGTGCTAGAAATGCGTTTGCGCTAATCCATCGCGACTTCAAACACGGTCTGTAGCGGAAGGCTAATTCCACAACTGTAAATGTGATTACATGTACTGCACTCTCTATCTGAGGCTCTCCCCACCCCCCCCCCCCAAAAAGTTTCTATAGCTAGATTCTAGATCTAGATCTAGATATCTAGTATAACATTTATATGATCTAGATCTAGATTTATTTTAATTTACAAAAAAAAAAGTTAAGTGTAATACATACACTAGGCAAGCTTCTATCTTTAGCCCTATTGTCTACAATAGGTCTAAACAGTAGTCCCCCTACATGTCCTCTGTGGAAATTTGTACCGAACCTTCTTCTTCTTCTTTTGTAGTTGGTTCGTCTATAAGACGATTCCCCAACTGCACTATAGTATATGCGACTCAACGTCGCTCCTCTGAGGCTAAAAGCAGGGTAAAACCTTACATAGATGTTAAGACCATTTAAAAATATATTAGTTGTATAAAGTCTTTTGTATATATAACTCTGGTATAAATATCTCTTGGTTTCCAGATTGTGCACAGAAATACAACCCGCACTTTAGTTACAATGGTAGCTGCAACGGATAATAATGTTCTTAAATTCATTGTCGAAAGTCGTTGCAGACGATAGTGTTTGGACTTCTGCCGGGAGGTTGTTCCACATCCTGATGACATTAGGGTAAAAACAATAAAGATGGCTGTTAACCCGTGAGCTTGGGATGTTATATTTTATATTATTCCTTCTGTTGCCTCTGGTATTAATGGTGAGGTGGTTCAGTGGGATATGGATATTTCCTTCCCTGCCTTTATAAAATATTTTTACTTTGTTTTTTGCTCTCCTCTCTTCTAATGGTGTCCACTCGAGGTCTCTCATCATTTTATTTACACTACTACTTCTAGTATAGTCATTTGTCACAAAGCGGGCAGCTCTCCTCTGGACCCTTTCCAGTTGGTCTATGTTTATTCGATAGTGGGGGTCCCAGACACTGCAGCCATACTCTAGGGAGGGCCTCACAAAGGTGTTATAGCATTTTTCTTTACCTAAAACTGAAGGCTAGATAGTGGGAGAGTCTTGATAGTCAGGCCAAACCCTGCCTTACTCATCACTAACTAGTGCAGTTGGGGAATCGTCTTATAGACGAACCAACTATAAAAGAAGAAGAAGAAGAAGAAGAACTAAAACTGTATGGTATGCATTCATTTGAGTTTGCAGCTGAAATATTTTATTTTCTGCACTCCCTGCGGGCAGTCTATAGGCCTAGAATCTAGTGGTTCAGTTCTATAATTTCATTGCCGTTGACAGAGTAGACTGTAGACAAGGTTCAGCCTTGACAAGTAAACTAGAGATTCTACTTCTAACTTCCACTGTCTTTTAGATCTTAGAGTAGACCGTCTTACTCTTCGTCTTTAAAGAGTAGATTCTAGGTCAAGATATTTAGTGGGAAAAGTAATTTAACATAAACTTACCTCTTTTGGTTTCTGAAAGATCCACATTGGATGATACATTTCCGAAGCGTAAATGAAACTGAGAGTTCGCCTCACGCTGAGAAAGTGAAAGTGAAGCCCTCACGATCCGCCATTACTTTGACTTTCTCATTCTTCTAAACAGAAGAACAAACATGCCAGGTACGATTTCTCGAGGACCAAAATGATAAAACGGTCGTAAAAATTACGCCACGTGTTGTCTTTTTATACATTAGAAAAATCAGATTAGATCTGCATTGGGAATTCATTATGCATTGATATTTTTCAACTATAATAATAATAATATATACATGAGAAACGCAGACATAGAAGATATGGGAATAAAGATCGGAGGCCGAAACATCACAAACCTTCGCTACGCTGATGACACAGCTCTTATGTCAGATAACATCACCAGCATGAAAAGAGTGTTGCACAGAGTGGATGAAGCGGGCAAGACAGCAGGCCTACACCTAAATGCTAAGAAAACCAAAGTCATGCATACTGGAACAGGGCACCATGAACACCAGGAGATACTAGTAAACAAAACAGCACTAGAAAAAGTGACTGATTTCAAATACCTAGGATCACATAAATCGCAAGATGGAAGCTGCTCAAAGGACATAAAAACAAGGATAGGAATGGCAAAACACAAAATGGTTCAACTAAACAACATTTGGAAGGATAGAGGCACACCAACGGACCTCAAAGTGAACATACTTAAGTGCTTGATCTGGCCAGTCCTACTATATGGTTGTGAAGCCTGGACACTCAAAAAGGCAGACATAACAAGATTGGAGGCAGCTGAAATGTGGCTTTACAGAAGGCTACTCAGAATAAGTTGGACAGAAAGGAGAACAAATACAAGCATCTTAGAACAGCTTGGCACCACCAGAAGAATAACACCTGAAATAAATAAAAGAAGACTTGCATACATCGGCCACGCGGCCCGAAACAAAAGCACGGCCCTTATGATATCAATCCTTCAAGGAAAGACAGAAACAAAGAGAAAACAAGGAAGACCACCCATTACATATCACGATAACATCAAGAAAGTCAGCCAGCTGGAAATAAGTGAACTAACTAGGAAAGCTAAGGACAGGATTGGGTGGAGGAGATTTTGTCGTGACATCCACTGTAGCAGCTAACATCGATGACGATGAAGCCGACAGGTGACAGGTGACATTTATATAGCGCCAGGACTTAAAACATTAAAAGCTCTAGGCGCTGTACACAGTAAAAAAAAATCATAAAAGCACATTCAAATAAACTTACACACACACACAGAAAAACTAGTTTTATACATCCATAGCAAGCTATAAAATTCAGTTTTTAAAAAGAAATGTTTTTAACCTGTTTTTAAATATGTTTAGAGAGGCAGAATTTCGAACCTCTTGTGGTAAAGAATTCCACACACAGGGACCTAAACAACTAAAAGCTCTATCTCCATAATTTGATGTTTTACACCTGGGAACAACCAGTTTGTTTTCTGTAGTAGATCTTAAAAATCTATCAGACTCATGTTTTTTCAAAAGTTCCGAAAGATAGGAGGGAGCTGAACCTTCAAGACATTTGTAAACCAAAACTATCTATCTATCTATCTGCCTGCCTGTCTATCTATCTATCTGTCTATCTATTTATCTATCTATCTGCCCTTCTGTCTTTCTGTCATTCTCTCTATAGGTAACCTATCCATGTATGTGGACACAGATAATATCAACATACAAACATGTCCATGCGCCTGTCTGTCATCACTTAACTTTAATTTTAATCCTTAATCAGACAGATAATTATACTGTACTTACAGTGTGCATCTCGAAATTTAGAAACAGTAGCACTCTACTCTTATGGAAGACGCCGTGCACAAATGAATGTTGATTCTGTGCAGGATATGGTCTACGAAGCATGTCAAACGTTTCGGAGATTCCCATACTACGACGGGACCCACAGTGTAGGCTCCCGTGCTATCGCCAGGCTGATACAGAAATTCGGGCATCCGATTATTTAATTTATTGGATCGACCCGGATTGAAAACCTGGAATTTGTTTGTGTTGTTGTTGTTGTAGATCTAGTTGCTGGCGTTCCTCTGCTCGGTTTCCCATGTTGCGATTTCTCTCAGAAGACAAATTGATATGGTGATATGGTGATCGTGCTCTAGAAATGTCAGGGTCGGTACGTTATCTACGTGTACTAGGTGAGATATTCAGGATAAACCTGTGCCCCCCTCTCTTTCCCCCCCCCTTTCTCTCCCTCCCTCTCTCTGTCTCGCTCTCCCCCTCTCTCTTTCTTTCTCTCTGTCTGTGGTCTGCAGACATGCTACAGCTCTAGTGTTGGCCTGGCAGTGACCTACATGGCAGCACGTCACTGTCACCGAATCACTAGGCACTGATCTCTAGGTGGAAAAATTGCACTGAATTAAACGTGAATCTATCAAAAAATCTCTCGAGTTCACAAATTCGAAAGAAAAAAAAATCGGTTGTAATTTACCAATACCACTATAGCATAGCATCATTTTCTAAAGTCTGCATGAAATTTGGATAAACACAATAGAATAATTATACAAAAGTGATTGGGTTCGATTAGATGGCACAAAGGAAAATCAGTGTCGTGAGGCAAATAAAAGAGCCAAACTTTTATCTATAATGAAATCCTCCCGCCATTTCTTTTTTTCGTGAAATAATATTAACAGATTTTAATAATTTCTAATAGCATAGAAATCGACCATCATCTCAATGCATAACATTGTTTCGCGTCGGTTCAGCTCAAGTTCACAGCCAAAATAATGCCAATCCATTAGGGCCGATCTGATTCCAGGTAATCGGTGTCTGTCTTTACTGCCGGTTCAGACAGGGCGGTTTCAACCGCGACGGCTACCGCGCGTTTCCCGCTGGTATCGTTCAGACAAGGCGGTTTGCAACGCGACGTAACCACAGCTGTTGACTCAAGAACTGGAAATTTTAAGCAGTGTCAGGATGGATGTGGAGGAAATAACATGCTGGGTTCAAGTCTACATAATAAAGTGTTCTTTAGTTACTTACCTACAGTCTTTTTCTTATTCACGTCTCCATTAGGACAGAAAATTTCAACAACCTCCTCCCAATGCTTTCTTTTAATTACTCTGTCCTTGTATTGGGGAGATGCCATATCCCATATTGATGGGCGTTTTTCAATTTCGGTGATCAATAAATCATTATCAAACTGGTCCTCCATGCTTTCTTCCTCATGCCAAGCCAGTGACTGATCAGGGGCAAAGCTTTTGTTAACATCACACATCCTGTTCTCTCATTGGCTGGCGTACTGCAAACCGAGCGGGAGACCAGCTGTGTGTGTACCATGCCTATGTGTGTAGGTATCTCGACCCGCTGGCCGACCGCGCGGTTGCGAGGGGAAACTCACAACCGCGGCGGTTGAGGAAACGCCGCGGTTACGTGTGAACGATTCCATAGGCTATCATTGAAAATGCAACCGCGCGGTTTAAACCGCCCTGTCTGAACCGGTACTTAGTTTATAAGGGGACGGAGATTGATTTGAGGTCTTTATTTTAGGAGGTTCGCTGCCCTTGGCATTTACACCTCACTTTACTTGTTTTATTATTTCTTGTTCTGGCGGGGGGGGGGGGGGGGGAGGGGGGAGATGATTTGAGGTCTTTATTTTAGGAGGTTCGCTGCCCTTGGCATTTACACCTCACTTTACTTGTTTTATTATTTCTTGTTCTGGCGGGGGGGGGGGGGGGGGAGGGGACGGAGATGAAAATGTAGGTCACTTTTATGTCACGTAGGCAGGATCACAACACAAAGGTCATTCTAATATTCTATGTTAATTTTGGAATGGGAATTTAAATGATTCAGTGTACCGCAATAATATTTATAGGGAAGTAAAGGCTGATAAAGGAACACCTGAATCATGTGAAAGAAAGGTACGGTAACAATTTTGTTCTAGATATTGGACGGGCCTTGGGTTGAGTTGATAGTGATGGTCGGGGATTTGGTCAGCGCAGCGAACCTTCGGGTATAACTAGATAGTTCTGGAAAGTGGGCGCGTAGGCTGGTGGGTGCTTCTGATAGGGCCTCCGGCTGTCCTATTTTTTTCTCAGATCCATACAAAACAACTTTTGAGGTCTTTATAGTGCTAATCCGATAAAATTATACGAAAGTATTTAATTCTATTGTTAAACAATGGGCCGGATTGTGGATTAACAGTGCGGTAATACTGTCAATTTAATGTATTTCGCAAAACTTCTTGTTGAGAACAAACATTATAATAAAATAAAAACTATATTGTAAAGTCTTTAAAATGGAAGAAATTGGATAAGCTTTCCCACTTTGAGTCCTTTTGCATGATTATGAACAAAACTATTAATCACACGCAGGTAGAGTTATAAAATATAATGATAGTGCTACTAAGGTTAAAAATTGTGATTTCCATTTTCCTCAGCAGTTTGGGACCGATCTAGTGAAAACGGTAAACAAGTCAGATTGTGTTATAGTGTCGCAATTTACAAATTCGTGCAATTTGTTCATGAAAAATATTTTGTACACATAATATAAAAGAGATTTCCAGGAATCGTAATCCACCAAAAACCTCAGTTTCCACTGCAATCACGCATAGCTGAATAAAGTGCCGTTTTCTCCGGCTTCTTATTGATTGATTTCAGAAGGTGGGTTATATACATAGGTAACGGCCAGCCTTCTAGTACGTGTACTTTGAGAGGGATGGGTGCCCTCACTGTACGAAAGATGTGTGGGGGAGGGAGCGATCTGGGAAGTTTATGTATGCCTTTCAATGATTTATGGGGACAAGGTGGTCTAGAGGCAAGGTGCTCGCCTCTCATGCCAAGGGTCCCGAGTTCAAAACCCGGGCTGTGCAGGCATGTTGGAAATTGGGATTTTTCTCATATTTTCGTGTCCCTGATCCTATTGGGGGGTAGGATCGAGTACCTAGCCTTCTCGGATAAGGACGGAAAATTCGGA
This sequence comes from Onchidella celtica, assembly GCA_963931925.1. Taxonomy (NCBI): domain Eukaryota; kingdom Metazoa; phylum Mollusca; class Gastropoda; order Systellommatophora; family Onchidiidae; genus Onchidella; species Onchidella celtica. The sequence goes on along the minus strand of OZ007584.1, from coordinate 8,188,383 downwards.
GGGCCCATGTGCACGTTGCGCACGTTAAAGATACCTTGGCAGTTGGAAATCGTAAAGAGTAGGCCGTTCAGGCCGCTGCCCGGGCAAAATTGAAATTAAAATTAATAGATTAAAAATTTAGCCATATCACCCCCCCCCCCCACCCCAAATCACCAAGAAAAATTTAAAATTCATTATTAAATAAATATTAATAGATATTCAAATATTATTATAATACTTTAGAATACAAGTTGTGAGTTGTGAACTGCGCCTAACAGGCTGCGTTACAATTTGCTCTGAGATAGAGGGAGATAGAGACAGGTAAAGAGAGTGAGAGAGAGAGAGAGAGAGGGTGAGAGAAAGAAAGAGCGAGTGAGAGAGCTTCTGTAAAGCGCATAGAGCATTTCTAATGGCAATGGATATGCGCTATATAATTGCCATCCATTATTATTATTATTATTATCATAGTAATAAATTTTAAAAATTGAATTTATTTACTTATTTTTTTGCGGCAAATTAATTTTCTAGAATGTATAAAATTCATGGAAAGTGTACATGGGGGAATTGGGGATCTGGAAAAAGTACATACGCTTTTTTTAAAGTCAAAATGTGGCAAAAAAGAAAAGGTCGTAATGTAGCAGAGCCTAGCGTAGGAAATAATGCGGAAACAATAGACTACAATAGTGGGCAAAGGAATAGGGAAGATAAAACAAGCCTTCGGTCGATTGCCCCTTTTCAAGAAAAAAAAATATTGTAACAGGATCATGATAGAAGACACAACAAACAAAATAATCGTAGAATGTTTGCGGCAGCTTGAAAAGGTTGCGTTTATCGGGGCGCTATTGTTGTGCAGCCGGCCGTAAATAAACCCCGCAACAGCGAAGGATCACGCTATTCAATGAAGATATCACGCTCATGGTTGGTGGGCGCTTCTTGGGGTCTCCTCCTTCTGTCCCACCTTTATGTTACAGTTTGTCTGTACGGTAATCTGTAGGACTTCTTAGCACAATATATCCGTTATTGTGTCAATACGCTTTCTCCAAATTCAGACTCACATTTCAAATAAGAATATTGCAGTCTGACAAGGACATAATTCAAATCGTGCATAATTAGCTGTATTTCATAAAACTCTGCGTTAGCAGCGAACATTAACATAACACACATATAACACGCACGTACTCGCAGACACTTATCCTCCCCCACACAAGACACGCGCGAACACACGTATACATGTTGATTTAATAGTGAAGCTGAGCAGAAAAAAAGAAGTAAATCAAAATTCTCATCTAGATCCAGAGTGCAAAACATTAGCATTGATACCTGCAGATCGAGTTATTTAAAAGCCGGTAGGGAAAATTGAATGACGAACTAGCACTTCCATTGTCATAAATCTGACAAGTGACATGTATAGTTGAGTCATTCTCAAAAGGTCAGCCTCAAATCGTTGCATGACAATTTTCAATTTTAAACAGCAATGCAAATCGCACTGTATATTATGTATAATGGACAGAGAGTGAGCATGTAAGCAGCCAAAACTTCTTGACCATGTGACCAAAAACTATGCCACTATGTATACAACCTTAGTATTTGACGGTAAATTATGTGTACACGTCCATTTTGGACAAAATTCAACCTTCCATATTATTTCGTTACAGACTGAGTATTTTGAACCACAAAAGATGGGCTCATTAAATTTTTATCGAGCAAAATCGAAAAATATTATCGCAAAATTTCGTTGTACGCTCTGTTTACACAGTGCTAGTCAAAATCAACTCTATCATATCGATGTATTCTGCAAGGAATTGTGGTACAACAGTAAGTTCTGATAGTCTTTGCATGGACTCCAAGTGCCGTTATTAACGTGACTTAGATCTAGATCTACGGCTAGGTTTGGTACACAAAGAATTTGCAAGGTTTATCTTGCTCCGGGCGGCAAGTTCAGATGAAGTTTTATTAACTACTTAAAAATTATAATTCATCAAGCAGAAGAAAATTTGGGTAGCCAAAATAATGTAAGTAGATGGCTGTAAACACACCGGGTGAAAGATCTCTGACCTTACTGATGACATGAAATTTGCTTTTTAATCTTTGACGCAGCTAATAACAATAAATCTGACACCCGGAATTGTGTATTTAGAGCTATAGAAATGATTATAATATAATTTACCTTCAAATCTCCAAGGAAAAACAGCACACTGAAAGTGAAATGCTTGTCAGTTAGGCTACTGTAGTTTGTCGTGGACTGTTATCTTCTCTGCAGTGGGACACAGCGGCACGCGAGTCACATGCAGTTTATACCAAACCCGGCAAATCCGACGGTTTGCGCATTTAGTCTAGCCAAGACGCAATGCGCCTGAATTGCCGCAATGCGCCTAGAATGTGAAACATATGGTGATATAGCCCATAATGCTTATTACTATGTTACCATAATTAGAAATACAGACTTTTTTTTTCTGACTGTGGTTGATGTCAACACGCCACTTAATTTGGCTTGCAAAGCAATTCGTCATGGTTCTTAATCTGTGTCATGCCTCCGCGCCGTCTCCCCATTTACCATGGTGGCCCATAGCCTTATTCTTCACACCCGCTTATATATCCCCGGCTCGCTGTAGTGTAAGGCCGCGTGTCCACCAAGGGAAACAACACGATTTTTTTCAGATCAGACTAGTCGTTTAGTCGCGTCGTTTCCGTCATCTGTGTCCACTGTTCACGGAAACGACACGACACGACCGAAAGGACTCTGATTTTTTCCCGCCGAATTTTGAAAGAAATTTGAAATGAGCGGTACCGGTAGATTCAGATTCTGTTTTACGGATTACACATTTTAATGGCGTTGTCTTTTCAAAAGAGGAAAGTGGTTTTGCTTTGGCTTTGGCTGATACAAAGGAGGAAATCGCGGAAACATAGATATTGGATTCATCCAACCGCGCAGGACAGGCAGTTATGGTGAATTTCATCATTTGTTTCCACACATCCTCGAAGATACTGAAAAATTCCTAGAGTACCTAAGAATGACAAGATCAACATTCAAACTTCTTTTGTGGCTCTGCAAATGTGTATTGGAGAAACGGCATACGAATTTCAGACAGAGCATTTTCACCAATAGAAAGGGGGGGGGGAGAGAGAGAGAGAGAGAGAGAGAGAGAAGATAGAGAGACAGAGAGAGACAGAGAGAGACAGACAGACATACAAACACACACACACACACAAACAGAGACAGAGAGAGTTTGCTTTTTATACTAACCGCTGCAGTTTAAAAGTTAACGACAATACTGATAGGTTGATTATCAATTCGAAATCTCTGTACATCACTCTGGTGAGAAAATGGAACATCTAGTGCTTTCTTTTTCTTTCACATGAAACATTTCTTGTAAACTTTTGATGTCATGTGGAATATTTCTTGGTTAAAAATGACTGGTCATATCAGTTTTCTTAATAATTCTACTTTCAAAAGCAAATCATCTCGTATTTCCATGAGCCGCATACCGAATGTCAAAAAGTCCCAGTCTGTTTAGGTTACCGTGATCTCCATTTTAATCAGGACATTATGTAGGGAACATACTTAAATGCGATTAGTTAAAAATCAAGTATGACCCAACAATTTGCATGGCGCACAGATCCACGGTGTAACTCGAGTTGATAGCGCCTAGGGGGAAAAAAAGCGGAGCTTTTTTAGAAAAATGTTCTTTTTGAATTCTGGCATAATTTCTTTCTCCCTTTCTTTTTTGAAACCATCAAAATGAGATCCCCATACCCCCCCCCCCTCCCAAATAATAATTTTTAAAAAATTAGGTCTTTAGTAGGGCCTCTCCAAGGAGCTTAGATGAACTAAGTGTTCAAAAAGTACAAATAATAATACGAATGAAAGCTTCTGGCTGGATTCTTGTTATCACGGGCTGTACACCCAAACACGACACAGGTCTTCACCACTGTTACCATGGTAAACAAACAATGCTTCGCCCCCAGTTCGGTGGCGGCAAGCGGGTTCAACGAATCATGGTCAAGTGACTGTGGTGCTGTCTCCATTTCATCCAAGCTCCTTGGGCCTCTCTCACTTGCCCCAACTACGTAGTTAAAGTTACGTCACTGTTACACGTTGTTGTTTAAGGGACGACCCCTAATCAGTGCGCAAACTGCGTGTGTGGTTCTTTTTTTTTAGAGGCGCCATGAAGGGATTGTCTTCTTTTATCGTGTCTAGTATCTTTGCTATAGTTCAATAGTGTACGAACACAGCTCGGTATATTCTGGATTCGGGCTTCGTAAATAGACTACTGTCCTTAACAAGAGCTTTCAACTAGACCCCAAGTTTCAAAAACCTTCTGTTTCATAATTCAGAAGTATGTGTGAAAGAATCTGCACAGACCAAACCCAGTGTCTGACATTTCTTTAACGCGCAAACAACAAACAAAATACTTGAGATTTGTATCTTATCTGCCAGGTGAGAATTTGAAAAAATGTCACTTGTTTGATACGGTAACAGCTGGGCTTTATTATGTTCATTCACCATTGAAAAGATCGTTCGCTGATACAGGGCGAGAGGGATGGAAAAACAGCCAGCTCAGCGTAGCATACAAAGGGGAGGACGGGGTGGCTGAGGAACATTTCCTTCGCTTTTCAGGTTGGGTAAGGCTTTACTTGCATGTTTTTTTTCTCAACAAACTAGGTTGTAGGATTGCAGAACAATCATATTCATACACAGGCTGTTTCTGATGAAACAGCCATAGAGTCGATGCAAACTGCCACTTAAAATTGCAGAACATCAATGTCTTTACTCTTATCATACAGCTGGGGGGTGTTGGCTGCGCTCTTTTTTACATCCAGTTAATGTATATATATGGCCTTTAGCGTCTTTACAGACGGTCTTAGCAGCTAGAATATTCACTTTCACTTTGACTGACAGCTTCTCTCGTGGCTTATTCTACCAATGTTTGACCCGAGAGTGCGATGGCAGTGATTGCAGGTCAGTCTTTTGGGTTCACTTTGGCGAGTGTTTTCATTCCGCCTCTGTCGTTTTGTCAGGTATGTTTCTTTTGCCTTGAAGTCTATTGCGAGCGTGCCACTGCGCAATTTTTGTCTCCATCTGCTTCGATCATTTGCAAGGTTCTCCCATTCATTGGGGTCGATGTTGAATGCTTTCATCGTGACCTTGCAAGTGTCTTTGAATCGCAGATGTGGCCTACCTCTGGGTCGGTTGCCAGTAGCAAGTTCCCCGTAGAGAATTTGTCTGGGGATGCGATCATTTTCCATACGGTGGAGATGTCCAAGCCACCGCAGTCTTTTTTTGCCTAGGAGAGCCTGAGTTGATGGAATGTTGGCTCGGCTCAGAACTTCGATATTTGAGATCCTGTCTTGCCACTTGATCTTGAGAATTTTGCGTAGGCAGCGCAGGTGGAAGGAGTTGAGGGATCTCTCATGTTTGGAGTAGGTGGTCCATGTCTCTGAGCCATACAGCAGGGTGCTTAGGACGCAAGTTTGGTACACGAGTACCTTTGTTTTGATGGTCAGCTTGCTATTGTTCCACACCCTTTTTGAGAGTTTGCCAAAAGCTGTGGCCGCCTTTCCTATTCTGGCATTTATTTCAGTTGTTATGTCTGTGCTACCACTGATGGTTGAGCCTAGGTAGCAGAATTTTCCCACTTGCTCCAGAGGAGAGCCATTCAGCATGATTGGGTTGGGGTTTCTCAAGCCTTGTGTCAAAACTACAGTTTTTGAGACACTGATCTTTAGCATGAATTTGTCACAGGCTTTGGCAAGGCTATTGATGAGAGCCTGGAGCGTGGTTTCATCGTGGGCCACGATTGCAGCATCATCTGCGAAGAGGAGCTCTTGTAACATAATATGCTCTGTACGAGATTTTGCTTTTAGTCTGGCAACATTAAAAATGGAGCCGTCCACTCTGGTGTTAATAAGTACTCCACCTGAACATTGACCAAAGGCATTCTTGAGTAGGGCTGCAAAATATATACCAAATAAGGTAGGAGCAAGAACACATCCCTGCTTCACACCGCTGTTTACAGCAAATGAATTGGATGTGCAGCCCTCAAAGTTGACACATGCCCTCATGTCAGTGTGGAAGGATGCAATAAGTTTTAGCAATGTTGGTGGACAGCCTATGGATTTAAGGACTGCATACAGGCCAGATCGGCTTACGGTGTCGAAAGCCTTTGTTAGGTCCACAAAGCATGTTATAAGCGGCCTGTTTTGTTCTTTACATTTTTCTTGGATTTGCCGAAGTGCAAATATCATGTCAATAGTTGATCGTTTGCTTCGAAAGCCACATTGTGTTTCTGGTAAGACTTTTTCCGCCAGTTGTTGAAGGCGGCAGAGGATGACGCGAGCAAAAGCCTTTCCAGTAATGCTGAGGAGGGATATGCCTCGATAGTTGTTGCAGTCGCCTTTGTCTCCTTTGTTCTTGTAAAGTGTGACAATTTTGGCGTCTCTCATATCATGTGGTATCACGCCTTCTTTCCAACACTGCAGTAACAGATTATACAGGTGTGGTAATAGTGGGCCTTTTAGGTCTTTTAATACCTCTGCAGGAATGTTGTCACTTCCTGTGGCTTTTCCAGCAGACAGGTGGTCGATTGCATTGGAAAGCTCGACTAAGGAAGGTTCAGCGTCAAGTTCGGCCATTATTGGCAGTTTTTGGAGGTGTTCCTCAAAATCTGGTGGAATATTTTTCTCAGTTGAATACAACAGAGAGTAATGCTCTACCCACCTATTCAGTTGTTCATTTTTATCTGTGATGGGTTCACCATTTACAGACTTAAGTGGGGCGCTCTTGGTGATGATTGGCCCAAGAGCTACTTTCATCTGACTAAAGGCGGTTTTCATATCTCCCTTTTCATTTGCCTCTTGTATGCTGTTACACAAGTCTGTCCAGTATTTGTTGGCGCAACGTCTTACCTCCAGCTGAAGTTTAGCTTTTGCATTTTTCAAACAAGTTTTTGTACTCTGATTGCAATTTTTGTTATACTCATTGAAAGCAGATTTCTTTTGCTCAATGAGAGGTAGGAGAATTTCGCTGTTCTGGGCTACCCAGTCGTTGTTTGAAACTTTATGCTGTCCAAAAGACTTGATGGCACAGTCATGAATTTTTGAACTGAGAGTGTTCCATGTTTCATCTACCGAGTCACATTGGGTGACATTATCCATGCTTTCAGCAAATAACTTTTCAAATGACTTTCTATTTGATTCATCTCTGATTGCTGTTACATTGATCTTAGGGATTGAAGGGGCTTTTGATCTGTATATTTTCTTGGCCGAAATTTTGATTTTGCTGACTACCAGTGCATGGTCGGTGTCACAGTCAGCACTGTGGAGGGAACGAGTTATTTTTATACAGCCCAAACTCTTCCTCCTTGAGAGAATAAGATCTAATTGATGCCAATGGCCAGACCTGGGATGGCGCCATGATGTTCTTTGGCATCTCTTAAGGTCAAAGTACGTGTTTGTAACACATAATGAGTTTACGGAGCATAGCTCCAGAAGGCGCTGCCCGTTTTCGTTGATGTTGCCAATGCCGAAGTGCCCAATGCACTTTGGCCATGCGGAGTGATCTGCTCCCACTCGAGCGTTAAAGTCACCCAGAATTAGCAGGCCTTCGGTGAGAGGGATGTTGTGGAGAGTCCTCTGCAATGCCTCGTAGAAAATGTCTTTGGTTTCGTCAGAGGAGGTAAGTGTTGGGGCATAGACACAGATAATGTTGGTAAAACCAGACCGGGTGTTCAGTCTGAGTGTCATGATGCGTTCTGACACTCCAATTGGAGTTGGGATCGAATTGATAAGGGAGTTAATGTAATAGGTAAATAAGAAAGAAAATCAGGCTTTATAATATACGTGTACTTTGTGATTCTGAAACTAATAGTAATACAAATTAACAGTTTAAAAACCTGCATACATCAGTAAATATTGTTGTATAAGTGTATTTCTTAATGTCTATATGGAATTTTTTGGAACAAAATGACGATTGTGTATGTAACGGTCACTGTCACTGATCCCATAATCCACCAGGATCGTAGGGGCGCTGCATGACAGAGAGCCTCGTCAGGCGCCTCCACTTTTCGCGGTTGTTTGCGAGCGCCTGAGTTTGGGCGAAGGATTTCCCGGTCCACTCCGCAATGTTGTCGGTCCACCTCTTCCTTTGCCTTCCTCTTCTTCTCCTCCCCTGCACAGTTCCCTGAAGAATGGTCTTGGATAGGCCACACGATCTTGTTATGTGGCCATACCATTTCAGTTTTCTTCGTTTCACAGTAGATAGCAAGTCTTCATAATGACTCATGTGTTGTTTCACTCTACCACGGTAGTAACAATAAAAAACGTGTGTGTAAATGTTGTGCCTATCTTGCAGCTTTCGAACAACTGAAGTTCCTTGTATGTGGCCCTTATATTGAGCAAGTTTGGCCACTCTGTCATATAGGTGTCACTACCCCTCCTCTCCCCCCCCCCCCCCCCCAAAAGTAACATGCCTCAGCTTCATCTTCCCAACCATTGTAGAAATAGCATGTATTTCAATAATTTCATTCATCATAACAGAGCAACACAATAATTTCAATAAATCTCAAAGATAGCCCAGTACCGGTACCGTCAACACGGTATAAAGCATCAACATTAAAATTTTATGCTTGGGAAGATGTTTTCCAACATCGCACACCCCTCACTCGATTTGCTTTGGTGACTGGTGGCTCTTGTCCTGTGTTACTTGTACATTTTCGATCTTCCCCGCCACAAAGCCGAGGTTTTTTTGGTTTTTTTTTATGGGGCCGCGTAGCCACTTGACACTTTATTGATTAGTGCTTTGAACTGAAGTCCCAGTCGACGTGCGAGGAAGGTGAGTTTAGAGAAACAAACATGGGAAGGGTGTCTGCTAAACGTATGCTTTCTAGTTAGGCTCAGACTACATAGGGCGACACTCCACACGCGTGTCTGACACCCCTTTCATACGCCGCGGGTGCGGGTCGTGCTTGTGCGCGGGCGAAATGTTTGCGCGGGTTCCCTTAGGGCAAAAAGGGGTACAGTACCCTCTTTGCCCTAGGGCACCCACACCAGGGCAGTTAAAATTGTACAACGCATGCGGGATCTTGTAGGACATTCTTTAAATAATTGAAGAAAAGCGTCTTTTCCTGATTATTCATCAGTGAACAAAAGGCTCTGTGAAATTCTCCTTTTTGTAGTTTCTCAGCAAGAAATGTTCTCTGAACCACATCTTGCGTCTCCTCCTCGTTCTTTTGTTTCTAAGTAAAATTAATAACAACAAGGTAACGTCATCCGAGGAATCCAGCTTGTCTGCATGCGTACTGTTCAAATTGATCGATTTGCACTGGGAGACACCAGAGGCTCTGCGAAACCATTGTGAGCATGGAAAGGAAAGTAGGTCGCTGCGGTAAAAAAATATCCGTCTGTACATTTCCACGGGGCTTAAGGGCTTACAAGCGGCTCTAAATAGTTCCAATCAGCCCAAAAATACGAACAATCCACAGTAAACAGATAGGCACACTATCTTTGGTGAAGACGGTCTCTTTCAATTCTTGTTTACCCCAGCGACCTAGTTTCGCGATCTGGCGGAAGTGAGATCTCTCTGTAAATACACACTCTCTGATCAGCGTGCGTGAGGGTGTGGCGTGACATGTATGTAAACTGGTGACTTGAGGAGTGTGGCGTCATAATGTATCGCGACATACGTGTCGAGTGTCGCCCTATGTAATCAGGGACGTAAGGAAACTTCAAAAGTTATAGGATTATATACGTAGAACAGTTACAAAAGTCAAATATAGGCTGTGTTTCTGATATTAAAGCAGTCAATAGTACGTGCAAAGCGCGACTTCAAGCATCAAAATATCAAAACATCGTATCATGGACATCCACCATTCTAATGGTCATAAACTTGAAGAAATGCAGTTCCATAAGAAGATTGAGTGTAAAAACTAAAATATGAGCACTTGCAAAAGCCCAACTAAATCCAACCGTTTTGGAGAAAATCAATCCCGCCCATTCTCGAAAAGACGCACTATAGTCGTCACACCAAGCAACCCTACGGAAATCCGACTACGTAGGACTGACCTCAAGTTTGCTGCAACTAACAGGGATGTCATCGTTCCTAAGTCGATTTGCTGATTTACGACTTCGGACCGGGGTCAGATTGATGTAGGATATGCCCCCCACCGGTAATCCCACTAACCCTACAAAACTCCTAAACAGATCTACGTCTGATTGACGTAAGTGTGCTGAATGGGATAGATCAGACAAATAGTATGAGTGTGACATGTATTTCATCATAACAGAGCAACACAATAAATCTCAAAGCACTATTATACATAAAGCATAAAGGTTATGCTTGGGGAGATGTTTTCAAACATCGCACACGCCTCACTCGATTTGCTTTGCTGTCTGTGGTGATGGCTCTTATCCTGTTTCCTGTAGTGTTCTCCACCCCCCCACCCCACCTGGCCCCGTAAGGGCTTTATTTCTCCCCCCCCCCCTCGCCCAACCTGCAACAATTCAGCCAATTTCAAGAAACAGAAAAGAAAAAATTGAATGCGACTCCTTACATAGGAAGACGGGGCCTTGATTCCCCCCCCCCCTCCGTCCTCCCAATAAATTGCAACACATAGATATCACTGTCGTTCTGAAAGTTGGGGGGGGGGGGTGGGGGGAAGATGAGGACAGAGAAAGAGAGGAGAGGATGAGAGAGAAAGGTAGAGAGAGAGAGAGAGAGAGAGAGAGAGAGAGAGCCGAGACTTGGGAGACAGTGCGTGGGTGGGAGGGTGTAGCCTATATCCTCAGTGGAAGTGGTGACATAAGCAAACTGAAAAACATAGCAACACGTAGCCTACCAGTAAAAAGAAAAGGGAATCATGCTGTGAAAGAACCCCACCCCCCTGACCCAACTCCCTTTAATTTTGTTACCAAGTTATTTTGATCATACTTTGGGACAAAACACACCGAACACGATTAGAAATGCATTAGTTACTGCAATGCATATAAACTTTTTAGTTCCGCCTTGAGCGTTACCTGTCAGTGAATATTATACACAAGGCCTGAAAGTGTTTATGTCAGGCTGTCACGAGTGGAGTGAGCGATAGTTAATAATTACGGGGGGAGAGGAGAGTAAAATTAACGCACGGAGACAAGTGAGAAAGTCGTGCATGTCATGAGTGGGGGGTCTGAAGGAGGCGAAAGCGCTGTATAACTATCACTGCAAGTTAGAAGGTCCTAGGGAGCGGATCTGTGAATAATAGCCCATCGGGCAGACAAAAAGGAAGCAGTCGAGAAGACTAGTGAGAGTCTTTCCAGTTATGACTGGTATGTAGAACGTTGATTGATTATTATGATTGATGTATTATATTATATTCGTCTATTACCATGATGTAAATAAGTATATGTGAGGAATGTGGAAGTCCTTGATATTGGATATAGCAATGTGCGCCATGAGCGATAGATGAAAGTGAGTTCATGGATTTGTAGCGCGAGTGAGTAGTGTGTACTCCGATGGAAGTGTGTTACCGTAAGATGTGTGGTGAGTGAAAGGTGAACTAGTGTGTGTACGTTTCATGGGTTGTAAGGAGAGGTGGAGTGAATAGAAATGGTAGGATATTATACCAATGTACTGTTATTCTTGTAGGTGTCGGGGACGGGCCGCAGAGCCACCTCGATGAGCACAGGGGATAGGCCAGCATAGGGCCGGAGGCCACACATAGGCCAGAAGTGAGGCTGTCAGTGCAGGACAGTAGAGGCACATAAAGTCGTGGCAGTCAGGCCACGGACAGGGACGTAGATATGAGAGTGAATGAGATACTATATTGTGCCCTGTTGATAGGCTCGTGAACTGATATTATGTTGTTGCCATGTTGATGGCTATGGAAATACTAATGTGTTATTGCCCTGCGGAGGTGCTAGGGGAGTGCTAAGGTGTATGACAATAGGAAGGTGATATTGAGAGACTGCGGTGCCAGTGAATCATTAATGTACTATTAAGACCCTGAGGGGAGAGGCTGAGGCCGAAGTGCCTTTAGGAGTAACTACCGGATTGTGGATCCGAGGGAGCGTGTGTGTGAGAATAAGGCCGTTGTACGGCAGTCATTTCAATAATATAATATATGTAATTGCGCTATTATATGTATAATTATGTTTAATAAATGTGTGAGTCTGATGGATTGTTTTGTTAAGTGTTAAACTTGTTTGTTCGTGATTGTCGTCCTGTCATAAACTATTACATCTCCCAGTCTGGGATTTGTGACATTGGGGGCTCGTCCATTGTGACTCGTCCATTTTCGTAATATTTAGTTGTAGTTAGTTAGTAGGTAATTGTGCTGTCTTGTTCGTTGGATGAATGGACATTTCATGATATGATTTATGTATAATAATGAATGTATATTGATGCATGTATTGCTATGAATAGGTATTAATTTGTATTTAAACTTTCCAGAGTGTGTGCGTGCAGCCTGAGGAGACGAGCAGCCAGAGCTCCGAGGAAAGGGAGAAATTGAAATCTAGGGTGAAAGTTAAGTGAAAATTTTGTGCCCTGGATTGAGGGCTGTCTTTTCTTCTGTCTTTTCCTGCTGTTTTTCTGTTTTCGTTGTAATTGATTATACGGGCGGTGGCGCGGGTTTGCTGTGGTGAGCGTAGTTTGTCCTCTTCGGGAGGTGGGCTAATCTAGGAACTTCGTTCATCACAGTGAACAGTTCTGTAGGGACCTGTATTTTTGTTTAGTTGTAGCGTTCTATCTTCCTCGTTGTTTTAGGAAGACGTTTCTCTTGTCCCTCTCTTCCCTATCTATAGATACGTTCTTTTTTTTCAGACTCTGTTCTTGTTCGTACCTTGTAGTGTAATCGGCGTAGTTAGGTTGCAGTTTTTTCCATTATATTCTCTTTTTTAGGTCTTTGTCCTAGTCTGGTTCGTTGTCCTTGACGTACTTGTGGTCCTTCTATTGAATTTCCTTATTCTTGTCTTTTCTACTCTTTTTTATTATTAATAGTGCACTACATTTTATGAATATAGAATTAGTTGTGCTGTAAAGGTAAATTTCTGAATTGTATTGGATACAAGTAGGTGTGGTTATATCTGGTGTGATCTCAGGTCTCTGGTCGTGTTGTTAGTGATCATACCGACAGGTTAGCCGTTTTGGTAATACATACCATAACCATAAATCTGTGAAATGGCGGAACTCCAACAATTAATGAAGTTGGGTAAGGAACTTGGCCTTGAGGGAGAGGAGCTACGCGGCTGGATCAAAGAACAGCAGGCGGATTTGCGCGATGAGCGTGCTAAGGATAGAGAGCGAGAAAAAGAGGCTAAGGCTCAGGAGCAGGAGAGAGAGGCTAAGGATAAGCAAGAGGAAAGAGAGGCTAAGGCTCAGCAACAAGAAAGAGAGGCTAAGGATAAGGAAGAGGAAAGGGAGTTTAAGTTAAAGGAGTTGCATCAGCAACAGGAGAAACAGGCTCAGGAGAGGGAGTTAAAGTTAAAGGAGATAGAAGCTCAAGAGCGGGAGACAGACGCGCGAGTAAGAATCGCGGAATTAGAACTCAAAAAGAATGCGCCAACAGAAACAGTTGAGCGGCAGGTACACAATAAAGGTGGCGTTAGGATTAAGCTCCCTACGTTCGACGACCGGAAGGACGACATAGACGCCTTCCTTTACAGGTTCGAATTGAACGCACAATTGCAATGGGGGGAAAATAAGGAATTATGGGCCACGTACCTGGCATCGCTATTGCAGGGGCGAGCGCTAACCTACTTTAAAGAGCTACAGCGCGAAGACGTGCAAGACTACGATAAGCTGAAGGCTTTGCTGCTTCGCCGATTTGCGCGTACCGAGGAATATTTCCGGGAGCAGTTTAGGCGGGCACGTGCAGATACCAGGGAGGACTTTGCTGCCTTCGTCGCGAGACTAACGGAGTATTTCGCGAACTGGGTAGACTTGGCGCATGTGGGCACGGATTTTGCTAAACTGAAAGACTTAATGATCCGTGACCAGCTGTACGCGTCGTGCCACAAAGATCTGGTGGCTTTCCTGAAAGAGAACGAACCCGCGACGGTGCAGGAGGCGTCTAAGTTGGCGGAGGCATACCGTACGGCGCACCCGTCCAAACCAGTCGCCAGGGCGTACGTCCAAGATGCTGGGTACGTCGCCGTTGTCGAGGGGTCGCCGGCAGGACTCAGGGACAGGTCGCGTCAGCGTGGTGCCTATAGTGGGCAAGCCCAGGGGCAGCATAGGGGCTATCGCCAATCACCGGCATATGGATCCGGTAAGTTTGACCGAGCAGGAGGGCTAGGTCGCGGTAATGGCCGGGGGCGAGTTGTGACCTTTGCCGATGACCGACGGCATAGGGACTCTAGTTCCGGTCGCGAGGGGTCACGGGGACCCAGGCCTAGAGCAGCACAGGGAGCGGAGTGTTGGACTTGCGGACGCGTGGGTCACTTTTCGCGCGAGTGTAGGGCCGCGAAGTGTTGGAACTGCGGAAGAGCAGATCACATCAGCGTGAACTGCCCGGCAGGTAGGATAGCGGCGAACGTGGACAGTAGCTCCAGTCCATGTTCCCCAAATAAATTTCATCATGCGGCTGCGTGTGTTACATCGGACAACGGAGGCGGACAGTATTCTAAGTGTCCCAGTTGTGAGAAGTTATTATCTTCCGGTGTTTTACCTTGTGGGAGAAAGATCCCCGTCATAAATTCATGTCATACAGGAGGTGGTCTTAGGGTTTATCCGGGGTTTGTTGGGGACGAACCGGTCTCGGTTTTACGAGATACAGGATCTACCGTTGTGGGAGTGCATAGGGACTGCATTCGGGATTCACAGCTTACAGGTGAGACTGTCCCGTGCATCCAATTTTCGGGGGCCATTGAGAAATTACCCATGGCAAGAATAATGATAGATACACCTTTCCTTAGCGGGGAAGTCGAGGCAGTCGTTGGTTGTTTTCCAGGCGCCCAGCTCATCATTGGGAATGTATCCCGGGTAGGTTCCCCTTCCGATGAGAACGTGCAAGCATGGTCGCAATCAAAAGGTATTGACTTTTGCGCCGCGGTCGAAACACGCCGACGGGTAGCGGATAAAGACAAGATTAGACCTTTGGCTACGCCAGCGGTCAACCTAGACATCACGCCGGAGCGCTTGGCGAGATTACAAAGGGAGGACCCATCATTAAACCCATGTTTTGGGGAAGCGCGAACCGAGAAAACGAGGAGATATAAGAACGGGTCATCTTCTTTTTTTGTCCAGGGGGGCATTCTGTTCCGTATGTACGTCACAGTGGCTTCCGTTCAAAAGCAGGTCGTCGTGCCACGGTCGTTAATTGCTACAGTATTGCGTCTGGCCCATGATGTTCCATTAGCGGATCATATGGGAAGTGCTAGAATCAAGCAGAGAATTCTGAAAGATTTTTATTGGCCGTCAGTATACAGAGATGTACGTTTATATTGTAAGACGTGCAGTGCGTGCCAAAAGACGACGCATAAGGGTCGTTCACCCCAGGCTCCTCGTCAAAAGATCCCCACGGTTTCGGAACCGTTTAAAAAGGTTTCAGTACCTTGTTGATTTAAGAGAAAGACTATCTTCAGCGCGCACTATAGCGGAAGAAGCTTCTGGTATCGCTTCGAAAAGAGCAAAAGACTATAAAGATAGAGGTTCCAAACTGAGAATTTTTAAGCCAGGAGACAAGGTTCTGTTGTTGTTACCTACGGACCATAATAAGTTATTGATGACATGGAAAGGTCCTTATGTTATTGAGCGAGTTGTTTCAAAGGTAGATTACGCTATCCACATTGATGGAACGAGTAAGGTTTTCCATGTTAATATGCTACAGAGATTTTATGAGAGACCACAGTATCTGTGTGCACAGACAAGACCAGAGGAGACTGTCTTCTCTATTGCTTGTACGGGGGTCGTAGACCAGTTGGACTGTGACGTAAGCGACACCGAGGCGCAGGAGGAGTTACAAATTCAATTGCCGGAGTTAACTCCGACACAAGGTTACAGGGACGTAAAAATTAACCCTGACCTTACGAGTTCAAGGAGTAGGGAACTTGAGACCCTGTTAGCGTCATTTCCGGATGTTGTTACGGATTTGCCGGGTCGCACTACGGTGATCCAGCACCAAATAAAGTTGACTTCGGATAAGCCAGTATTTCTTAGACCGTATCCGTTGCCTTTTTCTTCGAGAGATAGAGTCATAAAGGAAGTTGAGTCAATGTTGAAGTTAGATGTGATAGAACCATCAACATCGCCGTATTCATCACCCATCGTCCTCGTGAAAAAACTTGATGGATCGGTGCGGTTCTGTATTGATTTTCGAAGATTGAACACTATTACGGTAGGCGATAGGGAGCCTGTTCCGTTCCAGGAGGAATTAATAGCTTCATTAGCCGGGTCCACGTGGTTTTCCAAGATTGATTTAACGAAAGGTTATTGGGAAATCCCGCTTACTGAGGAGTCTAAACAATACACGGCGTTCCAGACGCCCATTGGATTATTCCAATTTAAGGTCATGCCATTTGGGTTGGTAAACGCGCCAGCGACGTTTGCACGATTAATGAGATTAGTGTTGAAGGACATACCTAATGTCGTGTCATTCTTTGATGATATAGCATGCCATACGTCGACATGGTCTGAGCATATTCAGACACTAACAGTAATTTTTAAACGATTACGTCATTTTGGGTTAACTGCTAAACCCGCAAAGATGGATTTGGCATGTCCAGAGATAATATTCTTAGGACATATTGTGGGTAGAGGTGTTCAGAGACCTGAAGTAACAAAAATTGACAAGCTGGCAGGGTTGCAAATCCCAAAAACAAAGAAACAAGTCAGAAGCTTAGTGGGAATTTTAAATTATTACAGAAAGTTCATTCCAAATTTTTCCTCCTTGTCATCTTCTCTTACTGACCTTACTAAGAAGGGACAACCCGATAAGGTCCAGTGGACGTCTGAATGTCAGACAGCATTTGATAATTTGGTGACAGCGTTATCATCGTCACCCATTCTGATATTACCCGATTTTCGATCTAATTTTATCCTCAGAACGGATGCGTCGGACTCTGGTGTCGGCGCTTGTCTTCTACAGGAGAAGAACGAATGTCTCCATCCTGTATGTTATGTCAGTAGGAAGTTATTGCAGAGAGAAAGAAAGTATTCTGTGATAGAGCGTGAGTGTCTTGCCATTGTCTGGTCCGTCCAGAAACTAGGACGTTATCTCATGGGACGAGAATTTTGTATCCAGACAGACCACAAGCCACTGACATTTTTGTCGAAGAATCGTTCGTCCAGCCCACGCTTGTCTAGATGGGCATTGGCTTTACAGCCGTACACCTTCGTTATTCAACCAATTCCAGGAACCAGCAATCATATCGCCGACTACCTTAGTCGAGCCTAGGGGAAGATTTCAGGAGCTTATACATCGGAGGACAGGAACATTGACAGGATCTGTGTGAATAAGTCGTCTTTAAAATATTGACACTATAAATATGATATGAAGAATGGTTGATAGGTTGAATGGTTTTTGATTCTGTATTAAGTATTGTGGTTAGTTAGCTATTCATGATGTGACACATATATGCATATTTCAGGCCATATTGATCCCCATATTTTCCCCTGATTTCGGTATTTTATATACTAGGGGAGCTGCTAGGTCATTTTTTTTTAATGTAGGTATTGCTCAGGCTCACTCGTTGACAGTCATCTTGATGCGATTTGAAATTAATTGCATTAATTTTTTTGGGGTGGGGGATGATGTCACGAGTGGAGTGAGCGATAGTTAATAATTACGGGGGGAGAGGAGAGTAAAATTAACGCACGGAGACAAGTGAGAAAGTCGTGCATGTCATGAGTGGGGGGTCTGAAGGAGGCGAAAGCGCTGTATAACTATCACTGCAAGTTAGAAGGTCCTAGGGAGCGGATCTGTGAATAATAGCCCATCGGGCAGACAAAAAGGAAGCAGTCGAGAAGACTAGTGAGAGTCTTTCCAGTTATGACTGGTATGTAGAACGTTGATTGATTATTATGATTGATGTATTATATTATATTCGTCTATTACCATGATGTAAATAAGTATATGTGAGGAATGTGGAAGTCCTTGATATTGGATATAGCAATGTGCGCCATGAGCGATAGATGAAAGTGAGTTCATGGATTTGTAGCGCGAGTGAGTAGTGTGTACTCCGATGGAAGTGTGTTACCGTAAGATGTGTGGTGAGTGAAAGGTGAACTAGTGTGTGTACGTTTCATGGGTTGTAAGGAGAGGTGGAGTGAATAGAAATGGTAGGATATTATACCAATGTACTGTTATTCTTGTAGGTGTCGGGGACGGGCCGCAGAGCCACCTCGATGAGCACAGGGGATAGGCCAGCATAGGGCCGGAGGCCACACATAGGCCAGAAGTGAGGCTGTCAGTGCAGGACAGTAGAGGCACATAAAGTCGTGGCAGTCAGGCCACGGACAGGGACGTAGATATGAGAGTGAATGAGATACTATATTGTGCCCTGTTGATAGGCTCGTGAACTGATATTATGTTGTTGCCATGTTGATGGCTATGGAAATACTGTGTTATTGCCCTGCGGAGGTGCTAGGGGAGTGCTAAGGTGTATGACAATAGGAAGGTGATATTGAGAGACTGCGGTGCCAGTGAATCATTAATGTACTATTAAGACCCTGAGGGGAGAGGCTGAGGCCGAAGTGCCTTTAGGAGTAACTACCGGATTGTGGATCCGAGGGAGCGTGTGTGTGAGAATAAGGCCGTTGTACGGCAGTCATTTCAATAATATAATATATGTAATTGCGCTATTATATGTATAATTATGTTTAATAAATGTGTGAGTCTGATGGATTGTTTTGTTAAGTGTTAAACTTGTTTGTTCGTGATTGTCGTCCTGTCATAAACTATTACATCTCCCAGTCTGGGATTTGTGACACAGGCAAAGACACCCTTTTCCCCCAACCACCGTATTCATGCCCCATGTCTTCTGTCCCTCTCCTCTTCTCTCTCTCTCTTCCCCCCCCCCCCCCAAGTCCAACGTAAAATTCTTTCCGCCAAACTTTTTTCGCAGAGGGCCAGATAACTGACAGATTTACAAGCGCGAGCCGCATAAGCAATCTGTTCAATACTTGCACCGCACGCCTAAAGCCTGGCTTTTAACCCTCACTTGTATTGAGGAATCTTGGTTTGAGGAAGCTTGTCCATCCCGTAGCTCTAGATATCCCTGGTTTTATCAAACAAAATCAAGTACCATGGCGGGCCGGAGTTTGGTGACCCCTGCTATAGAATTACGTACAAATTACGAATGATGGGCTTTACTGTAGTGTTAGTTCTCTCTTCCCCCCCCCCACCCACACACACACACACACACACACACACCCGAGACTAATATTATCCCAAGATTTTCACAAGGAAGGTTCCTGCTTTAAAAAGACAGTTCCCGGCAGTTAATTATGGCCTAATTCATTTATTATGCCACATGACACGTATTAGCATTTTTTAGCAGTGTTACCGATAAAGATAACGCTCCTTCGTGTTTAGGAACGTTTTTTTTTTTAATGCTTCGTGCCGAAAACAGCGAAAAGTTCATTGAGTTGGATGGCAAGCATGAATGAACTATTACAATCTCCTTTCATACGGTGCGGGTGCATCTGCTGCGTCCGCGTGCCCTTTCACACCTGGCGGGTGAAAATCGCACCTGGGCATTTAATACTTCTATGTTTCCAGTTTTTTTTTTTAAAATTCTGTTCCACATTGTACAGTCGCGAAATATGGGCAGTGATCGGTTTCTCCTCTCACATTTTGAATTTGCGACAAAAGAGAAGGCATGAATGTAGGCCTACATTGTCAGTGTATCCTTTGACTGACGAAAGAACTTGTGCCACAGAACTGGCCTCTCTAGCATGATATTGGCAAATCAAATTGATAAAATTGTCATTGTACTTACATAAGTTATCCTGAAATCTACAAGCAACCTCGTCTTCACAGCACGGCTGATAATGGCTCTTAATTGTGTGTGTGTGCGCCTGAGAATAGGATACGGAAGACGCGTGGGCTCAAACCGAGTAAATGAAGAAAAACAGTGAAATATTTATCTAGCGCCGCGGGCTTGAGAGTAGAACCAGAGAGGTTAGATCGGCTTGGCTGGCTCGCTATTCATAAAGCGCGAGGCGTAAATGCCGAGGGCAGCGATGCAATGTTCTGCAAGCCATAGCGTATGCGCGCCGCACAGTGTATGAATTACGCAGGTAAACAAGACCTCGTGGTGATATTTGTATTTGTATTTGTATAACTCTTTAATCCCATTTGGGAAATTTGCCTTTGTGCCATTGCAGCCCAGTTATAACTGGAGCAAGCACGTCGTCGCCACAGTGCAGCGGCGGTCAGCGTTTTTTTTTTTGTGGGTGGGGGGGGGGGGAGATGAGGGGGGAGGGGGAGGGACTGGTAGGGATGAATTTTAATTTAATTTTGTCCGGGCAGCGGCCTGTTCGGCCTGCTCTTTGCGATTTTCAACTGCCAAGGTATCTTTAACGTGCGCAACGTGCACACGGGCCCTAAGATTTTTTTCGTCCTTATCCGAGAAGACTAGGTACTCGATCCTACCCCCCAATAGGATCAGGGACACGAAAATATGGGAAAAATCCCAATTTCCAACATGCCTGCACAGCCCGGGTTTCGAACCCGGGACCTTTGGCACGAGAGGCGAACACCTTGCCTCTAGACTACCTTGGCTGAACTAACATAATATTTTATTAGTTACAGTGTAGGCCTACATGTGTGAGCAGTCCAAGGAAGTAGTGATTGGCCTCTCTTGGGGTGCGTTTGCATTATTTATTACATAATATAAGAGAAAATATGATTTCAAGTTTTATTTAATTGTTAAAAAAAGAACAGGTCCGTGACAGAGGATGTAGGAGATGGGCTGCTTCCACTTTGTTGTAGACAGACCACGCAGCATAAAAATAGGGGCATGGTCAGCCTTCTGTTTTGATCTATCTATCTATCTATCTATATATATCTATCTATCTATCTATCTATCTATCTATCTATCTATCTATCTATCTATCTATCTATCTATCTATCTATCTATCTATCTATCTATCTATCTATCTATCTGTCTGTCTGTCTGTCTGTCTGTCTGTCTGTCTGTCTGTCTGTCTGTCTGTCTGTCTGTCTGTCTGTCTGTCTGTCTGTCTGTCTGTCTGTCTGTCTGTCTGTCTGTCTGTCTGTCTGTCTGTCTGTCTATCTGTCTATCTATCTATATGCTCTTCTGTCTCTCTATCAATCTCTCTATATAGGCCTATGTAACCTATATGTCTATGTGGACACAGATAATATCAACATACAAATCTGTCCATGCGCCTGTCTGTCGTCAATGAACTTTAATTTTAATACTAAATCGGACAGATAATTATACTGTACTTAGTTTGCATCTCGAAATTTAGAAACAGTAGCACTCTAGCTCCTATGGGAGACGCCGTGCAGAACTGAATGTTGATTCTATGCACAATGTGGACAGTCCAGGACACAATATGTCAAAACCCAGAAATCGGAGATTCCCATACTACGTCATGACCCACGTGACTCTCCCGCGCTATCGTCAGGACGAAACAGAAATCGGGGCATCCGATTATTTAATTCGTTGGATCGACCCGGATTGAAAACCTGGAGTTTGTTTGTGTTGTTGTAGTTGTTGATGTTGTTGTAGTTGTTGATGTTGATGTTGTAATTGCTGACGTTCCTCTGCTCGGTTTCCCATGTTGTGTCTGTGACTTATATCAGTAGTGAAATTGATATGGTGATCGTGCTCTAGAAATGTCAGGGTCGGTATGTTATCTACATGTACTATGTGAGGTATTCAGGATTAACCTGTGCCCCCCCCCTCTCTCTCTCTCTTTCTCTCTCTCTCTCTGTCTCCCTTCCCACCCTCTCTGTCCCCCTCTCTCTCTCTGTCTCTCTCTCTCTGTCTCTGTCTCTCTCCCTTCCCTTCTCTCTGTCTCTCTCTCTCCCCCTCCCCTTCTCTCTGTCCCTCCCTCTCTCTCTCTCTCCCCGCTCTGTCTCTCTCTCTCTCTCTCTCTGGTCTGCAGACATATTGCAGCTCTCGTGTTGGCCTGGCAGTGACCTACATGGCAGCACGTCACTTTCGCCGAGGCACTACACACTGATTTTTAGGTGGAAAAATTGCACTGAATTAAACGTGAATCTATCAAAAATCTCTCGAGTACACAAATTCAAAGGGAGCACAAAAAAAAAAAAAGTTGCAATTTACCACCATAGCATCATTTTCAAAAGGCCGCAGGAAACTTGGATAAACACAATAGTATTAGAAATTAGAATGATACAAAAGTGATTGGGTTGGATTAGATGGCACATAAGAAATCAGTGAGGCGAATAAAAGGGCCAAACTTTTATCTATACTGAAATATTCCTGCCATTTCGTTTTTTTTTTTTATCGTGAAATAATAACAGATTTGAATAATTTCTAATACTAGAATAGAAATCGACCGTCATGTCAATGCATAGCATTTAACTTATACTTACATCGACTTGCGTCGTCGGTTCAATTCAAGTTAATAGCCAAATGCCAATCCCTTAGGGCCGATCCGATTCCAGGTAGACGGTGTCTGTCTTTATAAGGGAGATTAATGCCCCATTTACACGTAGGGTAGGATCCTAGAGTTTGTAACCAAGGGATGTCCCTTCCCCCCCCCCCCCCCCCAGCCCGGAGGTTTCTCCTCTTGGGTCTATCCCTCACGTTTGTCCCTTGCGATTGCCACATTTACACCTGGCGTTCTGTCTGTCGACCCTGTGTTGTTTTGCCCAATTGTTTACTGCTAGATTCTATGCAAACCTAGTTGTACATGCAGATTCTGGTAGCGGGTAGGCGTGTTCGTGAAAAATGGCGGACGAAGTTTTAGATAAAGTGCTAGCTCTATGTGTCATTGCAATTCAAGAAAAAAGAACGATTTGGGCGAAGAAATGGTTGCTAAAAATCCGCACCTCCACACACACAAATCTATTGAATGAACTTCGCTTTTACCCAGACGACTTCAAAAAGTACTTGAGAATGGATGGGTCGACCTATATTCACCTCCTGAATATTGTAGGCTCTCTAATTGAAAAACAGTCAACAGTGATGCAAGAATCAATTAGTCCACGTGAGAGACTGACTGCTACCTTACGCTTTCTAGCTACAGGAAGAAAGTACCAAGACTTGCAATTCTCACCGTGCATTTCGCCGTCTGCCTTGTGTAAAAATAATACCGGAAACATGTCGTGCCATTATACTCCTCTCTTGTAAAAGAATAATTATATGAAGGTGAGTGTTTTTCTTTTGATAAAACAGTTACACATACCCAAACCCCTCCCTAATTTATAAGTAATTTGAAACGTTTTTTATTTCTGTTTCCTATCTATTGCATTAAATTGTTAATGAAAGTTACAGCATACAGGTATATCTACCATTGCATGTATTTACTATTACCATCACCGTTAACATTAATTTAATACCATTGTCATCACCAACAGGTATGCTTGTAAACAATTATTTGCGTTTTACAACTAATTTGTTGTTTTCCTATACATCGATGTCACACGAAGGCTTAATTAAATATTTTTAATACAAGTATTTGATAAAGAATAAAAGTAGCATAAATGTAGTTAGACAGTATGCTATTGCTAGACTAGGCAAAAAAAAAAAAATAATAATTTTAAAACCACGCAACAAAAAGCGACCTGTGCGCGTAGATTTTATTAATTTCCATACGCTGATGACGAATATGCACTTAGTTTTTTAATTTGATAACAAAATTCCTCTTTTAATTCTCAACAGTTTATCCTAGCCGTGCGGCAACTTCAAAATAAAATCTCATACCGCAGGATCGGTCGCCAAAATTTCAAGCAGTGCTTGATTTCCTCGATCGGTCCCGGGGGACGTGCGTTGGGCACCAAGGGACGAGGGGATAGCCCCAAACACCCGCGATTGGACCTCAGTGGCAGGGGATTGTCCCGCAAGAGACCGTTCCTCCAGACGATTCGCTTCGTGTAAATGGGGCTTTAGATTTTCACTTTTACGCCACGTATGCAAATTAGGCAGGGTCACAACACAAAGGTCATTCTATATTTGGAAAGGGGATTTCAATGATTATGGATACTGAAATAATATTTATCGGGAAGTGATAATTAAAAGAAGCATGTCAAGGGTACGGTAATAACTTTGTTCTACATGAGATACTGGGCGGCCCTTGGGTCAAGCTGACAGTCGGGGATTTGATCAGGGCAGTGAACCTTCGGGCCAAGACCCACTATATAGTGTAGAAGGTCTTGGCTTCGGGTTTAACTAGATTGTTCTGGAAAGTGGGTGGGTGATCGGTGGGTGCTTCTGACAGGGTCTCCGTTTTGTCCTATCTCTTTTTCAGGTCCATACGAAACAACTTTTGAGGGTTTAACTAATCCGATTAAAAGTATCTCTCTCTCTCTTCAAGTGCCGGATCTGGAACAGATATTGACGATTATGGTTCGCCACTCATTCCTCTGCTCGAATGCTCTCAAAAAGCCCATATTATTGTCCCGGTTTTTCCCTGTCGCCCATCTGTTCAAACTCTCTAGATATGTTATTCTTTGTCTACCTCTGCTTTTTTTGCCCTCTATTATTTCCCCAGTTAGAGCAAGGTGTTCAAGACCTTTGTGTCGATTCAGGTGTCCCATGAACTGCAGTTGTCTTCTCCTAATTGTTTTTGTTAGTGATCGCTCCGTGTTGGCGTCTTTCATCACCATACAAGTATACGAAAGTATTTAATTCTATTATTAAACTTGACAGCTCTGAATACGAAAATAAATCAAGAATGCGCATCCAAATAGACCGCGAAGGGCACAAAAGTGGCCGTCATCATGCCGACACGCCGTAAATCTCAAACTCAAACGATCGTCTAGCTTGTTCCAAGCACATTGTGATATCGTATCAACGTGCTCTATTCAATATCAAATTCGAAATTCAGAAAGTGCTGCAACGGTAAAAGCGCGGGACTGAATATTCACTCCACATATCTTCATTTCTAACTAACTTGCATGAATAGACTGCAAGTGCAAGGTTGTCCTGTGGGAATGTAATCGACAGATAAAATTTGATCCCAGTCACGCACCGCTACTCATTTCTAAGTGTGAAATGGAGCATTTGGTGGGATTAACAACAATCTTAAAAAAAAAAATGTTCAGAAAAACAGGACGCCTGTTGAGTTGGCCGTGCCGGATAAGTTAAGATAACATTACAAATCTCTTTATAGGCCCATTGCTAATGACGTCACAGTGTTTTTGTTTTGTACTTCCGACACCCAAAACTGCGGGTGGATCAGCTGACGAGTGTAACTTCGAGATATGTCTAAGCGGTTAAAATGCCTGCTGGTTGCATTGCAGTTGACTGTTAGGGCAGGGGTGGAAAGGATGGATCCAAGCTGGTCAGATTCCCTATCATCCGTGTAAACAAAGGAAAGGAAGTGAAAGAACTGACCGAATGTCTTCCATGTGTATGTACACACGTGTCATTGTTTACTGTATGGAACTTTTTTTTTTTTTAGCTCGCCGCCGATTGGTTCGCGACGTCTGAAGTGCTCGCAGTGCAAATCAGCTAACAAATCAAAATCAGTGCTACCATCGCCATGGTTAAGCTTCGGTCCTTACAACTAAAATGGCCGATATCCGCAATGGGCCTGTTGACCCATTGGGGAAATTCGCGTTTACCGAGCGTTTAAGACCACATGGCACACATAATAATATCTTGCGCATCATTACATAAAAATTATCAGAACTCAATCACAGGCTTATTACATGAAGCACAATGGCATGGAACCTTAGTAAAACTAGCCGACATGCGCAAGATAAATCTTGCAGATTCTTCGTAGGAAGCCCAACTGTATTATCTAGATCTAGGCTACAATAAAAGCAGCATTTGGACTCGGTGCAATGACTAACAGAAGTTACGTGGGAATACACAGATGTGACTACGTCCATATTCTACCACCAATGCGTAAAGAGAAGTCAAGGTCGTAATTTCCGGTCACACTTTTCGGTTCTATCCGATGAAAATGCGTCTGATTTTGAGGCTCAAAAAATTGTTACTATAAATAATAGCAAAGACTGATTTTTGTTCAAAATGAATGTGTCCTCGTAACTCTTCGTACAAAATTGATGCAGTACGCCAAGTTTCATAACTTTTGATGGCGTGGTCGCGAAGTTTTAGCTGCTTACAGGTTTCTCCTCTAGCTCAGTTATAGTAAAATATGGCACGCATCTAACTATAATGTCTTGCTGAGAAGAATTGCGGGGAGCAAAAACGATCTTCTGCAGCTTTCTCTAAATACAAAGGTCTAAGTGCATGCATAAAAGTAAAAGGTCTCGGGCCGTACGTTGGATAAGTAGTGGTTGGACGGGATTAATAGTATCCTAGTTATACTTGCAATTAAATATGGCTGAATTAAAAAAATAATAATAATTAAATATATTTGGCAAAACCTCGTGCCGAGGACAAACACTTTGAAAAGAAACTGTCAAAATTGGGCAAAAAGAAAAAGTTGCATGTGGCGAAGCCCCGCGTGAGAAATAATACCCAAACGATACAAAGCAAACCAAAGAGAAGACAGAAAATGGTCAAATTTTCTGCTATCGTCTTTGTCAAGAAAAAAAACAACAAAAGGAACAGAGAAAACAATCGAACAATCAAAGATTTCAACAGGAAATTTATAGAATCGAAGCGAAACAGGATTATATGTACTCAACAGGAAACGTATACAATCGCAGCGAAACAGGATTATGTTATGTTTTATTCTTTTCTGTCGGTTGTTTTCCTCATGATCTGTAATGTTCCCCCTCTCTGTTTAATGTCATCCTGCCATCTTCTTCCTGATCGTCCTCTTGTTCTTCTTCATTCCTGACCCTGGTTGCCATTCACCATTCAGTGCAGCGTTTTGCCCATCTATTGTCATTCATCCTTCCCATAATTATATGTCCAGCCTATTCCACTGCCCTTTAGCTCTGTTTGTTTGCGTATTTCATCGTGAGTGGGGGGGGGGAAATTTTATCTTCCAGTCTGATGTTGAGCATTTTTCTTTCCATTTTCCTCTGGGTAGTTCTTAATTTGTTCGTGGGTTATTTTGTAATTGAGCATGTTTGGCAACCATAGGTAATCGCTAGAATAATGCACCGGTTAAATACTGGTCTCATATAGTCATAAGGGAAATTGGCTCTTTGTGATCCAGGAATTATAAATAATATATATCTTTGTTGTTTTTTTTTGTTTTATTTTCCAAAGCAGGATGTTTATGAGACGAAATTTGCCACCCCGCATTGTTATGACATTGTCGTTGTGGTTGAATAGTTTTTTGTGTTTTTTTTTCCGGAGGGGGGAGGGGCATCTGCTCGAGATTGCGGGCATAACACCTGCTTCGTAATGTGACACAGTGACAGAGGACAGTGGAAGTGGCATCAGAAACTTATGTTTAGATTTGACTGAAGGATGAGCAGTTTGACTTGTAAAAGGGTGAATAACAAGACGTTGTGCACAGAAACATCAGCATTGTAAGAGTAAAAAATGTGTAGAGTGACTAACGAAGTTACGCTGTGGAATCCGAATCTAATAAATAGGGATCTATCTATCTATAAATCTATCTATCTATCTATCTATCTATCTATCTATCTATCTATCTATCTATCTATCTATCTATCTATCTATCTATCTATCTATCTATCTATCTATCTATCTATCTATCTATCTATCTATCTATCTATCTATCTATCTATCTATCTATCTATCAATCTATCTATCTATCTATCTATCTATCTATCTATCTATCTATCTATCTATCTATCTATCTATCTATCTATCTATCTATCTATCTATCTATCTATCTATCTATCTATCTATCTATCTATCTATCTATCTTTCTATCTATCTATCTATCTATCTATCTATCTATCTGTCTGTCTGTCTGTCTGTCTGTCTGTCTGTCTAGCTAGCTTTCCATCCATCCATCCATCCATCCATCCATCCATCCATCCATCCATCCATCTATCTATCTATCTATCTGTCTGTCTATCTGTCTCTCTGTTTGTTTGTCTGTCTGTCTAGCTAGCTTTCCATCCATCCATTCATCTATCTATCTATCTATCTATCTGTCTGTCTGTCTGTCTATCTGTCTCTCTGTTTGTTTGTCTGTCTGTCTAGCTAGCTTTCCATCCATCCATCCATCCATCCGTCCATCCATCCATCCGTCCGTCCGTCCGTCCGTCCGTCCGTCCGTCCGTCCGTGCGTCCGTCCGTCCGTCCGTCCGCCCGCCCGCCCGCCCGCCCGTCTGTCTGTCTGTCTGTCTGTCTGTCTGTCTGTCTGTCTGTCTGTCTATCTATCTATCTATCTATCTATCTATGTCGGTGTATCCGCATATCAGTCTGTCTTTGTTTGTTGCCTGTCTATTTATCACTCCGACGATTTGTCTGTCCATCTGTATGTCTGTCAGTCATTAAGTTCACTACAAAAGTGTATATTCACTTATCCATTTGTATGATAATGAACAGAACCATTAGTCACACGCAGGTACATTTATAATGATAGTAGTAGTAAGGATAAAAATTGTGATGTCCATTAATTTCTTCGACAATTTGAGACCGATACAGTGAAAACGGTAAATTAGTCTGATTGTGTTATTGCGTCTCAATTTACAAATTCGTGCGATTTGTTCATGAAAAATATTTTGTACACATATATAGAACTAGAAGAGATTTCGGGGAATCGTAATCCACCAAAAACCATAGTTTCCACTGCAATCACGCGTGGCTGAATAAAGTGCCGCCTTCTCCTTCTACTTATTCATTGGTTTTAGAGAAGATTGGTTACATATACGGTATCTGCAGCAGCCAGCCTTAAAATACGTGTACTCCGAGAGGGATGGGTGCCCTCAGTGTACGAAAAATGTATGTGGGAGGGGGCCATCTGGAAAGCTTATGTCATAATTTTTTTTTTTAATTGATTTTATTTACTTTTTTTTTGCGGCAAATTAATTTGCTAGAATGTGTAAAAATCATGTCACTGATGGAAGAAAAAATACCAAGTGCTGAATAAAAGTTTCAAACATAAAGGCATTATCATCGACTTTCAACGTACAAATGGGAGGGGAAGGGTGGAAGTCAATGCGTTTGAAAAGCAAACCTGGGTACATGAGATGGTCGATTGTTTAAGGCCCAGCTCACATAGGAAGACACGCGAAACGAGAAACGCGAAACCCCGAAACGCGAAACACCTCACGCCACACGTCACCTCATCACATGGGCCTAGTCATGCACTCACGTAGGCCAGTTGACAAAATGGATTCCTCAGATGAAGACACATTGATTGCATTTTTTTTTGCTTTGATTTTGCTGTTTTATCGTTTAATTTCTGTCTTATAGTATGTTATGCGTGTGTATCTAAGTAATACAATGTATGTCTAGCAGAGAGAGAGGGTGAGAGAGAGAGAGAGAGAGAGAGAGAGAGAGAGAGTTGCAGATGGAGAGAACAAGAATTTCTGTAAAGCGCCCAGAGCAAATTGTTTGGATTGGGCGCTATATAAATGATTTTCATTATTATTATTATTATTATTGTTATTGAGAAAGAGAAGAAAAAGGAGAAAACGCAGCATTTGGTGCCGTGAGCATTTTATGTTAAGGAGTACAAGAGGAGAATTTCAAATAACATTCTGCTCATTGATGGAGCGTAAGGACGAGACATTGTTTGTCATGATTCAGATGTTGTTAAAACTCACGCAGAGAGTGAGTTGTTGTTGTTTTTCCAGGGCCATGAGAAATTGGCCGGTGGCCTTGAACGGTCCTCGCCAAATTATAGTTGGTGAGTAAATAAATGTAAAGTTAAACGGTTAGATTCACGCTTGTCGGTTTTAATGTTCGTGATTAATAAGTAATGGAGTAGGGGTGAAACAAGGTGGGGACAGTTGACATTGTTAAGTATGACTAGACAAGTTTTTGCACTTAACTGGCTGGTAGAATAGTGCAGACGTATTACTACAATTAAAATGGTGGGAGGTTTCGACCTATGAGATAGCTGAACTAATTGGGCCAGCGGACTAGCACGCTGGGTAGTTAGATAGTATATAACATCGTGTAACGTTCAGATTAGGGGAATACAGGCGAGCAGAAGCATCGTGTCGTGAAGTATCTCCGGTCGACCAGTACCTGAACTGTGTGCTTTGAAGACAAGAAGTCCTTGCTAACGGACTGACTGAGCTCTAGAAAGAAAGGTCTGAGTGGGCTGACCTTTGAAAGCCCACGCTGCGCTATATTGATGTTCGCGCCTCCCAGTAGGCGTGAGCAATGGTAATATATTTTATTTATTCAAGTATAATAGAGATCGGAGATAGAGAGAGAACTACAGCCTCATAGGAAGACTAAGGAAACCCCAGCTGGCACTCGACCACGAGTGTCCTGTATCATAGATCTATTGCCATAGTATGATTGGAATAATATAGCACATTGTTGATGAATTGAATAGTGATTGTGCCTAAAATATAGTCTTTTGGCAACTGCTTAAATTACCTACAAGCCGAAGAGTGCTTCTGTAGGCTTTGAACGTACTGGGCTCTCCTAACATTTAAGCCCATATGATTTATGGAGAGTTTGCCTGGCGACTGGCCAGTGGCGACTCAACTGTCACTTTAAATTGGTATCTAGTTTCGTATAATATACCTATTTGCTATTGATTGCAGTACCTCCATAGTTACATGAATATCATTGGTTAAGTTATTAATTAGAGTTTTTTTTGGTTTGAATATATACCTCTATTGTCTTTTGTTTTGTTATTAATATTTATGT
Organism: Onchidella celtica; assembly: GCA_963931925.1. Classification (NCBI taxonomy): domain Eukaryota; kingdom Metazoa; phylum Mollusca; class Gastropoda; order Systellommatophora; family Onchidiidae; genus Onchidella; species Onchidella celtica. The sequence goes on along the minus strand of OZ007584.1, from coordinate 8,157,588 downwards.
AAACTATGGCCTGACCGGCCTGACATATATACGCTCTAGTTATTTAATACTTTTCTTGTGTGGTTGTGTCCGAGTGTGAGTTAGCTGCCTCTCGTGCAGTCGTAACATCCCCAAGACCCTAACTCTGCTCGTGACATTGTTCTTTAATTACTTAAGAATGTCATACCAAACCTATAACGAACTCAAGTCACTGGTGCTGCCACGTTTACAACCTGTAGGTTGTAACTGGCGGAACCCAATATCAGCCGAAGAAAAACTAGTCTTGGCTCTCAGGTGAGTAAAAAAAAATATAAAAATCGCTAAAATGAACCTATCATCATCATCATCAACAACAACAACAACAACTGCAACAACAGGAAGAAGAGGAAGAAGAACAACGACGCAGTAGCAGAATAATGCGCTTCACTGCAGTTGCACGGGAAACTACAAGAAACGCCATACGAAAAGTGAACATGTTCACTTTGCCTCCTCACGTCAACACACGCGTTTCGCGTTTCTGGCGTGTCGTTACCTCCTATGTGCACGTTGCCGTTTAAATCATTGGTACCACTTTTGTTCTCACGCGTGAGGCGTTTCCTGTTTCGCGTTTCTCGTGTCGCGTGTCGTCCTATGTGAGCTGGGCCTAAGAACACCCCCGGTTTAAAAGAATTTGGTGAATCAAAGCCGTAGACTAGATTGAACCAGAGAGTATATAATTTTTATGTATACACTTATTCGTTTCACGATCCCATCCCCGACCCAAGCCAAACACAAACAAAACAATTCCGAGAATGATTCATTTATTTCTGAAAGTGTCTTCTGAACTTTTGTATGTGTAATAACACCAGGTTGACAATAAAATACAGGTACTGAGTTTTAGCCCTTTGCCGCGGCTTGAAAAGCTAATACGGCAGTTGCATTTCCCGGGGTGCTTTTTTTTGTGCAGCCAGTTGTAAAATCGCGGAAATAAACACAAACAGGGGAGAAATTCCATTTTGTGTCACATAATAGGGACACAACACGATTGCGACTATCGGAGCGTCCTTGCGCAGGTGTGTGTGGCAAGGACGAGTTAGTCCACCGGGTTAGTGCTATGGCAGTAAATGCGCAGCTCGGTGATTAACACTCACAACATGAAAAGGCCTACCCGAGTAAACTTGTGTAATTCATAATATGGCACTCTTTCCACAAACAGAGACACGTATCGTCATGGTGCTAACCTTTTTGCCTAAGTCAGACTTAGGCCAAAACATAATGGACCTGCTACGTCATTGCCCTATCCATGGTGCATCTATTAATGTAAAAATCATTCAAAAGTGCCAAGCCATTATCCTGGAAATAAAACTTTCTGTAAGTGTAATGGCCTAACTCATTCATAGACGTGGGCCATTTTGGTTCTGGGGTTGTTTCAGCCCAACGTAGATGAAGGCCACTTTTACCTAGAGTCACTTTGGCCTAAGTCTGTCTGCATTGCAAAAGAATAAAATACGTTTTTTTGCGATTTTCTCAGAAGTACAAAAAATGACTTAGGCCAAAAGGTCAGCACCATGACGATATGCTGTTCAGTGAGGGCATTACATTTAGAGAAGTACAAAGTTCAAATCGTGCATAATTAGCTGTATTTGCTAAAACCCTACCCAAGCGCAAACAATAAATTACCGCACATACACATTCGTACACACGCACGCACACACACACATCCACTCACCTGCCGCACTAATCACGCGCGCGCACACACACACATACGTACATAATAACAAGGACACTGAGCAAAAAAAAAAAAGAAGCAAATTCTTGTCTGGATCCATACTACAAAACATTAGCATTATTACTAAGTCTTACGGATCTAGTTAAAATGCCGGTAAGGAAACTTAAACCGCAGATTACAGCACTTCATTGATATAAATCTGTCTTACTATAATTTACACATTTTGTCTTGAGGCAATTAATAACACAACAAATCTGACACCTGAAACATTATATCTAAATAATTATTATCTTACCTTCAACTTCAAATCTGGAAGCGAAAACAAGACACTGAAGCGCTTTTCTGGTGCGGTGCTGAACGAGACGGTGATTGCCTGTTAACTGTTCTCTTTACTGCTTAGCTCTGGTTCACTGACGCCTTGCGCTTAATGTTAGCAAAGAAGCAGTAGGCCAAGACCAGTTGTACACCACACGTGTGGCAACCCGTGATATGTCACAACAGTTAAAAATACATGCAGATACTTTTATTTTGTTTTCCAATTGTGGTTGATGGCATCACGCCAACACGTCACGTGATTTACCCTGTTACCACGCAGTGGTTTTTTTAATGTTTCAGACCCCCCCATCCCCTCGACCCCCCCCCCATCCCACACACACAAATTATTATGCACAGACATCCCATTTACCCTATCGACCTATGGCTTCATTCTTCACCTCCACCCACTCCCCACTCCCGTAATCTTGCAGTCAGCGTCAACGTCAAAATCCAAGAAAGAGAAAAGCAAATGCGACACAGTATGAATTTTACGATATTTTTTCCTTACTGAAACTGCAAAAAAGGGTAAATTTTCCCACGGTAATTTTGACAACCACTGAAAAGTTCGTCTGATGTCAACAAGCCACACGAGGAAGTTGTGGCCTTTATGGCTTCTCGGCAATATGTAGGTGGATTTGACAAAACTGGGCTAAAGGTGAAATTTTTATATCTCTTTAAAAAATGAAAATAAAATAGTTCTAAGTCAATTTCAAGCGAAATGTTTTAAATGAATGCAGAAAAATGGCTATTCTTTCACGTTGTAAGCAAATTTCAATGTCCATAGAAAATTTTTCCCCCCTTTGGAGGGATTTTGTCAGGAATTTAGTCTTTCACCTTAAGCCCAATTTCATCACATCCACTCACATATGTTTGTAAAGGCTGTGGTTTGTTATTGTTGTTCACGCTTCCGTGCTGAAGATGTTGAATTAATTCAATGGGCTGCACTCGGGAGGGAATAATCATGATCCGGGACATTATTACCTCTGATAAACGTGGTATTCATGCCTTAACATTGTAAAGGAGTTATATAAACTACTAAGTATGAAGACATTCTCAAGCTGTCGTTTTTTTTCGTACCATCCACCTGCTTGCCTGCAATCTTACCTGTTGGCCTATTAACTCCTTGCTCACCTATCTACCTATTTACCTACCTGCCTACCTACCACCCTACCCATCGTCTAATTACGTCTACCTAATTACATAGCTACCTAACTACCTATCTACCTATCTGCCTACCCACCGTCAGGCTTTCATAATGATCTGAAATCTCAGTGTGGATGAAACCACCCCCCCCCCCCCATTCATCTCTGCGACCAGTTATTGATTTACGAAATGAGTCACAGTCACAGGAGATTTACAATTCTGTATTTTTCTCATACACTACATGGTTATTGATTTATTAATGAATTTACAAGTTAAATTTTATACAGTTCTTTTCAACAACAAACATTGTAAGGTTAGATCAATATAAAAATCAAAATAGGCAATGTTTGTAACGAAACACTTAACTCAAATAATCCTTGCAAAATTATTATTTTTGTTATATACTCCTTTAATCCCATTTGGGAAATTTGCCTTAGTGTAATTGCAGTCCAGTTACAACTGGAGCAGGCACGTCGTCGTCACAATGCAGCGCCGGTCGGCGAGGTTTTTTTTTGGTAGGCAAAAGAGCGGAAGGGATACGTTATTTTTAAAAAAAATTAATTTTACCCGGGCAGCGGCCTGTTCGGCCTGCTCTTGTCGATTTTCAACTGCCAAGATATCTTTCACGTGCGCAACGTGCACGGGGATCCCCTTAATTTTCGTCCTTATCCGAGAAGACTAGGTGCTCGAACCTACGTACCATAACATCAGGGACAGGAAAATAATTATGAGGAATACCCAAAAATTCCAACATGCCTGCACCGACCGGGATTTGAACCCGGTACCTTCGGCACGAGAGACGAGCACCTTACCTCTAGACCACAATCATAGTCAAAGATTCAGAATAGCCAGATCTAATCATGGACATTCAACACTTTGATGACTGTACAGTTGTACAAATGAGGGGGGGGGTGAAGCAAGGGTATGAAAAACGTGCAAAGTGGTGGGGGGGGGGGGGGGAGTAAAAATCGCGAAAATCGAACGCACGTACTTTATGCATAGTTGGTTAGAAGTATAAATTAATCTGAAATGAGCGAATTGAAATCGGATAATAACAACCCGATTAGCATGATGTCACAAATCCCAGACTGGGAGATGTAATAAGTTATGACAGGACAACAATCACGAACAAACAAGTTAACACTTAACAGAACAATCCATCAGACTCACACATTTATTAAACATAATTATACATATAATAGCGCAATTACATATATTATATTATTGAAATGACTGCCGTACAACGGCCTTATTCTCACACACACGCTCCCTCGGATCCACAATCCGGTAGTTACTCCTAAAGGCACTTCGGCCTCAGCCTCTCCCCTCAGGGTCTTAATAGTACATTAATGATTCACTGGCACCGCAGTCTCTCAACATCACCTTCCTATTGTCATACACCGTAGCACTCCCCTAGCACCTCAGCAGGGCAATAACACATTATTATTTCCTTAGCCATCAACATGGCAACAACATAATATCAGTTCACTAGCCTATCAACATGGCAACAACATAGTATCTCATTCACTCTCATATCTACGTCCCTGCCCGTGGCCTGACTGCCACGACTTTATGTGCCTCTACTGTCCTGCCCCGACAGCCTCACTTCTGGCCTATGTGTGGCCTCCGGCCCTATGCTGGCCTATCCCCTGTGCTCATCGAGGTGGCTCTGCGGCCCGTCCCCGACACCTACAAGAATAACATTACATTGGTATAATACCCTACCATTTCTATTCACTCCACCTCTCCTTACAATCCATGAAGCGTACACACACTAGTTCACCTTTCACTCACCACACATCTTACGGTAACACACTTCCATCGGAGTACGCACTACTCACTCGCGCTACAAATCCATGAACTCACTTTCATCTATCGCTCATGGCGCACATTGCTATATCCAATATCACGGACTTCCACATTCCTCACATATACTTATTCACATCATGGTAATAGACGAATATCATATAATACATCAATCATAATAATCAATCAACGTTCTACATACCAGTCATAACTGGAAAGACTCTCACTAGTCTTCTCGACTGCTTCCCCTTTATGTCCGCCCGATGGGCTTTTATTCACAGGTCCGATCCCTAGGACCTTCTAACTTGCAGTGATAGTTATACAGCGCTTTCGCCTCCTTCAGACCCCGCCCCACTACTACTCACAACAGCACGCTTAACTTGCTGTCTACTGTGAGTCCTTACTCTACACCCGCTCTGTAGCAATCCCCTTAATTGCACTCACTCCACTCGTGACATCATCCCCCACCCCAAAAAAATTAATGCAATTAATTTCAAATCGCATCAAGATGACTGTCAACGAGTGAGCGTGAGCAATACCTACACTAGAAAAATGACCTAGCAGTTCCCCTAGTATATAAAATACCGAAATCAGGGGAAAATATGGGGATCAACATGGTCTGAAATATGCATATATGTGTCACCTCATGAATAGCTAACTAAACACAATACTTAATACAGAATCAAAAACCATTCAACCTATCAACCATTCTTCATATCATATTTATAATGTCGATATTTTAAAGTCGACTTATTCACACAGATCCTGTCAATGTTCCTGTCCTCCGATGTATAAGCTCCTGAAATCTTCCCCTAGGCTCGACTAAGGTAGTCGGCGATATGATTGCTGGTTCCTGGAATTGGTTGAATAACGAAGGTATACGGCTGCAAAGCCAATGCCCATCTAGACAAGCGTGGGCTGGACGAACGATTCTTCGACAAAAATGTCAGTGGCTTGTGGTCTGTCTGGATACAAAATTCTCGTCCCATGAGATAACGCCCCAGTTTCTGGACGGACCAGACAATGGCAAGACACTCACGCTCTATCACAGAATACTTTCTTTCTCTCTGCAATAACTTCCTACTGACATAACATACAGGATGGAGACATTCGTTCTTCTCCTGTAGAAGACAAGCGCCGACACCAGAGTCCGACGCATCCGTTCTGAGGATAAAATTAGATCGAAAATCGGGTAATATCAGAATGGGTGACGATGATAATGCTGTCACCAAATTATCAAATGCTGTCTGACATTCAGACGTCCACTGGACCTTATCGGGTTGTCCCTTCTTAGTAAGGTCAGTAAGAGAAGATGACAAGGAGGAAAAATTTGGAATGAACTTTCTGTAATAATTTAAAATTCCCACTAAGCTTCTGACTTGTTTCTTTGTTTTAGGGATTTGCAACCCTACCAACTTGTCAATTTTTGTTTCTTCAGGTCTCTGAACACCTCTACCCACAATATGTCCTAAGAATATTATCTCTGGACATGAAAAATCCATCTTTGCGGGTTTAGCAGTTAACCCAAAATGACGTAATCGTTGAAAAATTACTGTTAGTGTCTGAATATGATCAGACCATGTCGACGTATGGCATGCTATATCGTCAAAGAATGACACGACATTAGGTATGTCCTTCAACACTAATCTCATTAATCGTGCAAACGTCGCTGGCGCGTTTACCAACCCAAATGGCATGACCTTAAATTGGAATAATCCAATGGGCGTTTGGAACGCCGTGTATTGTTTAGACTCCTCAGTTAGCGGGATTTCCCAATACCCTTTCGTCAAATCTATCTTGGAAAACCACGTGGACCCGGCCAATGAAGCTATTAATTCCTCCTGAAACGGAATAGGCTCCCTATCGCCTACCGTAATAGTGTTCAATCTTCGAAAATCAATACAGAACCGCACCGATCCATCACGTTTCTTCACGAGGACGATGGGTGATGAATACGGCGATGTTGATGGTTCTATCACATCTAACTTCAACATTGACTCAACTTCCTTTATGACCCTATCCCTCGAAGAAAAAGGCAACGGATACGGTCTAAGAAATACTGGCTTATCCGAAGTCAACTTTATTTGGTGCTGGATCACCGTAGTGCGACCCGGCAAATCCGTAACAACATCCGGAAATGACGCTAACAGGGTCTCAAGTTCCCTACTCCTTGAACTCGTAAGGTCAGGGTTAATTTTTACGTCCCTGTAACCTTGTGTCGGAGTTAACTCCGGCAATTGAATTTGTAACTCTTCCTGCGCCTCGGTGTCGCTTACGTCACAGTCCAACTGGTCTACGACCCCCGTACAAGCAGTAGAGAAGACAGTCTCCTTTGGTCTTGTCTGTGCACACAGATACTGTGGTCTCTCATAAAATCTCTGTAGCATATTAACATGGAAAACCTTACTCGCTCCATCAATGTGGATAGCGTAATCTACCTTTGAAACAACTCGCTCAATAACATAAGGGCCTTTCCATGTCATCAATAACTTATTATGGTCCGTAGGTAACAACAACAGAACCTTGTCTCCTGGCTTAAAAATTCTCAGTTTGGACCCTCTATCTTTATAGTCTTTTGCTCTTTTCGAAGCGATACTAGACGCTTCTTCTGCTATAGTGCGCGCTGCAGATAGTCTTTCTCTTAAATCAACAAGGTACTGAAACACCGAAATCTGCTCATCGTCTCCCGATGATGGCGACGTCATCATGTCCCGAAGAACATCAGTTGGGCCCCTAGGACTACGACCGTACATCATTTCGAACGGCGAGAATCCCGTTGACTCCTGCCGTACCTCTCTGTACTCGAATAACACTGCAGGGATATATCTATCCCAATCTTTAGGGCGATCAGCAGCTACCTTACGCAGCATCGACTTTAACGTCGAGTTCAATCTCTCGCACATGCCATTAGCCTGCGGATGATAAGGGGTGGTAGTGATGGGTTGTATACTGAATAAGCGGAACAATTCCTTCATCATCTGCGACGTAAATTGCGCGCCCCTATCAGACAGAATTTGCTCTGGTATTCCTACCCTAGCGAAAATTGCAAACAACGCTTCCGCGACTGCCTCAGACGTTATGGTCCGCAGAGGAACCGCCTCTGGCCATCTCGTAGCATTACATATGACCGTTAAGAAAAATCGATTCCCCCTATCGGTCGCTGGGTGAATGGGGCCAACAAGGTCTATCGAGACCTTTTTAAACGGTCCCGAGACCGTGGGGATCTTCTGAAGAGGGGCCTGGGGTGTACGACCCTTATGCGTCGTCTTTTGGCACGCACTGCACGTCTTACAATAGACCTGCACATCTCTGTGGATCGATGGCCAGTAAAAATTTTTAAGAACCCTTTCTTTGGTTCTAGCTATCCCCATATGACCCGCTAATGGGACATCATGTGCCAAATGCAATACTGTTGCGATCAGCAACGCTGGCACAACGACCTGCTTTAAAATGGAGGACACCGTTACATACTTACGGAACAGAATGCCCGCCTGAACAATAAAGGAGGACGACCCGTTCTTATATCTCCTCGTTTTCTCGGTTCGCGCTTCCCCAAAACATGGGTTTAATGATGGGTCCTCCCTTTGTAATCTCGCCAAGCGCTCTGGCGTGATATCTAGGTTGACCGCTGGCGTCGCCAAAGGTCTAATCTTATCTTTATCCGCTACCCGTCGACGTGTTTCGACCGCGGCGCAAAAGTCAATACCTTTTGATTGCGACCATGCTTGCACGTTCTCATCGGAAGGGGAACCTACCCGGGATACATTCCCAATGATGAGCTGGGCGCCTGGAAAACAACCAACGACTGCTTCGACTTCCCCGCTAAGGAAAGGTGTATCTATCATTATTTTTGCCATGGGTAGTTTCTCAATGGCCCCCGAAAATTGGATGCACGGGACAGTCTCACCTGTAAGCTGTGAATCCCGAATGCAGTCCCTATGCACTCCCACAACGGTAGATTCTGTATCTCGTAAAACCGAGACCGGTTCGTCCCCAACAAACCCCGGATAAACCCTAAGACCACCTCCTGTATGACATGAATTTATGACGGGGATCTTTCTCCCACAAGGTAAAACACCGGAAGATAATAACTTCTCACAACTGGGACACTTAGAATACTGTCCGCCTCCGTTGTCCGATGTAACACACGCAGCCGCATGATGAAATTTATTTGGGGAGCATGGACTGGAGCCACTGTCCACGTTCGCCGCTATCCTACCTGCAGGGCAGTTCACGCTGATGTGATCCGCTCTACCGCAGTTCCAACACTTCGCGGCCCTACACTCGCGTGAAAAGTGACCCACGCGTCCGCAAGTCCAACACTCCGCTCCCTGTGCTGCTCTAGGCCTGGGTCCCCGTGACCCATCGCGACCGGAACTAGAGTCCCTATGCCGTCGGTCATCGGCAAAGGTCACAATTCGCCCCCGGCCATTACCGCGACCTAGCCCTCCTGCTCGGTCAAACTTACCGGATCCATATGCCGGTGATTGGTGATAGCCCCTACGCTGCCCCTGGGCTTGCCCGCTATAGGCACCACGCTGACGCGACCTGTCCCCAAGTCCTGCCGGCGACCCCTCGACAACGGCGACGTACCCAGCATCTTGGACGTACGCCCTGGCGACTGGTTTGGACGGATGCGCCGTACGGTATGCCTCCGCCAACTTAGACGCCTCCTGCGCCGTCGCGGGTTCGTTCTCTTTCAGGAAAGCCACCAGATCTTTGTGGCACGACGCGTACAGCTGGTCACGGATCATTAAGTCTTTCAGTTTAGCAAAATCCGTGCCCACATGCGCCAAGTCTACCCAGTTCGCGAAATACTCCGTTAGTCTCGCGACGAAGGCAGCAAAGTCCTCCCTGGTATCTGCACGTGCTCGCCTAAACTGCTCCCGGAAATATTCCTCGGTACGCGCAAATCGGCGAAGCAGCAAAGCCTTCAGCTTATCGTAATCTTGCACGTCTTCGCGCTGTAGCTCTTTAAAGTATGTTAACGCTCGCCCCTGCAATAGCGATGCCAGGTACGTGGCCCATAATTCCTTATTTTCCCCCCATTGCAATTGTGCGTTCAGTTCGAACCTGTAAAGGAAGGCGTCTATGTCGTCCTTCCGGTCGTCGAACGTAGGGAGCTTAATCCTAACGCCACCTTTATTGTGTACCTGCCGCTCAACTGTTTCTGTTGGTGCATTCTTTTTGATTTCCAACTCGGCGATCTTCACTTGCGCCTCTATCTCCTTTAACCTTATCTCCCTTTCCTGCTCCCTATCCTGTCTCTCCTGTCGCTGAGCTTCTAACTCCTTTAACTTAAACTCTCTTTCCTGTTGCCTATCCTCCCTTTCCTGTTCCTTATCCTTAGCCTCTCTTTCCTGTTGCTTAACCTTAGCCTCTCTTTCCTCCTCCTGAGCCTTAGCCTCTTTTTCTCGCTCTCTATCCTTAGCACGCTCATCGCGCAAATCCGCCTGCTGTTCTTTAATCCAGCCGCGTAGCTCCTCTCCCTCCAGGCCAAGTTCCTTACCCAACTTCATTAGTTGTTGGAGTTCCGCCATTTCACAGATTTATGGTTATGGTATGTATTAAAAAAAACGGCTAACCTGCCGGTATGATAACTAACGACACGACCAGAGACCTGAGATCACACCAGATATAACAATACCCAGTTGTCTCAAATACAATTCAGAAATTTACCTTTACAGCACAACTAATTCTATATCTATAAAATGTATAGCACTACTAATTATAAAGGAAAAAAGAAACGACAAGAATGAAGAAATACAGTAGAAGGACCACAAGTACGTCAAGGACAACGAACCAGACTAGGACAAAGCTTCTACAAAAAAAAACTATATAATGGGAAAAAAATGCAACCTACTACGCCGATTACACTACACGGTACAAACAAGAACAGAGTCTGAAAAAAAAGAACGTATCTACAGAAAGGTAGAAGAGGGACAAGAGAAACGTCTTCCTAAAACAACGAGGAAGATAGAACGCTACAATCTAAACAAAAATACAGGTCCCTACAGAACTGGTCACTGTGATGAACGAAGTTCCAAAGTTTACCACACCTTTTTAAAAGGATAAACTAAGTTCAACACAGCAAACCCGCGCCACCGCCCGTACAATCAATTACGACAAAAACAGAAAAACAGCGGAAAAAGACAGATTAAAGGAACAGCCCACAATCCAGGGCACAAAATTTCAGTTTCACTTAACTTTCAAATTTTGAGTTTAAGTCCTCGACCTAATCGGAGCTCTGGCTACTTGTCTCCTCAGGCTGCACGCACACCCACTGTCTCTCTGAAATTTAAGTACACATTAATACATATTCATCAAAATACATGCATCACTACATATTCATAAATATACATAAATCATATCATGAAAATTCCATTCATCCCACGAACAAAGACAACAGCATGAATTCCTAGCACAACAGAAAAACAACTAGACACAACGAATACACAATGTCAAAATGACCACAGGCAAACAGGACGAGCCCCCAGTGTCACAACGGACGAGCCCCCAGTGTCACAACGGACGAGCCCCCAGTGTCACAACGGACGAGCCCCCAGTGTCACAACGGACGAGCCCCCAATGTCACAACGGACGAGCCCCCAATGTCACAAATCCCAGACTGGGAGATGTAATAAGTTATGACAGGACAACAATCACGAACAAACAAGTTAACACTTAACAGAACAATCCATCAGACTCACACATTTATTAAACATAATTATACATATAATAGCGCAATTACATATATTATATTATTGAAATGACTGCCGTACAACGGCCTTATTCTCACACACACGCTCCCTCGGATCCACAATCCGGTAGTTACTCCTAAAGGCACTTCGGCCTCAGCCTCTCCCCTCAGGGTCTTAATAGTACATTAATGATTCACTGGCACCGCAGTCTCTCAACATCACCTTCCTATTGTCATACACCGTAGCACTCCCCTAGCACCTCAGCAGGGCAATAACACATTATTATTTCCTTAGCCATCAACATGGCAACAACATAATATCAGTTCACTAGCCTATCAACATGGCAACAACATAGTATCTCATTCACTCTCATATCTACGTCCCTGCCCGTGGCCTGACTGCCACGACTTTATGTGCCTCTACTGTCCTGCCCCGACAGCCTCACTTCTGGCCTATGTGTGGCCTCCGGCCCTATGCTGGCCTATCCCCTGTGCTCATCGAGGTGGCTCTGCGGCCCGTCCCCGACACCTACAAGAATAACATTACATTGGTATAATACCCTACCATTTCTATTCACTCCACCTCTCCTTACAATCCATGAAGCGTACACACACTAGTTCACCTTTCACTCACCACACATCTTACGGTAACACACTTCCATCGGAGTACGCACTACTCACTCGCGCTACAAATCCATGAACTCACTTTCATCTATCGCTCATGGCGCACATTGCTATATCCAATATCACGGACTTCCACATTCCTCACATATACTTATTCACATCATGGTAATAGACGAATATCATATAATACATCAATCATAATAATCAATCAACGTTCTACATACCAGTCATAACTGGAAAGACTCTCACTAGTCTTCTCGACTGCTTCCCCTTTATGTCCGCCCGATGGGCTTTTATTCACAGGTCCGATCCCTAGGACCTTCTAACTTGCAGTGATAGTTATACAGCGCTTTCGCCTCCTTCAGACCCCGCCCCACTACTACTCACAACAGCACGCTTAACTTGCTGTCTACTGTGAGTCCTTACTCTACACCCGCTCTGTAGCAATCCCCTTAATTGCACTCACTCCACTCGTGACACATGATAATAGCCGAGCGCGGGCTTTCTTTCTCCGTCCAAAGCCACAGAAGTCTCAGTTGGAATACCTTGCTTGACTTGAAAACGTCATAGAAATATATTTTGTTTTGACTTTTTTAAAAAGAGATATAAAAATGTCACCTTTATCTCGGTTTTATCAGATCCGCCCACCTGTCGCCGGAGATACTGATACTTTAAGATGGGACGGCTGGCGCGTTTTGCGTGCACGGATTACACATCGCCTATTAACTGCAATTGCGCTAAGTCACAAAGAACACACCCCAAAATACAGGATAGCTCCAACACATCCCAGGGATTTTCGGTGACGTTCAGAGTCATAATTATCAGGCACAGTCCAGAGATTGCAGCACCGATGGCAGTGTTCGATAGGACGAGAAATCCCTTAGCCGATGACCTGTGTTTGTCGAGTATCTCATCTTGTAGTGCAATAAACAACTTCAGTCGCTCTAGGAAAACTGATCATGTTTTTTAATTTTTTTTTTAAAGTCGTGGTGACTCGGTTGCTAAACGGTGTGATTAATTTATCATTTTTACCGAGCACTCTTTTCATGTCATCGACCCCCCTCAAATCAGCGTGTGTGTGTGTTGGGGGGGGGAGGGTGTTAGAGGCCCGATGAAGGGACTTCCCATCCTATCCTATCTAGTATCTTTGCTGTGGTTCAACAATGTACGAACACAGCTCGGTATATTCTGATTCGGCTTTGTAACTAGACCACTGTCCTGAACAAGAGCTTTGAAATGGACATCAAGTTTCAAAAACCTTCTGTTCCATAATTCAAAAGCACATGTATGAAAGAATCCGCACAGACCAAACCCAGTGCTTGATATTCCTTTAATGCACAAACAAACAAAATACTTGAGATTTTTATCTTATCTGTCACGCCCTTGACTGTTTTCGCGAAGCAGGTGGGAATTTGGCGTTTCAGATTAATAGCGTAGCTCTGCCGTCTTATGACAGAAAGCCGCATAATATTATGCAGAAAAGGAAATTTTATAGGACAGCCAAAAAACTGAATTTACTTGTCATCATGTTTGCCTTTAAAACTGTGACAATCTGACATTTTCATTTCAGTAAACAAAGTAGTGCGCATCTTGTGACAGATTTTAACGCATAGGCCTACAGTGATTTTGTTGACGGTAATATGGGGCAAAATTTGTTTTGTCATAGACGATCACACTGATTTACCTGATAAGACTTATGACAAAAAAACGTAAATGTCATATGCGTTTCAAATCCACTTGATTGTAATGAAATCTTACGACAGAAAAACGCACGTGGCTAATTACGGTTTTTTGCCATAAGACTTGGAGACCGTTTCATGCTCTTCTTTAAAGAATTTTGCATATGTGGTGATTCAGCACAAGAGAGACAAATTGTTGCACATATACACCAATAATTTAAGACTTCTTGGTGCTTTACTCGCCTGACTGTACAACTATTGCCTCTCTTCCACACATTCTATAGGACCATGTATTCAAATCCAGGCTGTATTACTATTTAAAGACTATACCCAGGCTCATTGATCGAGTCGCTGGTCATGAGATATTGGACCATGGAAAAAGAGTCCAATTTTTGTTCGGGACTGAACAATTGCCCATCCACATCGTGATTGTTTCAGCATCTGGACAGTTCAAAAGAAATCTGTGAGATGCTGACGATACGTCCTCATGCCATCTCCCAGCTATTGACTCATGCCAAACGGCTGTCTTGTCTTTCGACTTTTTGGAATATGATCCTAGGGGCGTAAATGTTTCGTTGTAGACGCACAGTCTGCTTGTGAACATTTCTGGAGATTTGCAGCTACTATAGGGTCAGATGTCGCAACGGCTTTGGAGGCATCAGCTTGGTAAAATGTGTGGGTTTTCACACAACGTCTCTTGCGGTAAATACATATTCTGTACAGCTTGTATTCATGTTCATGGGTGCAGTTTTTCTTATGTAAGGTAAATTCCTCGCACAATTCGCACTGTTCATTGCCTAGTCGTGTGAAGGAAATGTTCTGCTCGTGGAAGATTTGGTAATAGGTACTGAGGATATGTTCTGGTCTAGTTTCAAGAAAATGATTATACGTGTGGCGCAGAGAGAGGTCGGAGGGTAGATGCCTCCGATTGGTTGAGTGTTGCCGACAGTATGAGAAATTGATGGACGAAGCGATTCGATATGGTCAATGATAAGTTTGCGATCAATCTTGTGGGCTGGTGCATGCTTTCTTCTGCTATCGGTAGGTGTGTCTTGCTCTTGTGAAGAGGCAATAATGCAGTTCTCACTGCGCTGTCATTGTTTTAATTAAAACCGAGTGTTGTCAGGAATTTTTTTTTCGCACACCAATTGGTATGTGCCGTCTTCTCCAGGGAAATAATATCGAAACGCATGCGACTTTACCAGCTTTGTGCTTTTTGTCACACGTCTCACACATTCTCTTATAGAAACTTGTCTGGCTACAAATTTCTTTTGCTCAGCCCAGCCGTGATTCCAAAATTTTCCGTTTATTTCTTATGGCTTCTGTGAAATATTCAGAACACTTTTTGACACACTTTTGGTCACATCCTGTTTTAACACCATGTTTGGCCTTATGTTTGGCAAGTGCTGCTGCTTGGGTTGTTCGAATTTCATCAGAGGTTTGCCGCTTTCGTTTCTTAGTTGTGGCTTTTAGAGTTTCTGACATAAGAATTTGCATAATTATCCGTCTTTTTCTCATAAATTTGTGAGCCTTTTCGGTTAAGCTTAACACAGCACATATTTTTGTCTTTGTACTGTGTAGCTATTTATAGGGATATGAACATGAGACTAAGGGTACAAACACAGAGGCCACCGAATTCTGTCACCGAGCCACTAGGCGCTTTAGGTGAGAAGAATTGCACTATATAAACGGACCGAATCTTGGTGGGCTCTGTGTGCAGTTGTTGAAATTATATAGTGCAATTCTTCTCATCTAAAGCGCCTAATGGCTCGGTGACAGAATTCGGTGGCCTCTACGTTTGAACCCTTAAATAGAAAGACGCGCTATTGAGCGGATTTTCAAACAAGCCGAAAAAAGGTGTTTGGCCAAAACATGCATATGCGGCTTTCTGTCATAAGACGGCAGAGCTAGCTAGGGGGATTTCTCAAGCGGACGAAGGCTTTTCGATTCTGGCATAGTGAATGAATGAATAGGTTTGGCTTTATTCCATTTTTTTTTTTTTTTTTTTACAAAGTATGTTGTAGGATTATAGTCGTATAAAATCGAAGGCACGACTTGTATCATGTATGATGTATCTTGAGAAACATCCTGCGAGGTATTCCATGAAAAATGTCACTTGTTTTATTGGCCCATTGCGGATATCGGCCATTTTAGTTGTCAGGACTGACGCTTAATCATGACGATGGTAGCACTGATTTTGATTCGTTAGCTGATTTGCACTGTGAGCACTTCAGGCGTCGCGAACCAGCCGGCGGCGAGCTAAAAAAATGTTCACTGCAGTAAACAATGACACGTGTGTTCACGCACATGGGAGACATTCGGTCAATTCTTTCACTTCCTTTCCTTTGTTTACACGGATGGTAGGGAATCTGACCAGCTTGGATCCATCCTTTCCACCCCTGTCATAACAGTCAACTGCAATGCAACCAGCAGGCATTTTAACCGTTTAGACGTATCTCGAAGTTACACCCGTCAGCTGATCCACCCGCCATTTTAGGTGTCGGAAGTACTAAACAAAAACACTCTGTGACGTCATTCGCAGTGGGCCTATAACATCTGAGCTTGATTACGCACATTCACGATTCAAATGGTCGTACGCTGGTACAAGACGGGAGGGAAGAAAGGCAGCCCGCCCAGCGTAAGAAAAGCACACTTGGGGGTTTTGGGGGGGGGGGGGGTGAATCTGAGAAACATATCGTCATGGTGCTGACCTTTTGGCCTAAGTCATTTTTTGCATTTCTGAGAAAATTGAAAAAAACTTATTTAAATTCTTTTGCAATGCAGTCAGACTTAGGCCAAAATGGCTCTAGGTAAAAGTGGCCATCATCCACGTTGGCTGAAACAACTTCAGAACCAAAATGGCCTAAGTCCATGAATGAGTTAGGCCAAACAGAAAGTTTTATTTCCAGGATAATGGCTTGGCACTTTTGAATGATTTTTACATTAATAGATGCATCATGGATAGGGCAATGACGTAACAGGTACATTCTGTTTTGGCCTAAGTCTGACTTAGGCCAAAAGGATAGCATCATGACGGTTTGCTTTTCAGGTTGGGTATGGATTTATTGCATTTTTTTTCTTCAACAAACTAGGTTGTAGGGTTGCAGAACAATCATACACAGGCTATGTTTCTGATGAAACAGCCATAGAGTCCATGCAAAATGCCACTTTAAAAAAAAGTTTCACAACAGCAAGGTCTTTTGATATTGGCATCCGCTACGGTTTCAATGGCCGTAGACTCCTACAAGGGAAGGGGCATGGGAGTTGAAAGTAAAGCGAATGGAAATGGTACACAGGGGGAGGAATGAGGGTAAATGATCGCTGAAATTCAGAACTTCAGAAATTTTCAAACCTCGCACACGCCTCACTCGATTTGCTTTGCTGTCTGTGGTGATGGTTCTTATCCTGTTTCCTGTAGTGTTCTCCACACCCCCCCCCCCACCCCACCTTACGCTGGACTGATATCCCAAGATTTTTACCGCAAGGAAAGTTCCCCAGTTTGAGAACCGGTGATTTATTATGGCCTAATCCGTTTCTGTTGCTACTTGAAAGATGATAATGCTGCCAAGTGTTATCTTGTTTGGGAAAGATTTAAATGCTTTTGTATCGGACGGCTCATTGAGTCGGAAGTGTGTCTAAATAGATTATTTCATGCTTGTTAGCGTAAAAGCGTGAAGTGGCTAAGGAATTTATGAAACGATTCTCAAGCTTTCTTTGTATCTATCTATCTGTCTGTCTGTCTGTCTGTCTGTCTGTCTGTCTGTCTGTCTGTCTGTCTGTCTGTCTGTCTGTCTGTCTAACTGTCTGTCTGTCTGTCTGTCTGTCTATTTCTCTGTCTGTCTGTCTGTATATCCATCTGTTTGATTTGAAACGTCCACTCGTCTTTCTCTCTGTTTGTCTAAATCGAAATCTGTATTTTTGTTAGTAAATCAAATGCCAGTGGGTCAAATACACATCCATTAAACTTTTAAAACCATGTTAGACTGTGCGATTAGAGAAAGGTCGAATTACACGGTTGGCAATCTGCCTACCTGTCGGGCTATCTGTTTATCCATTAGACTTTCGGTCGCCACAGAACTTAATAAGTGATAAATCAAATTGATTAAAATCTCATGGTACTTACATAGGTCTTCTGGAAATCTAGAGGCAACCTCGCCTTCACAGCACGACTGACTATGGCACTACTGAAAAAATTAATGTTGCCAGCTTGACAGTGGGAACTGTTACTGATTTGGTGTCACAGCGGAAATTCCCAAATTGTTCGCAACTCCTCGCTCGCTGTTCGCCAAGAGGTCATCAGGTTCGCCGCAAGCTTGAACAGTTGAACGTCCTTAATTTGGACAGGGATACAGGCTTGTTTCCGTCCTCGCTGGTGCAGGAGGATGAGACTAAACTTCCGAGTCCACGAAACTGAAGCTGAACAGACTCGACTTATCGCCCTATGGCAGGGGTCACCAAACTTTTTTCACAGAGGGACGGATAACTGACAGACTTACAAGCGCGGGCCGCATAAGCAATCTGTTCAATACTTGCAGGCCAGAAGAAAAATTCTAGAGCTCTAGATATCCCTGGTTTTATCAAACAAAATCAAGTACCATGGCGGGCCGGATGAACTGACGTCGCGGCCCGCGGGCCGTAGTTTGGTGACCCCTGCCCTATGGGCTTAATGAAATTGAAAAGTGAAAAGTTTTTGATGTGACTTTTGACCTGTTCATAGCGAGTAATCCTAGGGAAATCCGACGAATGGGTCGACATCAAGTTTGCACGTAGGAATGGCATTGTTCCGTCATAGATCCACTGGCTATGACATCGCGTCGACGTTGGTTTGATATAGGGTACCTGCCCCTATAGTAATCCTTCCAAACCTACGGGAATACTACATAAATCTACGTCGGTTTGACGTAGGGATGCTGGCTGGTTTGGGATTGTCCCGAAAATCTTGCTTTGGGCTATTCGATTTCATGAAAAGTTCATTTCTTGTAGCTGCATAAAGACCTTAAACATTTGCAGTTTTCAGTACCTCAGTGACAAGGACACAAGAAAAAAAAAAAGCCGCATGAAATAATTTCTAGTGGAACTGTCTTGTCATCTGTCACTTACGTGGGGGTTCCAGTTTAAGGACAACTTGTTTGTTTCTTATCACATTCAGACAGACCAGATATACACATACGCATACAAGCAGAGGGAGAGAAACACAAAGGCACATAACAATAATCTGTGGAACATCCATTGATAATATGTCCCCACTTGAAACCCGACCCGCCTAAAGAGATTTTCTACTTTTGTTATAATAATAGTTACTGTTTTGGCGTTCTCTCTCTCCCAATCACTTTCTCTTCTCTCTCTCTCTCTCTCTCTCTCTCTCTGTGTGTGTCTCTCTCTCTCTTTCTGTCTCTCTCTCTTTCCCTCTTTCTCTCTCTCTTTCTCTCTCTCTGTCTTTCTCTCTCTTTCTCTCTTTCTTTCTCTCTCTCTTTCTCTCTTTCTTTCTCTCTCTCTTTCCCTCTTTCTCACTCTCTTTCTCTCTCTCTCTCTTTCTTTCGCTCTCTCTCTCACTCTCTTTCTCTCTCTCCCTCGCTCCGTCTCTCTCTCTCTCTCTCTCTCTGTCTTTCTCTCTTTCTCTCTCTCTTTTTTTCTTTCTCTCTGTCTTTCTCTCTCTCTCTTTCTCTTTCACCTTTTCTCCCTCTGTCTTCTCCCTCTCTTTTTTTCTCTCTGTCTTTTTCTCTCTCTTTCTCTCTATCTCTTTCTCTTTCACTTTTTCTCGCTCTCTTTCTCTCTCTCTCTCTCTCTCTCTCCTCTCTCTCTCTCTCTCTCTCTCTCTCTCTCTCTCTCTCTCTCTCTCTCTCTCTCTCTCTCTCTCTCTCTCCATGGCGGTTCACAGATTGAACTCCCTGGCATAGACAGTACACCAGTGCTATAAATACTATAATGCGTTTACATACACGAATTGGAAGAGAATCGCTGACGTTCAGTGCATATTATTTTGTTTGTTTCAGTGACTGGTTTTCCAGTATGGGCAACAATTCTTATCATTGGCGCTGTGGCGACACTGTACACTTCTATTGTAAGTACAATCATTATAGTCTGTGGAGTCTCGAACTTTCTTCTGTTGTAAGACAGAATAATCAAATATACTAGAATTGCTAAGATAAGACAGGTAGTGCGTTTAGCGTGCACAGATTTCGCACCGCCATCTAGCGGCAAACGCGCAGAAGTCATGAAAAATGCCGTATTTTACAAAGACAAATAGGGAAAATAATAATTATTGAATTTTGTTCACAGTCCAGCTATCGCTATAGGCCTTGATTGACGTCATTTATTGTGGAATTATACCCTCAATCGCTGTGGGAAAAATCTGGCTTTTTTTTTGTAGTGGCAGTAGCACTGTCACAATTTTGCTCCATAAATTTACCATTATATCAAGCATTCTTTTCATACCTGCCGCCATGGGCCCCGCCCCCGATCAGTGCGCAAATTGTGTGCACGTTTTTTTTTTAGTGGTGCGAAGAAGACAGTGCCTCATCTTATCGTTTCCAGTATCTTTGGTTTAATTAAAGTGTCAGTGGATCTATGACTTTTCTTCTTTTGTAACAATACGGCGTCCTATAGGATGTTTTTTTTTTACAGTGTATTGCTGTCTTTGTAGTTTCGTTTATGAATGCAGCAATGATATAATAAACTTGATACACATCCGGGTTTGTAGATCATATCATTTTACGCCTCATAGCTGTATACTTGTCTGTCATTCCCAGGGAGGTATGAGAGCCGTGGTCTGGACTGATGTGTTCCAGTCTCTGGTGATGATTTCGGGCATGGTGGCTATTGTTATTCAGGTGTGTATGGTCTTTTTTTTTAAATCCTGCGCTTTTATGTACCCGGGGTTGAGGTCTCCGTTTTCAGATGGTCGCTGGCCTTGGCATCCGTCTCTGTCTTTTCTTGTTGTCGTTTGTTTTTCCGTCTGTTTCTTCTGTTTCTTCCCGTTCTTGCATGCTAGTAATCCTAGGGAAATCCGACGAATGGGTTGACATCATCAAGTTTGCACATAGGAATGGCATTGTTCCTTCATAGATCCGCTGGCTACGACATCGCACCGACGTTGGTTTGATACAGGGAACCTGCCCCTAAAGTAATCCTTCCAACCCTACCGCTATACCGCTTTTCAGACGTCTTCTTTCTTTCTTAGACCTCAAGAGGGCTGTTTGGTAACCCTGAATAGGGCTCTTCAGTAGCCCTCAAAAGGGCTGTTTGAGCCGGCGCCTAAAACTACAGTAATATTTTTAGAGAAAAGGAGAAAGAATTTCTATAAGGATTTGCTCTTTCATTCTGTTATATTTTTGCCTCTTCCTCGCACAATATAGCCGTTATCGTGTGGATGTGCTTTCTCCGAACTCAAACTGGTTGGGAAATGGGGATGGGGTAGGTTGGGGGGGGGGGGGGAGGAGTGTTTACGCATACTTTGGATTAGCTGCTAATTTTAATCGGGAGACTAGCTTGTTTGCATGGCTTGTCTTGGCCGCCCGCTCTATACACAAGCTATTGTCTCCGGATTAAAATATAGAGAGAAAACAAAGTATGTGTCAAGTCGCTGCATCTTTTTACCTACCCGGATATCCACACTTGACAATTTAATGGTTGGGGAGGGAAATAGGGGGGGAGGGGCATCCAAAAAGTACGTGCGGTTTTAGCGATCTTTTACCCCCTTGTCCTCAAATAGACCATGATACGCTTTGGGCGACCCTTCCTCCCATTGCCCCAATGATAATTTTATTGTCCAAATAGCCAAAACATTGACAAAATGTTTGATGACAAATTTATTTTCAGTGTCCAAAAACGTGACTGTGATCATGTTGTCATCGAACGTGTCATCGTGCCCTAAGGCCAAACGTGTCTTGGCCTAACACCTGTCCTGTTGACTTCGAAATATCGTCGGCGGAATGATAGGATCGGCTAATTGCAAAATTTTCGAAAAAATTTTTTTGGGATAATCTGAATCACCTTGCAACCCTCTACATCCTGTTAAAATCTTATAAGACACAGGGCAGTGGAAAAACATTTATTTTGATAATTTTATGATCGGCTAACTACGCGCTTCGAATAGCCGGGAATGATAAGATCGGCTAACTGCAACTTGAGCGGTGGGGCATGTATTGTAAGCGTTGTATTATTCTCAGGGCATGAAGCTTTGGGTTTTGGCTGATTCTAGATCTGGTTACACATTTAATTTTGATGTTTATTTGGGGAAGAACGGAAGGGAAATGCAAAATATGGTTTAGCCTATGATGCTGCAATGAATTTGGTTCAGATCCTCTGCGGCCAAGGTTACCGTCTTTTTGTTGACAATTTTTATACAAGTGTTCAATTGTTTTTTGATCTGTTGAAAGAGGGGATTGCAGCATGTGACACAATTTTGTTCAACAGAAAGGGATTTTGTGCAGAATTGAAGAATGTGAAGCAGTGGGAGAGGAGCAAAGATAAGGGGAGCTATGACATGGAGTAGGCAAGGAGCGATTTTGAGACTTCAGTGGATGGACAATAAAACTGTCTCTTTCATTTCTACGATTCATTCTGCAAATGATATAAATGTATCTAGAAGGGGATCTAAAGTAAATGGTGTATTTGAAAGTTTAGAAGCTAGGCAGTCAGATCTTGTTAGGGATTACAATGTAAACTTGGGAGGGGTTGATAAAAGTTGACCAAGGAAAACAAATAAGTACTGGAGGCTTTTTTTTTTCATTTTTTGGATATTGCCCGAGTTAATAGTTATATTCTTTTTAATAACTGGAGGAAACAAAACAAAAACCTGGACTGGAAGAGCTGAAAAGAGGTTCAAAATACAATCAGCTTGCATATACAGAGGAATTGATCAAACAGTTAGGAGGAATCAACCCATTAGACGATGTACCAGTAGCAGCTAAACCAAAGATAAATACAACTCATGCTATTATTCCTGGCATGGTCCCATCCAGCTAGAGAAGAAACTGTACAACATGTTATGGTGAATATAATCTTGAGAGAAAATCTAGGCCCTATTGCTCTGTGTGTATAATGTCTTTCTGTGTTTTCAAGATGACAGGAATTGTCTTGTTGACTATCATAGGGTATAATAAAAATATTTAATTCATGTGTCCAAGCCATGATTTTATTATCATGCATTGGAATGTAATCAGTATTGATGTATTTAAGACTATTTTAGGAGCTATGACTAAGAGATCCTGCTCTGAACATTAATTTCTGATATTATGTTTCTTCTTTCATATTTGCATGACTGTTTACGTGGCGATTTTGGCGTTTTGCATCAATAGAATTTCATGAAATTTGAATATTAATTTGTTGCCAAAAATTATTGTGCTTTATGAATATCATAAATTGGTGAACTTTACTTCTGGTATGTGTATTTTTCCTTCTTACTACTTTTGTTGCCGTCCTGTGTGAGTATAATATTTTTCCGTTTGTATCTGTAAAAACGGCCTAAAACTACACCCAATGATACAAGACAAACCATACACCACATTATAATGATAGCACATTCAATGCTTAAAAGATTAATAATAAATATGTAAGTCTAACTTAATCATGGAGCAAAATATTTTTCAGCGAACGAACCGATATGAACATTTTAGGAAATTACCCGAAAAATCCAAAAACGTTTGATGGTAAAGACATCAGTTCAAAATAAATGTTTTTCACTGTTAACCTTTTCTAAGCTTCTCTGCTTATGCGTTTGTATGAAACATGAGATCGTGAACCGCTTGATCATTGAAAAATAAGTGATTATAATTAGGATTGTGTCGCCATGCCTGTGTTTCCATGCCTTGTTCTTTTTATCTTTTATATTTAAAAATATCGATTCCAAAGTGTTTTTTTTTTCTGCCAGGCTGGTAAAGTGTCCTTCTTAGGTCATGTTCATTTCTATCTGTAGTTAAGGTGACTTGAAATAATTGTTTTTATTCTCTTGTGTCAGTAGGATAACCCATATTAGTACTTTTGCTAAACTGTATAAAGACGTTCTAATTAAACTTCTGTACTGCATTAATATTAATAATCTCACTGGAGTCGTTTTCGACATTGTTATCGGTGCAATAACTAACAATTAACATAACGTCTAACGACCGGCAACACTTAGCTGAATCTATCATTCCCACAATCATTCGCTTCCCGCGGCGGCGAGAATGATAGGCTCGGCTAACCCGCAGAACGGCAGTTAGCCGATTCTATCATTCCCGAACTGTCCACTCACAGTCGGCTAACTGTCACAGGGCTCATTTAATAAAAATATATGATGACACCTTACTACAGTCATTTTCCTATCTTCAAACTATAAACTATATGTGTGGTTCAACCAAAACTTCCTGCTATGTTGTAAATTAAACGGTTTTTTCTCTCTCCTGTAGTTTCCTCAAATGCAGTTAGCCGATCCTATCATTCCGCCGACGATATGTTTTGTCACTTGTGCAAACCGACCAGAACTTGGTGCCATGGCCCGGATTTTCAATTACTGCAATGTATTTAGGCATAGCCTGTGATCTGTTTATGAGCTAATATGAATTGCACTTGTATGACTAATATCAGCTGGTCACGATGTCTATTTTATTTTTAAGCTTTGACATTGTGTGTTTTGACTGTCGGTACAATTTGTCAGTCTGACCCTTTAAAAAAAAAAATGGTCTCATTAAATTTAAGCAGGTGGTTGGTGGGCGCCTCTGGTAGAGTCTCCTTTTGTCCTATGGTTCTGTTATCTTTTGTCTGTTGTTTTTGCTTTTTCCTAGCACAATATATCCGTTATCGTGTCGGCGTGATTTCTTCAAAGTCAAATCCCTTAGATTTATCTGTCTGGACCCTTTGTTTACCATTGGTTTTGTAGATGTGTCAGTCCGACTTCCTCTAGTTGACAGTGTCTTTGCATGAATGTCTGTCTGAGTTCGTCATTCTTCATACTTCATACTGTTTCTATAGAATTGTCGGTCTAAATCCTTCTTGTCCTTTGCCGTCTCTGCTGGTTTGTCTGTCTGAGTCCCTCAGTTCTTTTTCTGCCTTTTGCCCGTGTGCGCCGTTCGTTCTTTATATATGTCGTGCTTGTGGTTGATTTATGTCGCAGTAGATTTGTCTGTCTAAGTCGGTAATTGGGCAAATATTTGTTGTCTGTTTGTTAGTCTAAGTCAGTCACTTTCTATGCACCTTTGTGTCAATAGAGTTTGTCTGACTGCCTCAAGTTTTGTTAGGTTTGTCTGAGTCTGTCATATATTATCTTTTTATCCATCTTGATAAATATTTTTCTGATTCTTCATCTGTCTGTGTAATTTGTCTGTCTGATTCTGTGACTGTCTCGGACCAGTTTTTGTCTGAATGTATCCTCCCTTAACTTTCTCTTAGGTTTGTCTGTCTGAGTCATTAGTTATTTATCTGTCTCCCTTGTTCTCCTTGGATTTGTCCGTCTGACTTTCTAAGGCCTCGTCCATTGTTGTAGGTTTGTTCGTTAAGGGCCCTCTAATCCTTTATCTGTCCTAGTGATGTAATTGTCTATTGCAGTGTTGTAATGTGATTGTCTGCCTGTCTCAATCATGGTCTGTCTCTCTGTACGTTTGTTTGAGTCTCTCATTCCTCAAGCCTGTGTTTTCTTACATATTTCTAGCCGGTAGTAGTTGGGCGCCTCTAGCAGGGTTTTCTTCCGTTCTATCATTCTTTTATATTCTGTCTATCGTCTTGCTTCTTCTTAGCACAATGCCGTTATTGCGCCAACGTGCTTTTCTCTAAACTCACACTCAAACTCCTGTATTTGTGATCTCTTCCAGGGTGCCATCAAAGTCGGGAGTTTGTCTCGTGTGTGGGAAATCAACGAGAAATGGGATAGGATCAATTTTTTCAAGTAAGGTCACATTCCTCGATGCATGCGTCTATCTATCTATCTATCTATCTATCTATCTATCTATCTATCTATCTATCTATCTATCTATCTATCTATCTATCTATCTATCTATCTATCTATCTATCTATCTATCTATCTATCTATCTATCTATCTATCTATCTATCTATCTATCTATCTATCTATCTATCTATCTATCTATCTATCTATCTATCTATCTATCTATCTATCTATCTATCCATCTATCCATCCATCTATCCATCCGTCCGTCCGTCCGTCCGTCCGTCCGTCCGTCCGTCCGTCCGTCCGTCCGCCCGCCCGCCCGCCCGCCCGCCCACCCACCCACCCACCCACCCACCCACCCATCCATCCATCCATCCATCCATCCATCCATTTTTTGTCTGTCTGTATCAGTCTTTCTGGTTGTCCGTCTTTCTGTCTGCCGGCGTGCCTGCCAGTCTGTTTGTCCGTTCGTCCGTCCGCCTGATTGTCTGTCTGTCTGTTTGTTTCAATAAAATCTTAATAAATCTAGATACCTCATATGTAACAAAATTTGACTGATATTTACGTATTAAGTTACATAATTATGTTTTTTCTTTCTCTTTAAGTTTCGACCCTAACCCAACCACTCGTCACTCTGTGTGGAGCTTGGTGGTGGGCTCAGCTATGATGTGGGTGGGGACTTACGGCCTGAACCAGGCGAGTGTGCAGCGATATTGCAGTCTGCCAACATTGGCCAAAGCTAGGATGTGAGTACTACATACATATTTGGCACCTTGGCGTGTTAGAGCCCCTTTCCATAGCGCACAGGTTTTATGCGTTTTACGTACGTATTTCGGACCGAGACTGCTGGTGTCGAAGACATGCATAGTTTTAAAATGCACCTATTATTTCGCAGTGGATATTTCCATGGAACATACTAGTACCTAGTAAACCAAACTCACAATGGAACTGAAAAGCACCCACGTCTTCTTCGAGACGCATGTCGTGGACTTAGCTCTTTTTTAAAAATTTAGATGTATTTCCATTTTCTGAAAAACTGGAGATCTTTTAGTATGCAGAAGAGGCATAACAAATGCACACTTTGACACTTGTTTAAAATGCGTTGTAGCACTTATCAAGCTGTTTCACAGTTGCGGTTTATTTGTATTTTGTATTTGTATTTGTATAACTCTTTAATCCCATTTGGGAAATTTTGCCTTTGTGCCATTGCAGCCCAGTTATAACTGGAGCAGGCACGTCGTCGCCACAGTGCAGCGCCGGTCGGCGTTTTTTTTTTTTTTTTGGGGGGGTGGGGGGGGAGATGAGGGGGGAGGGGGAGGGACTGGTAGAGATGAATTTAATTTAATTTTGCCCGGGCAGCGGCCTGTTCGGCCTGCTCTTTACGATTTCCAACTGCCAAGGTATCTTTAACGTGCGCAACGTGCACACGGGCCCTCCGAATTTTTTCGCCCTTATCCGAGAAGACTAGGTACTCGATCCTACCCCTCAATAGAATCAGGGACACGAAAATATGAGAAAAATCCCAAACTTCCAACATGCCTGCACGGCCCGGGTTTCGAACCCGGGACCCTTGGCACGAGAGGCGAGCACCTTGCCTCTAGACCACCTTGTCTTCTGACTCCGTATCATATGTATTCACATAATACTAAACCCGCAAACTTTTAACTTGGAATTTCTCAGTTCGTCCCTCAGAACACATACTAGCATAACCAAGATTTTGCTAGTTTTGCAGGAGAGCTGTTTTAAGTTTTAGGCGATCTTCATCACCCTCCTGTGGCCTCAGATTTCACCTTCTTGCGCTGATATTTTGACATGTGTAGGACTGCCAATATCCAAGTGCAAGAAAGCTTTTTTTTTTTCTTTTTTTAAATTGGACAGCACGCGATCCTTGGTTTTTTTTTCGAGAAATAACGATACGCTAAAAATTTAAGAAGCTATATCTCAGCTAATAATGCTCGTATTGATTCCCCGATTAGAGAGGAGCTAGAAAACAGCACAAGGTGGGTTCACATGTTTATCCCGGACAATGCCGGGAACTTCATCTAGTGTGACAGAAAGAAACAGTTGTATGCAGCAAAACCTCGCGTAAGAAATAATGCAGAAATCTGCTCTTCCCGTCTTAACTGCCAAGGTGTCTTTAACGTGCACACTGGCCATCCGAGTTTTTCGTCCGTATCCGAGAAGACTAGGTGCTGAATAGAATCAGGGGCAGTGAATTCCCTCAAATTTCCAACTTGAACCGAACCCGGTAGATCTACCCTCGGCATGAGATTATGAGGAGCGAACACTTTGCCTCTAGATGTGCCCCCAACATGCCCATTCGAGCATAACCCAATTGGAACTAGGAAGCGCATATCCGTACAACATGTTGTGCACACAATTCGATGACGTAGAACACACAATGTGAATGAATCTTCTTCATTCATAGAAGAGCGCTAACATCTTAGACCAATCAGGTAGAGCTACCCCAGCCCACGTCATCGAGTTGTGTGCACAACATGTTGTAGGGATATGCACTTCGTTGGAACTAATGGTTTGATTCTGTTCTCTGCCAGTTCTGTGTCCTCGTCTCTGAATGCCCTCGCTGCTATAACCTGGGAGGACATTTTCAAACCTCACTATGACGAGAAGATGACAGAGGTTCAGAAAACAGTGTTTACACAAATAATGGGTGAGTGTTCATAGGGACACTGGTTTAGCTATGGTCAAAATATGTGAGTGTGCATGAGAAAACCAGGCTTAACTCGGCAACATGACATTTTGAGTTCTGTACATATAATAAAAGACAAGACATTTCTGATAAATTGAAGTCAGTGACCCCCCTAAAATAAGGTTTTGAGAAAACGGCATTTAACTCTATAAGTGGCAATAGCTAATTGACCAAGTCATATTGGAGTGATTATTGTTAGGAGACCGTAGTCTAATTACAAAGCCGTTATAGAGATCATAGTGAGTAGTGTTCACTGCTCATCTACAGTTTACCCTGTAACATGCCACGGTCCCCTATACAACAGCCAAGTTGGAAGTTTATGTCGGACCCATATTTTCACTTCAAAGCCGTTTCTCTCAAAATCAGCTTTCCCGACTTAAGCCGGGTTTTCTTTGGGTAGCCACACAAAGGCCACCGAATTCGGTCACCGAGCCACTAGGCACTTTAGGTGAGAAGAATTGCACAATATAAACGGACCGAATCTAGGTGGGCTCTATGTGCAGTTGTTGAAATTATATAGTGCAATTCTTCTCACCTAAAGCGCCTAGTGGCTCGGTGACCGAATTCGGTGGCCTTTGTGTGGCTACCCTTATTCACAATCTCATATGGCAAAAAGAAAAAATTAATTTTTGTGTAACAAAGCCTCGCGTTTGAAAATAATAGTTAATACAGTTATTACTCACGCGAGGCTTTGCTACGTACAACATTTTCATTCTGCTTTGCTTCAATCTTGCTGCGAGCCCATTGAGTTTCTGTAGATTATTTTTTTGATGGTTTATCTACATATTGTTCATCTATTCGTCTTTTAATTTGCTCGTCTGTCCATTCTTGTGCCCGTCCATCCAAAATGTCCACCCATCCATCCATCTATGTATGTGACCAATGTGTCTATTTCAGTGGTTGTGTATGGATGTCTAGCTATTGGCATGAGCTTTGTCGCTCAGCAGTTGGAGGGTACAGTACTGCAGGTAAATGTAACATTATTATAATGCCGACAAGACTCGTATCTACAGTTGCATGGTTTTGTCTTGGTTATTCATACTCTCTGTCTGCCTGTCACTATCTATCTATCTATCTATCCATCCATCTATCCATTCATCCATCTATCCATTCATCCATCCATGCCTGCATCCATCCATCCATTCACCTATCCATCCATCCGTCCGTCCACCCATCCATCCGTCCACTCATCCATCCATCCATCCATATCTCCATCCACCCACCCATCCATCCATCCGTCCACTCATCCATCCATCCATCCATCCACTCATCCATCCATCCATCCATCTACCCATCCATCCATCCACCTATCCATCCATCTATCCATCCGTATTGCGCACCCGTCTTCCATCTCTCTCTGTCTCTCGTTTTCTCTCCCAACCGTCTCTCTCTCGCTCTCTCTCTCTCTCTCTCTCGTTCACTAGTTCTCTCTGTCTTTTCTGTCAATCCCCATATAAAGCTATGATTCTCTCATAGGTCCACAGAGTAATAAAATACCCAGACTGGATGATCCCATTGTGTGACGTCACAAAACAGCGAAAGGTCATGAACCATCCACCATTATAGGTTTACGGTAGCGACCGACGCTTCAGCATAGCTACAATTTTGAATGATACCATTTTGACGCGCCTACTGAACGCGGAAGTTTGGTTCCGCACCAAGATATTAATACATATATATACAATCAATCTTGACAAATAAAAAGAAATTTCTACTGCAGATGGAACTAGAATCGGAATTTCCCCAGCGGCGTCCATGTTGGTTATATGGTAGCAGCTCGGGAAATTCTGTAAAAAACGACACAGCCCGAAGCTCGTGTTTCCAGTCTGGTTAATTTATTAGTCTGTGCATAGGTCTAAACAACTAAGAAGACAGGCAATCAACACTCCCGCTACACGCTCGAATAGATAAACACTGTATCCACCACAGACTAATAAAATACCCAGACTGGATGATTCCATTGTGTTACGTCACAAAACAGCGAAAGGTCATGAACCATCCGCCATATTAGGTTTACTGTAACGACGCTCGCTTCAGCATAGCTACAATTTTGAATGACACCATTTTGACGCGCCTGCTGAACGCGGAGATTTGGGTCCGCACCAAGAAATTAATACATGTACAACCAATCTTGACAAATAAAAAGAAATTTCTACTGCAGATAGAACTAGAATCGGAATTTCCCGAGCGGCGGCCATGTTGGTTATACAGTCCACCGCTCGGGAAATTCCGTAAAAAACGACACAGCCCGAAGCTCATGTTTCCAGTCTGGTTAATTTATTAATCTGTGGTATCCACTCAGCCTCATTCTTCACACGTCACCACCTTTTACCCATATCTCACTTACAGATGGCAGTAAGTCTCATTGGTTCTGTGGCAGGGCCACTGACGGGCATGTTTGTGTTGGGAGCCTTCTTCCCCTGGGCCAATAGTTATGTAAGTCTTGCAGATGTTGTGGCGGTTGGTGGTACTGTCGTTTGTGGGTGGTTGCTGTTGTGGTCGCTGGGCTTGATGTTGCCAGCAATGTTTTGTAGTTGTCGATGTTGTTTGATTATTGTTGTCCTTTTGTCTCATGATTATTTTGTAGTTGTCGATGTTGTTTGATTATTGTTGTCCTTTTGTCTCATGATTATTTTGTAGTTGTCGATGTTGTTTGATTATTGTTGTCCTTTTGTCTCATGATTATTTTGTAGTTGTCGATGTTGTTTGATTATTGTTGTCCTTTTGTCTCATGATTATTTTGTAGTTGTCGATGTTGTTTGATTATTGTTGTCCTTTTGCCTCATGATTATTTTGTAGTTGTCGATGTTGTTTGATTATTGTTGTCCTTTTGTCTCATGATTATTTTGTAGTTGTTGATGTCGTTGTCGCCGGTATGGATGTTAGCACTCCCAATACATGTAAATTGTAATTATATTGTATATTCTTGTAAATCAAAGGTGTGTTTGTGGTCGCTGTCGTAATTGTCGTTGTGGTTGGTGGTACGGTTCTTTGTGGGTGGGTTGATGTTGATGTTGATGTTGCTGTTGGTCTTGGGGCAGGTGTTGCCTCCACTGTTTCATGGTTGTCGTCTGTTTTAGCTGTTTATGGTCCCAGTGATGTTGGTGCTTCAGGGATCATGGTGATACCATTGTTTTGTGGTTGATATTGAATGTTGATGACAGTGTTGTTGTCCCCGTACAGACGTCGATGCTCCTATCATTGTTATGTGGCTGTTGTTGAAGTTGCTGATGTTGCAGTTGATACTAAAACGTTGCCGCCACTCCTGTTTTGTGGTTGTTGTTGTTGTTGATGTCGTTGTTTCAGTTTCTTGACGTCATCGTCGCTCGTACTGTTATTGGTGATCCCAGCATTGTTTCGGTTGTTGTTGTTGTTGCTGCTGATGACCCTGATGATGGTTGTTGCCACTACTGTTTTGTAGCTATTGCTGTGTGTGTGTTTCTTGATTTTGTCGCCACTTGTACAGATCTTGGTGATCCCGCCGTTGGATTCGTTGTTGCTGCTGCTGATGTCGTTGTTTATCCTGTTAACTCTAGACATAACCATGTTTCTCCTGCTACTGGTTGGTGGACGCTTCTGTGGGATCTCCTACTGTCCTATCACTCTGCTATAAGTGTAGGCGCCTGACAAAATGAGGCACTTCATGCATTTTTGGTGGTATGGAGATATTAGTATCATCAAATAGGTTATCCAAAGCCCTTTCATTTAGTTAAAAAAGAAAATACCGCTGTAATTTAATTAGCAGAGAAGATGTTATATCCTCTCAAAGACAGAGGTGACACAGCCACAGTTTTGAGAAAAAACGCTTTTCAAATTTCAGCTTTTAGTCAAAATTATTGATGGTGACTGAATTCAAAGTCAGTTTTGAGGCATTTACCCTTCTCAAACTGGATCATCATTTGGAAAAGGAATAGTAAAGGGGTTCAACTTTGTAAAAATACTGAAAACACAAAATCGATAAATTTGACCCTATGATGCCTCTTAAGGATTTTCTCGAATCAGGAAGTGCCGAAATGCGTCTCATTCTGTCGGGCGGCTACACATATTCTGTCGATCGTCTTGATTCTTCCTAGCACAATATGGCAGTTATCGTGTCGCCCTCACAATATCTCTGTTATCGTGTCGACGTGCTTTCTCAAAATTCCGGCTCAACCAGCGACAAAAATGAAAGAAAGAAAGAAACATTCATGAACAGCTGACACTCTGATTACATCAACGCAAAAAAAGCACTATTTTGTTGTTTTTTTTTGTTTCGGTGTCGCATTATGAACTTATTTCTTTAATTGTAAGAGGCTATGCTATTTCTATACCATGCCCAAGTCCATATGGACTACAAAACAAACGGTACAGTTGTGCGTAAAGATCAGTGTGTAGAGTCTTCCCTACAAAGCACATTGACCTAGGTCTATTATTATTTCCACGGGGCTTAAGAGCCTACAAACGGTTGTAAATAGTTTCAATCAGCCTAAAAATATGAACAAACCACAGTGAACAGATATGCACACTATCTTTGGTGAAGAAGGTCTCTTTCAATTCTTCAATTTCTTGTTTACCGCAGCGACCTAGTTTCGCGATTTGGTGGAAGAAAACCCTCTCTAGACATCTATACTCTCTGATATATCTTTAATAATCACCCCCCCCCCTCCCAGGTCACCATATGGGAGTGTTAATTGGGGCTACATGTAGCCTTCATAACCAAACCCCACCTCTGAAACCTTATTTGGGCTATCAATATTACCATAGCGAGAAACGGGTAGCCCAAATAATGTTTCAGGGGTCGGGTTTGGTTATGAAGGCTATATGGTGTAGCCACAATAAACACCCGCTTTTATTATTGCTATTTATACCCACAGGGAGCTATCACCGGAGCATTCTGTGGTTTGAGCATGGGTTTGTGGCTGTCTGTGGGTGCTTACGTCACGGGAATTCCCACTCCAAAATTCCCTTATCCCAATGGTACCTGCCCCGTGGATGGTAATGTGACCCTGGCAACCACCACTACAACCATAGCAACCACGGTTCTCTCTACCACAACAGGACAGGATGATGAGTGAGAGAAGGGGTTGTTGTTGTTGTTTTTTCCTTTTATTAGATATTATGTTTGTCTGTCTCTCATTACTCAGTCCTTCTATACATTCATCCATCAAGCGTTTTCATGCCTGGACGCATTGTCTGTCTGTGTTGTCCTGCTATCTGTCTGTCTGTCTCTGTCAGTCAATCAGTCTGTCTCTGTCAGTCTGTCTATCTGTCAATTTGTCTGTCAGTTTGTCTGTCAGTGTGTGTGTCTCAGTCAGTCTGTCTGTCTGTTTGTCAGTCAGTCAATCTGTCTGGCTGTCTGTCTGTCTTTATCTGCCTGCCTGCCTTACTGTCTGTAAAGTTATCTATCATCCGTCCATCCACCCATCCATCCATCCATCTGTCCGTCAGTCCATTTGTCTATTCATCCATCCAACCAGCCATCCATCCACTCATTCACCTATCCATCCATCCACCCATCCACCCATCCACCCATCTTTCCATCCATCCATGCATTCATTCAGATATCTATCCATCCATCCATCCATCCATCCATCCATCCATCCATCCATCCATCCATCCATCCATCCATCCATCCATTCATCCATCCATTCGTCCATCCACCCATCCATCCATACATCCATGCATCCATCCATGAATCCATCCATCCATCCATCCACCCACCCATCCACCCATACATCCATGAATCTATCCGCCCGTCCGTTCATCCATCCATCCATCCATCCATCCATCCATCCATCCATCCATCCATCCATCCATCCATCCATCCATCCATCCATCCATCCATCCATGTGTTTGGAAGTTGCAATCTCTAAAATAATGTAATACATGTAGTAATAATATACTTCAGTTTTTTTTTTTTTTTTTGGCTCAGATTGAAATGCGAATTTTAATGCATTCATTCAGTGCATGACTCAGAAATTAGATATTGCTATTAAGTTTGCTCAGATTATTATAAAGTGTTTTTTTTTTTGCAAGTCTAGCAATTGAAAAATTAGATAAGACTAAATAGTCTAGCAATTGAAAAAGTAGATAAGATTAAATAAAATATAGAAATAAGAATATTCCTAGGTAAGAGAGAAATCAAACCCAGTGGGCTTCTGCCATGTATTTTAGCAGTGTCCTGTACTGAATACTTTGTAGTCGGCTGTTCTCGAAC
This sequence comes from Onchidella celtica, assembly GCA_963931925.1. Lineage (NCBI taxonomy): Eukaryota > Metazoa > Mollusca > Gastropoda > Systellommatophora > Onchidiidae > Onchidella > Onchidella celtica. The sequence goes on along the minus strand of OZ007584.1, from coordinate 8,122,867 downwards.
CCTTTAGGTTTTTTCATTATCAGCTGACGGTTTTGTAATTCAGTTACATCCGCTGGTATATAATCAGTTTTTCATGTACATGTGCTTCCAGCAACTAAAAATACTGAATGAATAAGACAAAATATTAATGAATTATAGATTAAATAAAAGATCTGTTAAGATATACCGAAAGTATAGATAATAAATAATAGTGTACTGAATACTTTGTTGTCGGCTGTTCTCGCTTCTCGGCCTTTTGGCTAAGATCAAAGTGTAGTATCTGTTCTTATCAGCTTAATATACTTCAGTTATAACAATGAGCTTTCCACAAAAAACAAAGTCACCAAGCAACTTTTGCCATACTTTCATTACATATGTCAACACGAAACAGTTTTCTGCTTTCTTTATCTCCTCAGGACACCACTGAAGGAATTTTACAGTATATCATATCTGTGGTTTACTTCAATCGGTATCCTTCTGACCGTTGTGGTTGGACTGATCATTAGTTTTATTACGGGTAAGTGAGTAGTATCGTTCATTTGATAAGACAATTTCACACGGTGCACATTAATTTTGCACGGGTGCATCCGCGTCAGCATACCCTTTCACACGGGCGGGTGAAAATCGTACCCGCACTTAACTCATTGTCTCCGAGCTGCCGGTATACCGGCGCAAGATTCTGGCCGTGATGACGAGCTGCCGATGTGTCGTCTTGGTAGGTTTGTGTCATGTACATGTTAACAGAATGGTTTTTGACATACCTCGTTGCTTTCACATGTAGGGTCGCTTCCGTTGTGTACATTCTAATTGCACAATCAATTTCCAACATTTTCATGTATAACACTCCATATTTAGACCCAAAAGTGAACATTTAATAATGGTTTAAGTAGCAGGGGGCGTGTTCGACAATAAAATGTTATTTTAGGTTGCGTCCAAACTGGGATTTCGGTTCCGGAGACTCCAGTTTTTTAAATTCTATTTTGCCGTAAAATATGGACAGTGATCGGCTTATCCTCCTTTGTCTTGTATTGGCGAGAGAAGAGAAGGCGTGGACGTACATTATCAATGTATCCTTTGATTGTCCAAAGAACTTGCACCACAGAACTGGCCCCTCATGCACTAATGATGTTAGCAGTTCTGTATCAATATCTGCATCCATACTGTTTCTACAAGAAAGAAAGAGTCAGAATCTAAAGGAAATACAGGATAAAACGCGCGCACGCACACATAAAATCGAGCTGAAATTGAACACCGCATTTTGTAAGAATTTGTCCTTGGAGCTATGCGCGGACGCGGGTTTTGCCCGCAGCGTGTGAAAGCATCCTAAGCTAGTGTTTCTCAAGGTGGGCTCATGCTCCGCCGGTGTGGAGTGGGACTTCAGAATGAGGCGTAAAGGTATAGGGATTGAAGTGGGTCTTGGGACAAAAAAGAGTGAGAAACTGTGATAAGCTCCGAAACAGAAACCAATCAGGTAATTTTAGAAAAAAGAGGTTAATCACGTACCATAAGGTACTGCTAATATGTGTGGTGCTCTAGGTAAACCCGTCACTTGGGTCAAATTTCACATTTTGAGATATACAACAATTAATATTATGAAAGAGGGCCATTTTCTGTGTATTTTGCTTTTTATTTGAAGTCAATATCTCAAATAGTTTTTGAATTTGAGATATGGCCGTTTAAAGTGTCAGGTGTAGTAACCGGAGAAACGGAGAAAAATTACCTTGCAGGCCTGTATCTCAAGCAGCCCGTGCGTCATCCGATGTGCGTCATCCGACGGGTTTTCGTGGAGCGCCACACATAATTATGTGGTTCATAAGGGGGACCACATAGAGAAAGCCGTTCGCTTACGCCCGCGCAAGCGCACTGTCCGGGTCTGTGAAATTAAAAGAATCCCCTAATGAAAACCGTTTGCGCCCACATAGATAAAGTTGTCATTGAGCACGCGTCAGCGCGGAGCGGCGCTGACGTTTTTCGCAGAATCGAAACTACATTCTTTCCAAGGCCGTCCAAAGCTGTCTGTGGCTAGTTTTCACAAGTTTAATGTTGCAAGTGATTCAAACATGGACACAGATGCGCTCATATCATCAGTGTACGTTAGATCTTGTTGAGGATGTACCCAAATGTTTCCATGGTCATCCTCATGTAGGCATAAAACCTATCAGGGTAGGACTTAAGTTGTCTAAACAAATGATGGTATTCACCAAGAGATGCCCGCTCTTTGTTGATGTTGTGAACTCCACATCTAGTTTTTGGGCTGATTAATTTAGGAAACAGACTGTCCATTAGAAAGAACTCTTCGTCAGATGACGAATCCATTTTCATAAACACTAATCTCTAGTAGCTTTCAGGGCCAACTGCGGCCTCGTATAACAGCGTTCTCTATGTGGGGTCAAGCAGGCACTTTCCAAAGCTGAAGCGGCTGAAAGCGCGGCTGTTAAAAGTACGGCTTGGAGAAGTTTTCTCTGTATGGTCCCCCTTAGGAGGATGCTGAAAATATCATGGTCAGAAACGAAGTCCAACCAAGAAGTGCTGGAAATGGCAAACATGAAAAGATCACTCGTCAAGGCAATAAGGAGGCGACAGATGAAATTCATGAGGCATGTTTACAGAAGAGGAGGGGTGGAACAACTTAGTCTGACAGGAAAAATCGAAGGGAAGAGAAGTCGAGGCGCCGACGTGCAACATTCATAAATAGCCTGAACACATGGGCAACCAACAACACAGTAAACAGCAACTCATTCGTGAGGGCCTTGAGTGAAAGAGTGGGATGGAGAACCATGACCGTCAATGTCTGCCTCAGACAAGACACTTGATGATGATGAAGATGGTACAAATAAATCTAAGATTGTTCTGTAGGGAGTTGTGTTAGAGTCTGTTTACTGAACATTTAGCTGTCTGGCGCGCAGTTTGTAAGAGATGTAGAACACGAAAGAGATGCGTGTATATGTTGTTTGTCACGAGTGGAGTGAGCGATAGTTAATAATTACGGGGGGAAAGGAGGAGAGTAAAATTAACGCACGTAGACAAGTAAGTTAAAGCGTGCTGTTATGAGTGGTGGGGGGTCTGAATGAGGCGAAAGCGCTGTATTACTATCACTGCAAGTTAGAAGGTCCTACTGAACGGACGCAAGAGAAAGCCCAGTGGGCGAACATAAGGGGAGCAGTCAGAAGACTAGTGAGAGAGTCTTTCCAGTGATGACTGGTAGGTAGAACGTTGATTGATAATTATGATTGATGTATTATATTATATTCGTCTATTACCATGATGTAAATAAGTATATGTGAGGAATGTGGAAGTCCTTGATATTGGATATAGCAATGTGCGCCATGAGCGATAGATGAAAGTTGAGTTCATGGATTTGTAGCGCGAGTGAGTAGTGTGTACTCCGATGGAGGTGTGTTACCGTAAGATGTTTGGTGAGTGAAAGGTGAACTATTGTGTGTACGCTTCATGGGTTGTAAGGAGAGGTGGAGTGAATAGAAATGGTAGGGTATTATACCAATGTAATGTTATTCTTGTAGGTGTCGGGGACGGGCCAAAGAGCCGCCTCGGTGAGCACAGGGGATAGGCCAGCATAGGGCCGGAGGCCACACATAGGCCAAGAGTGAGGCTGTCGGTGCAGGACAGTAGAGGCACATAAAGTCGTGGCAGTCTGGCCACGGACAGGGACGTAGATATGAGCGTGAATGTGATAATGTACTATTGCCATGTTGATGGGCTATTGAAATGATAATGTACTATTGCCATGTTGATGGGCTATTGAAATGATAATGTGCTATTGCCCTGCTGAGGTGCTAGTGGAATGCTAAGGTGTATGACAATAGGAAGGTGATATTGAGAGACTGCGGTGCCAGTGAATTATTAATGTGCTATTAAGACCCTGAGGGGAGAGGCTGAGGCCGAAGTGCCTTTAGGAAGTAACTACCGGGTTGTGGATCCGAGGAAGAGTGCATGTGAGAATAAGGCCGTTGTACGGCAGTTAATTTCAATAATATAATGTATGTAATTGCGCTATTCTCTGTATAATTATGTTTAATAAATGTGTGAGTTTGATGGGTTGTTCTGTTAAGTGTTAAACTTGTTCGTTCGTGATTGTTGTCCTGTCATAACTTATTACATCTCCCAGTCTGGGATTTGTGACATTGGGGGCTCGTCCGTTGTGACACTCGTCCTGTTTACCTGTGGTCATCTTGACATTGTGTATTCGTTATATCTAGTTGTTTTTCTGTTGTGCTAGGAATTCGTGCTGTTGTCCTTGTTCGTTGGATGAATGGGAATTTCATGATGATATGATTTATGTATATTTATGAATATGTATTGATGTATGTATTTTTATGAATAGGTATTAATGTGTACTTAAATTTATGCAGAGAGTGTGTGTGCCAGCCTGAGGAGACAAGCAGCCAGAGCTCCGGCATACGTCAAGTTAAATAAAACGCTGAGTGAAAGTTAAGTAAAAGTCAAAATTTTTGTACCCTGGATTGGGGGCTGTTCCTTTAATCTGTCTTTTTCTCTGTTTTTGCTGTTTTTGTTTGCTGTGTTGAACCTAGTTTATCCTTTAAAAAAAAGGTGTGATAAACTTGGAACTTCGTTCATCACGGTGAACATTCTGTAGGGCTTTGTTAGTGTTTAGTTGTAGCGTCGATATCTCCTCTGTTCTGCAGGAAGGCGTATTCTCTTGTCCCTCTTTCTACCTATCTGTAGATACGTTCTTTTTTTCAGACTCTGTTCTTGTTCGTACCTTGTAGTGTAATCGGCGTAGTTAGGTTGCATTTTTTTTCCCATTATAGTTTTTTTTTAGAAGTCTTTGTCCTAGTCTGGTTCGTTGTCCTTGATGTCATTGTGGTCCTTCTTCTGAAGTTCTTCATTCTTGTCGTTTCTATTCTTTTTTATTATTACTAGTGCTATACATTGTATGAACGTAGAATTAGCTAGAGATAGTATGTTATAAAAGGTTTTGTAGGTAATCTTCTGAATTGCATTTGAAAATAGCGGTTGTTATTATAGTGACATAATTTCAGGTCTCTGGTCGTGTCGTTACTGATCATACCGACAGGTTAGCCTTTTTCATAGTATATACCGTAACCATAAATCTGTGAAATGGCGGAACTCCAACAACTAATGAAGTTGGGTAAGGAGCTTGGCCTGGAGGGAGAGGAGCTGCGCGGCTGGATTAAAGAGCAGCAGGCAGAATTGCGCGATGAGCGTGCTAAGGATAGAGAGCGAGAAAAAGAGGCTCAAGAGCGACAGAGAGAAGAGGAAAGGGAGTTTAAGTTAAAGGAGTTAGAAGCTCAGGAAAAGGAAAGAGAGGCTAAGGCTCAGGAGCAGGAAAGGGAGATAAAGTTAAGGGAGATAGAGGCTAGGGATAAGGAACAGGAGAGAGAGGCGCGAATAAGAATCGCCGAGTTGGAAATCAAAAAGAATGCGCCAACAGAAGCAGTTGAGCGGCAGGTACACAATAAAGGTGGCGTTAGGATTAAGCTCCCTACGTTCGACGACCGGAAGGACGACATAGACGCCTTCCTTTACAGGTTCGAACTGAACGCACAATTGCAATGGGGGGAAAATAAGGAATTATGGTCCACGTACCTGGCGTCTCTATTGCAGGGGCGAGCGTTAACCTACTTTAAAGAGCTACAGCGCGAAGACGTGCAAGATTACGATAAGCTGAAGGCTTTGCTGCTTCGCCGATTTGCGCGTACCGAGGAATATTTCCGGGAGCAGTTTAGGCGAGCACGTGCGGATATCAGGGAGGACTTTGCTGCCTTCGTCGCGAGACTAACGGAATATTTCGCGAACTGGGTAGACTTGGCGCATGTGGGCGCGGATTTTACTAAATTGAAAGACCTAATGATCCGTGACCAGCTGTACGCGTCGTGCAGCGTGCCATAAAGATCTGGTGGCTTTCCTGAAAGAAAACGAACCCGCGACGGTGCAGGAGGCGTCTAAGTTGGCGGAAGCATACCGTACGGCACACCCGTCCAAACCAGTGGCAAGGGCGTACGTCCAAGATGCTGGGTACGTCGCCGTTGTCGAGGGGTCGCCGACAGGACATAAAGACAGGTCGCGTCAGCGTGGTGCCTATAGTGGGCAAGCCCAGGGGCAGCGTAGGGGCTATCACCAATCACCTGCATATGGATCCGGTAAGTTTGACCGAGCAGGAGGGCTAGGTCGCGGTAATGGCCGGGGACGATTTGTGACCTTTGCCGATGACCGACGGCATAGGGACTTTAGTTCCGGTCGCGATGGGTCACGGGGACCCAGGCCTAGTGCAGCACAGGGAGCGGAGTGTTGGACTTGCGGACGCGTGGGTCACTTTTCACGCGAGTGTAGGGCCGCGAAGTGTTGGAACTGCGGAAGAGCAGATCACATCAGCGTGAATTGCCCTGCAGGTAGGATAGCGGCAAACGTGGACAGTAGCTCCAGTTCATGTTCCCCTAATAAATTTCATCATGCGGCTGCGTGTGTTACATCGGACAACGGAGGCGGACAGTATTCTAAGTGTCCCAGTTGTGAGAAGTTATTATCTTCCGGTGTTTTACCTTGTGGGAGAAAGATCCCCGTTATAAATTCATGTCATACAGGAGGTGGTCTTAGGGTTTATCCGGGGTTTGTTGGGGACGAACCGGTCTCGGTTTTACGAGATACAGGATCTACCGTTGTGGGAGTGCATAGGGACTGCATTCGGGATTCACAGCTTACGGGTGAGACTGTCCCATGCATTCAATTTTCGGGGGCCATTGAGAAATTACCCATGGCAAGAATAGTGATAGATACACCTTTCCTTAGCGGGGAAGTCGAAGCGGTCGTTGGTTGTTTTCCAGGCGCCCAGCTCATCATTGGGAATGTATCACGGGTAGTTTCCCCTTCCGAGGAGAATGTGCAGGCATGGTCGCAATCAAAAGGTATTGACTTTTGTGCCGCAGTCGAGACACGTCGACAGGTAGATGGTAGGAGTAAGATTAGACCTTTGGCAACGCCAGCGGTCAACCTGGATATCACACCAGGGCGCTTGGCGACATTACAAAAGGAGGACCCATCATTGGGTCCATGTTTTCGGGAGGCGCGAAATGGAAAAACGAGAAATTATAAGAACGGGTCATCTTCCTTTGTGGTCCAGGGGGGCATTCTGTTCCGGAAGTATGTGACAGTGGCTTCGGTTCAGAGGCAGGTAGTGGTGCCAGTATCCTTGATTGCAACGGTATTGCGTCTGGCCCATGATGTTCCATTAGCGGATCATATGGGAAGTGCTAGAACCAAGCAAAGAGTTCTGAAAGATTTTTATTGGCCCTCAGTATACAGAGATGTACGGTTATATTGTAAGACGTGCAGTGCGTGCCAAAAGACGACGCATAAGGGTCGTACACCCCAGGCTCCTCTTCAAAAGATCCCCACGGTTTCGGAACCGTTTAAAAAGGTTTCGATAGACCTTGTTGATTTAAGAGAAAGATTATCTTCAGCGCGCACTATAGCAGAAGAAGCGTCTAGTATCGCTTCAAAGAGAGCAAAAGCCTATAAAGATAGAGGATCCAAACTGAGAATTTTTAAGCCAGGAGACAAGGTCCTATTGTTGTTACCTACGGACCATAATAAGTTATTGATGACATGGAAAGGTCCTTATGTTATTGAGCGAGTTGTTTCAAAGGTAGATTACGCTATCCACATTGATGGATCAAGTAAGGTTTTCCATGTTGATATGCTGCAGAGGTTTCATGAGAGACCAGAGTATCGGTATTCTCATACTGGTATTAAAGGACATACCTAATGTCGTGTCATTCTTTGACGATATAGCATGTCATACGTCGACATGTTCTGATCATATTCAGACACTAACAGTAATTTTTAAACGATTACGTCATTTTGGGTTAACTGCTAAACCCGCAAAGATGGATTTGGCATGTCCAGAGATAGTGTTCTTAGGACATATCGTGGGTAGAGGTGTTCAGAGACCTGAAGTAACAAAAATTGACAAATTAGTAGGGTTGCAAATCCCAAAAACAAAGAAACAAGTCAGAAGCTTAGTGGGAATTTTAAATTATTACAGAAAGTTCATTCCAAATTTTTCCTCCTTGTCATCTTCTCTTACTGACCTTACTAAGAAGGGACAACCCGATAAGGTCCAGTGGACGTCTGAATGTCAGACAGCATTTGATAATTTGGTGACAGCATTATCATCGTCACCCATTCTGATATTACCCGATTTTCGATCTAATTTTATCCTCAGAACGGATGCGTCGGACTCTGGTGTCGGCGCTTGTCTTCTACAGGAGAAGAACGAATGTCTCCATCCTGTATGTTATGTCAGTAGGAAGTTATTGCAGAGAGAAAGAAAGTATTCTGTGATAGAGCGGGAGTGTCTTGCCATTGTGTGGTCCGTCCAGAAATTAGGACGTTATCTCATGGGACGAGAATTCTGTATCCAGACAGACCACAAGCCACTAACGTTTTTGTCAAAGAATCGTTCGTCCAGCCCACGCTTGTCTAGATGGGCATTGGCTTTGCAGCCGTATACCTTCGTTATTCAACCAATTCCAGGAACCAGCAATCATATCGCCGACTACCTTAGTCGAGCCTAGGGGAAGAGTTCAGGAGCTTATACATCGGAGGACAGGAACATTGACAGGATCTGTCTGAATGAATCGTCGACTTTAAAATATTGACATTATAAATATGATATGAAGAATGGTTGATAGGTTGATTGGTTTTTGATTCTGTATTAGGTAGTGTGTTTAGTTAGCTATTGATGATGTGATACATATATGCATAGTGCAGGGCATATTGATCCCCATATTTTCCCCTGATTCCGGTATTTTATGTGCTAGGGGCATTGGTAGGTCATTTTTATGTAGGTATTGCTCATGCTCACTCGTTGACAGTCATCTTGATGCGATTTGAAATTAATTGCATTAATTTTTTTGGGGTGGGGGATGATGTCACGAGTGGAGTGAGCGATAGTTAATAATTACGGGGGGAAAGGAGGAGAGTAAAATTAACGCACGTAGACAAGTAAGTTAAAGCGTGCTGTTATGAGTGGTGGGGGGTCTGAATGAGGCGAAAGCGCTGTATTACTATCACTGCAAGTTAGAAGGTCCTACTGAACGGACGCAAGAGAAAGCCCAGTGGGCGAACATAAGGGGAGCAGTCAGAAGACTAGTGAGAGAGTCTTTCCAGTGATGACTGGTAGGTAGAACGTTGATTGATAATTATGATTGATGTATTATATTATATTCGTCTATTACCATGATGTAAATAAGTATATGTGAGGAATGTGGAAGTCCTTGATATTGGATATAGCAATGTGCGCCATGAGCGATAGATGAAAGTTGAGTTCATGGATTTGTAGCGCGAGTGAGTAGTGTGTACTCCGATGGAGGTGTGTTACCGTAAGATGTTTGGTGAGTGAAAGGTGAACTATTGTGTGTACGCTTCATGGGTTGTAAGGAGAGGTGGAGTGAATAGAAATGGTAGGGTATTATACCAATGTAATGTTATTCTTGTAGGTGTCGGGGACGGGCCAAAGAGCCGCCTCGGTGAGCACAGGGGATAGGCCAGCATAGGGCCGGAGGCCACACATAGGCCAAGAGTGAGGCTGTCGGTGCAGGACAGTAGAGGCACATAAAGTCGTGGCAGTCTGGCCACGGACAGGGACGTAGATATGAGCGTGAATGTGATAATGTACTATTGCCATGTTGATGGGCTATTGAAATGATAATGTACTATTGCCATGTTGATGGGCTATTGAAATGATAATGTGCTATTGCCCTGCTGAGGTGCTAGTGGAATGCTAAGGTGTATGACAATAGGAAGGTGATATTGAGAGACTGCGGTGCCAGTGAATTATTAATGTGCTATTAAGACCCTGAGGGGAGAGGCTGAGGCCGAAGTGCCTTTAGGAAGTAACTACCGGGTTGTGGATCCGAGGAAGAGTGCATGTGAGAATAAGGCCGTTGTACGGCAGTTAATTTCAATAATATAATGTATGTAATTGCGCTATTCTCTGTATAATTATGTTTAATAAATGTGTGAGTCTGATGGGTTGTTCTGTTAAGTGTTAAACTTGTTCGTTCGTGATTGTTGTCCTGTCATAACTTATTACATCTCCCAGTCTGGGATTTGTGACATTGTTGCTTTTTCAAAATGGTTCATAAAGAAAAAGTTGTATGTAACAATACCTCATGTAAGAAGTGCATGTAATGCAGAAACAATACAATGAAACACAAAAGAGAATTCAAGCTTTCCGACAAGTGACCTTCTTCAGGAAAAAAAACAACGTAATAAAACAAAAATTAAACAAACCAAGAAGAAAAGGGAGAATGTTTCAATCCACAATTCGAACATTTATCGTCTATGAGTTCCAGGCTTGCATTCTAGAAACGCAGCCCTTCTGTCAACGTATGGTGGCTGGAAGTGACGCTGTATTAGATACCAACCAAACTTGCCAGAACTCCAGTGACAGATATCATATTTTTGCAGGTGCCAACTCCATGCATGACGTGCCCACCAAGTATCAGATTCCCCTATTCACCAGGCTGTTCTGCTGTTTACCAAAGTCGTGGCAATACAAGCTGAACTGCTGCCGAGACTTTGAAAGACCTGAGGTTGGTGAAATGTGACCCGTATGGTCAAATCGATGATTAAGTACTAAGTCAGATTTGGTCTCATGGTGTTTACCTCATATGTAGGCTTTTTATTCATGACAAACATTTTGTACACGCTTGGAAATGATACAGACGAATCATAATCAACCAGAATCCAGTTTCTACTGAAACCGGCCTTGGCCGATCCATCCATCCATCTAATCACCCATCTATCCATCCATTTAACCAGCTATCTATCCATCCATCCATCTAATCACCCTTCTAGCTACCCGCCCATCCATCCATCCATCCATCCATCCATCTAATCACTCTTCTAGCTATCCGCCCATCCATCCATCTAATCATCTATCTATTCATCCACCCGTCTAATCACCCATCCATTCATCTGTCCACTTACCCATCCCGTCCACTCATTTCTCCCTCCATCTATCTATCCATTTATTCATCCATCCCTTTCAACCATCCACTTACTCTCCCTACCTCCATCCATTCACCCCCATATCCTTTCCTCCTGCTGTACCTCCATCAATCTGTTCTCTATCCATCCCTCTGTCCATCCATCCATCTATTTCCCAAGCCACACTCAAAATCTCATGCAACAAATATAACACCAATTATTCTCTACAAACCTCAAGTGTAACTCTTTCTGCCCCTCCACAGGACATCCGATCACAAGAGAAAGACCGAGAAATTATCATTGAAGCTCCACTGGACGAGTCTCGATCCACGTTCATTGAGAAACTGGGCCAGGAGAACTTGGCATTCAAAACGGATTTATACGACAGTGATAAGGGTAACACTGGTTATCCAATGCATTGGGTATGGGGAACAGCCATTGGAGATAAAAAGAACGATTGCGTTAAAGCGGAAGTATAGCTTTCCGGGTCACCGACCAAAGCATGTCAGTTTGAACTGCGTGTATTTACAAGAAGCAGTGCTGTCACCTAGTGCTCTTGGTGCACTTAACCAACTGTGTTTAGGTCTTTATTTAAGGAGGTTTCGCTGCCCTTGGCATTTACACCTCGGTTTTCGCGTTTTTATTTTCTTGTTATGGTAGGGATTCGTTGTTTAGAATTTTGCCAGGGCAGCGGCCTTGTACGGCCTGCTTTTTTCGATTTCCAACTACCAAGGTATCCTTAACGTGCGTAATGTGCACACGGGACCTCCGAATTTTTCGTCCTTATCCGAGAAGACTAGGTGCCCGATCCTACCTACCATAGGGATCAGGGACGGGAAAGTATGAGAAAACGCCCAAAATTCCAACATGCTTGCACCGATAGGGGATCACACCCCGGTACCTTCGGCATGAGAGGCGAGCACCTTGCTTCTAGGCCACTGTGTTCCCAAAACATGTCAGTTTGTTCGGTGTATACATACAGGAAAACTCTGCGTAACCTAGCACTCTTGGCGCACTAAGTCAAATCTGTTTAGTCTCACTCTCAGTTTTAAATGTGAGATGTGAAGTAAGGACCTCGTCCACTGGCCAGACTGAAACAAGCCTTTCTCCCTAGTTTGGGCACGTCAATACTGTCATGAGTCAGCTGGTAGAGAGAGAGACCTCGCACACTGAGTCAAAAAGCAGACACAAAACCGACATGTCGCAATGCACCACAAGCCGAATACGCTAACAAAGGCAGGGGACCACGTCACAAATACACGGAGATTACGCTCTAACTGTCAGAAGCCCAACAGGAGCGATATGTAAATGTACCGGCTGGTCCAATTGGCCCATATTTCAACTGCTGAGGATAGATTCGTGACCCAATCGTGCTGGAAAATCCAGGAGAGAGATAATTTCGGAACTTCCGTCTCAGAGCAAAACCACTTCGGTTGTCGGTGTTAACGTAGCCTGAAAGCCTTTGGAAAATCATCGAGCACCATCGTTAGAATAAACACCCGGCTATTGCGCCGGTCTATATTGACACGTATAGAGTTAAAGAATAAGTATATCAAGTCGGAATGTTTAAGTGGCTTTCTGGGTTATCGGGCGAGGCATATCAGTTCAACCAGCGGTTTTCAAACTGGGATATGCTGACAAATGCTGGAACTACGTCACTTCAACCAGGGCCTCCGTATTTTGTTACTTATAAGAAATCCAGATCAGATCAGTTAGCGGTTCCCGGCAGGACTGGATTTAGATGAACAGAGGCCCTAGGCTGTTCTAGCTGTGAGACCCCCCCATTCCCCACCTTTACGCCTAGGGGAAGATGGAAGTGTTTTAAATAACTTCAGTAACGCTAATGATGATGATAGGAATTAAAAATTCCGCCCTTCGCAATTCAATCTCGAAAGGACATAGCCAGGAAAATTGCAAAAAAATTTGTTCAGAAACTACAGTGCATTGTAACATCATAATTAATGTAAGAAAAGACCCTGCAAGTCACAAAATAGTTTGAAAATAGGCCTGAGGCGGCGAGGCCCTCCCCTAGATTTTGAGGCCTTAGGCTTCAGCCTACCTAGCCTAATGGTAAATCCGGCACTGGTTCCCAGTCTGGGATATGCACAGAGAAACTTCCGACTGCATCTCATGCCAACATTGCCAGACTGCACCTTTTATTGCATACAGCGGTTAATCGCCGAGCTGCGCGTTGATTATAAAAAAACATAGGGGACCAACTGGCCAGGGGAGAGAATGTTGTCAGAAAAAGCCTTACTTTAGATCCACATTATCAAAACGTAGTGTTTATTCGCCGATAATTGGTTTAGTGATGTTTATTTGGAAAAATTCTTTCACAGTTATATACTAATATAGGGTCAGGAATAGCGTAGTGGTTAGTATCTTCGCCTGTCAATCAGGTGACCGTTGTTCGATTCTCAGCCAGGTACTTCTTTTATTTTCTTTCTCTCTCTCTCTCTCTCTCTCTCTCTCTCTCTCTCTCTCTCTCTCTCCCCCTATATATATACATATATATATATTTTTTTAAAATATACTTTATATACTCTTTTTATTTTCTCTCTCTCTCTCTTTCTCTCTCTCTATATATATATATATACTTATATATATATATATATATATTTAATCCAACAACAATAATAGGGAATAAATCCAGTTGGTTTTTTTTTTGTGTGTATTTAGTCAACACCAACACTGGCGAATAAACATGGGCCGATATCGTTGGTGGATAAATCCGGGTAGCATCCGCCGATAATGTTGGAGGATAATGGTAGCCTTATCAAAATTTTACTGGATGTTTGTACAAGTAAAGACTGAGACAATGTGAAAACAAATATACAAGTTTTACATATTTTGTTTTTCTGTTCAAGAGCTTTTAGATTCAGAGTCATAAATACGTGAGTTTAGTGTGATCCCGTGTTAAAATGTGGGGGCAAAAAGGTTGTATGTTGCAAAGCCTTGCGTTAGAAACAAGTAATAAAAAGCTTTATAGTAGAAGAAAACAATAAGTAAAAAATTGTAAGTTGTTTCCTAACGCCGGACCCTGCATAGTACAACTTTTTTTTTTCCATATTCTAACTTTGTTTCAAGCCCTTTTTCGACCTGTATGCTTTTTCAGTGTCATCCCATACAGATTTCCACTTGTAGAATAGTGTATTATGTTCTAAAGCCATTCATCTGTTGAAAAATGTATGTAAAGGCCTGTTTACACTGGTAGGTTTTAGGAATAGAAAAAAGGAATGGGGCACTGTGTGGGAAGAACTCTCCTGGCTTTCCGTCTTTTGTTTTCCGATTTTCCCCCCTTCGAATCACGACCAAAACAAACGATGCGCATCGCTTCTCATTCAGAAAACTGACTAGCGTAAACAAACAGCGTTTCGAAGTGGGAAATCGGAAAACAAAAGCCAGAAAGCCAGGAGAGTTCTTCCCAAACAGTCCCCCATTCCTTTTTTCTATTCCTAAAACTTACCAGGGTAAATAGACCTTAAGTAAAACTGTAAGTTGTTTTCCAACGCCAGACTCTGCATTTTGCACCTTTTTTTTTTTTGTCCATATTCTAACTTTGCTCCAAGCCCTTCTTCGACCTCAATATTTTTTCAGTGTGATCCCCTACAGCTTTCCACTTGTAGAATAGTGTATTGTGTTCTAAAGCCTTGTATCTGTTGAAAAATGTGTGTTACCACCAACTTACCACGAATTCAAAACCGGACCTGCCAACTACCCTGAATTTTACCGGACTGTCTTGTATTACTTTTGCTGTCGTGGAGGGACCCGAGAATTTTTATGTTTGTTTGTTTTTACAAAGAAATTCCTGCCCATGTTTGAGAATGAAGGCCAGTCCAGTAAAGTGCAAGACAGTTGTGATATCATGCTCGTAAAGTAATATACGGGACATTCCACGTAATGCGTTACCTAAGAGCCCTTTTTCAAACCATGCCTGGGAAAAAAAAATTAATGGCTGTGTTGTAAAGGGTAGTGATTAGATTATCATTTTTGGTTAGCATTATCTTCCTTGCATGTGACCTGGCGACCATCTTGGCAAAGAGCACATGTTTACAACCTCCCATCAGTTACCAAGATGTCCCATCAATTACTTAAACTAATTGCCCCATTGTGCTTGGAAGTAAAACTTGATTGTAAATTGCTTTTTCTGTAGGCTCAAACGCATTTTTTGAATGTAGAAAATCATGTTCACTAATCCTGTTGATTTGGTTTCACAAGTTTTGCAGGTACATTTTGCTACGTGAAAAACATGATATTTTTTCTGTCCCGTCATTTACCAACAGAAGTGACAGCAAATTGAATGAACTCGTCTTAATTAATTTTTTATTATTTGAAACCCATTTTTATCATTTCTGTACCATTTCACTGGGGGATTGATCAATCTGTTTTGAAATAATTGGTTGATTAATTATTTAGTGGCCTTTTCTTTCTTAAAAAGTATTGTCTGAACGTCTCATCAGTTACCGTGGAATGTCCCGTACATAAAGTACATTATTTATCGGCAAAGTGTGTTACAGTGTTTTGTAAAATTTAGTTTTTCCTTTCCGTGGAAATTGTAACTGACTGAAGGTTTCCGTTTGCCTCTATACGCCCCCTTGAGGTGTCCCGATAAACTGAAGTGGTCATTTAGTTGGCAGGTTTGAAGTATCACTCCAACATTTCACCCACTAGCTAATGTGTGTCTCTCTACAAGTGTTCGCCCGTTTGACACTGTCTCCCTTCCGTTTTTCCACAAAACTGGATACCCAGTCTCCCAGCAATCAAACACCCTCTGGTTGATATTGTGTGTGATTCCCTATATTTTCCCTACTGTAGATACCATGAAAAATGTCTGTCAAGTGTCAATAATTTTCGACAAGTTGGATGTCGTGTCTTTCTCTCCCTCGCTCGCTCTCTCTCTCTCTCTCTCTCTCCCTCCCTCACTCTATTTCTTTGCCCTCGCACTCTCTCTCCATCTCTCTCCCTCACTCTCTCTCCATTAGTCTCTCTCCCGTCTCTCTCACTCTTCATATCTCTCCCTCACTCTCCCCCCATCTCTCTCCCGTCTCTCCCACTCTTCATCTCTCTCCCTCCATCTCTCTCACTCTTCATCTCTCTCCCTCACTCTCTTTCCCCTCTCTCTCACTCTTCATCTCTCTCCCTCATTCTCCCTCCACCTCTCTCCCGTCTCTCCCACTCTTCATCTCTCTCCCTCACTCTCCTTCCCTCTCTCTCCCTCCCGTCTCTCCCACTCTTCATCTCTCTCCCTCATTCTCCCTCCATCTCTCTCCCACTCTTCATCTCTTTCCCTCACTCTCCCTCCATCTCTCTCCCACTCTTCATCTCTCTCCCTCACTCTCCCTCCATCTCTCTCCCACTCTTCATCTCTCTCCCTCTCTCTCCCGTCTCTCCCACTCTTCCTCTCCCTCATTCTCCCTCCATCTCTCTCCCGTCTCTCCCACTCTTCATCTTTCTCCCTCACTCTCCCTCCATCTCTCTCCCACTCTTCATCTCTCTCTCTCCATCTCTCTCCCACTCTTCATCTCTCTCCCTCAGTCTCCCCCCATGTCTCTCCCTCTCTCTCCCGTCTCTCCCACTCTTCATCTCTCTCCCTCACTCTCCCTCCATCTCGCTCCCGTCTCTCCCACTCTTCATCTCTCCCTCACTCTCCCTCCATCTCGCTCCCGTCTCTCCCACTCTTCATCTCTCTCCCTCACTCTCCCCCCATCTCTCTCCCGTCTCTCCCACTCTTCATCTCTCTCCCTCCCTCTCTCTCACTCTTCATCTTTCTCCCTCACTCTCTTTCCCCTCTCTCTCACTCTTCATCTCTCTCCCTCACTCTCCCTCCATCTCTTTCCCCTCGCTCTATCTCTCCCCCTTCTCTCTGTCTCCCTGTCCCTCGCTCTCCCCTCCCCCTCTCTCTCTCACCCTCACACACTCTCTGTCTCAATGCCTCTCCCCTTTCTCTCTCTCTCTCTCACTCCATCCTCCTCTCCCTCTCTCTCACTCTCTCTCTCTTCCTCTCTCTGTCTATCTATCTCTCTATAAGGGCATCCAGCACAAATTTCCAAGGCTTAAGGGACACAATGTCAGTTAGTCAGTACATATCTCCCATACAGAACCAATTTTAACTCTGTTTTGAATTTCTGAAGTGAGAAAATACCTTGCGGCAATCATTCGGAGAGAGCATTCCATACATTTGAGCCAGAACAAGAAAAGGGGCTGTCCTCATATTTCTTTAACGAACATCACGGTTGCCAAGTAGGCTTCACCAATATTACCAAAAATTCCCAAATTCTGTGACCTTAACCTTGCACTTAAGTGAGACAAACACTGCATTTCGTACTAGTCAGTTGATATGAGTAATCTGAGCCTCACCTTCTCTACCCACCACCCTATTTGATGGCAGACCTACATTCAACTAGCTGGGTTTTCCCCAAAATCTTATTTTCAACTATTAGGTTGGAATGTTTGGATTGCAGATTATACTGTGGAAAAAATCTTGCTTAAATCAGTGCTTTTTTAATCATCACAAAAATATCCACCAATGTGTTCTTAACTGTTTCTTACATGCTGTCCAGATGATATGTGAGTACTACCTGTCACCCCGCCTCCCTTAACTGTATTCATTTTAAAAAATGAATAGGAATAAGCGTACCCGAGACACAAGATACCGAGACCAATCAATTCGTCATATTCCGTCCGTCCACTTGCGCGCGTATCATCCATGTCAACAGTGCAACAGTTCGTACCACACCGCTTCATAATCGAACGAAAAATAGTGGTACTCACCCTTTTTATACGCGCGCAACTTGTGGACATACGGAGGGAGCAGGAATAGTTTGTATCAGTATTCTGTGTCTCGGGGCATACTATAGTGCCTTTTTTTTATTTAGGAATGAGCTTGATCAACATCGATTTCCTTGATAACTTTTGGATTCAGTTGAAATATTGTAGGGGCTCATATTTCACACTGAACCGAATTGAACTGTTTTGTCTTTTTTTCAATTATTATTATTAAATTTTGTAAGACTATTGCCTAATTTGGCTTTGCTTCTTTTTCGCTTTGTAAAAAATAATAATTATATAAACAGTATCATTAAAAAAAACATTATTATTACAGTACTAAAGTGTGCGAAAACACATGCAGCTCAAGAAATCTGGATAATCTATAATTGTTCCTTAACTTGTAGCAAGCCCTAAAAGTTAGTTCATCCAAGGAGTTTGACTCTAATATTTTGCTGGTGGTTTGTTATATCTCTACAGCCATAAATTTGAATAAATCTACAAGTTTTTCAAGGAAATCAGAATAGATCGTGTCTTCCTAAAACTTGCATTTATCCAAACAGTAATTAATAATAGTTAAATGGAACACACTGCTGAAAATAGTTTCGTTAAATTACAGTAAGAGTGGAGTGGAGTTTTCCATAAACTTTTCTTTAACCCTGTAGTCCCCAGACATAAAATTACATGGACATGTCCAAAAATTTTGAAAACTACAAAAGTTAATAAAAACGAATGAAAAGAAAGGAAGTTAGAAAGAAGGAAATACCACATGGTCAGGTAAAAGAATTCATGAAGAGGTTAGATTTTGTCCACAGGTTAGATTTTGTCCAAAATGTAGAACAATAGGCACCATCGGAGGCATTCCACATATGGTATCCTGGACACCAGCGAGTTAACGTAATGTCGGCTTTCTGACAGTTTTCATGTTTGTGAAAAGAAGGAAAAAAGTTATAACAATAATAATTGGTTTAAAATGTAAACATGAGTTTTGTTTCATTATAATAAATGGTAGTCTTGACATTTTGTACTCATTTACTAAACTTTTTCCACACCTATCCAAAACAATGGGCTTTTTTTTTTTTTTAAGAGTTTTACCAATGTGTTAAAATTATATGAACGTTAGCAATTCTATGTTAAACTTTAAAAAGCTCTGGATACGAAACATAGATAAAGAAAATGAACCCAAATAGACCGTGCCTGACGCGCCGTAAAACCTACATTCAAACTTGACACTTTTTGATAATATTATTTCCCCATTTGCAAATTTCAGTCAATGGTACAGTGAAAGGTGACCCACCTCCGCCCTACCCCAATGGACATCTAGATCATGCCTCAGTGGAAAAAGGCACAGAGACATCCCAAGATGACGAGAAAGAAATCGAGCAAAGTAATGGGGACGTCATTGTGGAGCGATTCTGAACAGGTTGCTAAGGACGCCGTATTGGCTAGCCGGATTGGCTAATTCCCACCGAATGAGGCCAAGGACCGGGTATAGTGTAGTAGAAGGGTGGTGGCTGTTACTTTTTTTTTTTTTTTTTGTCCCATGCTCGTTCCTATTCTAGACGCTTCATTGTTAGTACTCACCCAGTATTGTGCGAAGCCTTCCAATACAATATGATATAATAATGGCCTATAGTGTAACCTGATGTAAGCTGGCGGAAGATGATTAGTTGGTTATCTGGTATTTCCTTATGCTCTGCTTTCCTTGTGTTAGAGTTAAGCTTATCCTCCTTGGCTCCCATACGGAGTCCCAAGGCGAGCAACCCACATGCCCACTCCAGACGGGAGTCTTAGTCGCCACCAATGAGGCCAGGATATTGTGCACGTTGTCTCGTACTAGGGTGGCTTTGTTAATAAAAAGACATATCCTAAGGATACAGAGATAGAGACTGTTTTGTGTAAATGTGCGTTTCTTTATCGTTTCGTCTTTTAATTTCGTAAGTATAATGTCTTTCCAAAATGTGTCTGTGATATTCCATGTGTGTAAAAGGCGGGGATCCCCGAGATGTCCGCTCTCAGACCCGCCGCGTGACGAAGCCACCCGCTTCTTGGAGTGGCGTCCCCTCGCGACAGGGAGGGCGGGGCTAGACCCTCTTACCTCGAGCTTTCCTCCTGAGGATCCTCCGTTGCCAAATTTCAAATACTGAATAACAAACCCAAATGCTTTGGCTTTCATGACGTTTGTAATTACATATAGTTTCTGTAGGAAGATGTGTTATTGGTAGTGTTAAAATACTACATCAAGACAGAAACAGTTGTTAGTTGCTAACGAGACACGTGATCTTTTTCCCAAATAGCGTCTAATGAACAATCTACTCTATCTATATCTATTTCAGACATAACCTAATAGATAAGCCAAGAAAACAAGGACATGTATAATAAAAGATACATACATAACTGCCAGTTTTCACCAATGACAGAACTGATTTCTCACTACATGTGTTTGCTGTGATTGCTGCTTTGTATAGGGATAATCCTATTGGGGTGGGATATCTAAAGATTTCTAAGGCAAATCTATTTTTCTCAGTGAGATTTCTCTGTTGAATATGTCAATAAGTTTTGATTTTTTACCATACTTGAATTTGGAAATAGACAGCTTGCCTATTAATACTATCATATTAATAAATGATAGCAATTCCTTATGACAGTGTTTGTTTTCTCTATTAGTCCCAGCATAACCACTTCTTCACTCAGAGATATATGTGTATTATAATGTAGATTTACTCTGCTCTCAATGTCCTGCCACATTCTTTATACATTTGTGCAGGTAAAAAAGAAATGTTCTAAGAAGTCGGTGGTTCCACATTCTTCACAGTTTTTTTTTATCTTTGATGCCCATTTTATTTAATAGAATATTTGTTGGATAAATATTATGGCAGGATTTTCCACTGCAAAGCCCTAAGTCTTGTTTCCTTTGTGCTATTATGGAGTGTTTTAATCTCAGTCTTGAAAAAGGAATCTTGCCTTGGTCGTTACGTACTGGACTGATAACTCTTTTACATAAAGGTAAAGAATTAAGCAAAGATAACCTATCTAATTGGCGCCCGATCTCCTTAACTAACACCGATTATAAAATTTTAACGAAAGCTTTAGCTATAAGATTAAGACAAATCCTAGATGAGATTATCGGGCATCAACAGGCAGGATTTATTAAAGGAAGAAACGCATCCAGCATAATTAGGGAAATCGACGATGTTATTAATTTGGAAAGACAAAGAAAATCACAGGGCATCGTGTTTAGTATCGATTACGAAAAAGCATTCGATACCATAAGTGTACAGTTCATTCTAAAAGCTTTGTCAATGTATGGATTTGGCACCAACTTTATCAAATGGATTCAGGTTTTACTGACCAATAGAATAGCATGTGTCAAGAATGCAGGATACATCTCGTCAGTCTTCCATATGGAAAGAGGAGTAAGACAAGGATGTCCGCTATCGCCATTAATTTTCATTTTGGCAGTAGAAATTTTTGCGTTGAAAATAAAACAAGATGAAAATATCAAAGGAATCAGTATCCCAAACGCATCCCATAGTATCAAAATAAAGCAATATGTGGATGACACTGCAATGTTTCTAAGGGACTGGATTGAATACAGAGAAGTATTATCTAGGATTAAAGAATTCTCAATCTTCTCTGGACTGAAACTAAAGAAGACAAAATCCAAAATTCTGATCCCCGGTACTGGTGAAAGAGAAGATATGAATCAGTGTGGAACAGAAATAGTAGGTAACGGTAATCTAAAAATTCTAGGCATATATTTTAATGCCAAAATGTCAGCAGACGAAATAGAGGAAAACTGGTTACCAAGAATTCATAAAGTTCAGGAACTTTTTGGAAAATGGTCACAACGAGATCTTTTAATAATTGGGAAAATTCATATTGTTAAAACATTCGGAATTAGCCAATTTGTTCATATCATGCAAAGTATAACCCTCCCAGTAACAGCTCTTCAAAAACTTACACAAATATTTTACAGATTTCTGTGGAAAAAACGTTATACAAATAAAAGAGCATTTGAAAAGGTCAAACGTAAGATGTTATGCAATAAGTATAGCAATGGAGGATTAAATGTGCAGAATTGCATGATACTGAATTGGGCAAAAAAGCTACTATCTACAGAACATCAAGAATGGAAAGAGATTCCGTTACACTTTCTGCAACCCCTTGGCGGGAAATATGCCTATGAAGGATCAGTGTCGTTGAAGCTGTTCACCGGAATAGACCTAATTGATAGCTCCTTCTGGCGTAGAGTGTTTTCGACGTGGATATCTCTTCAGGTAAATGAAGGGGAAGAAAACCAAAGTTGGAACGAACCCCTGTTTAACAATAAAAGTTTCACGTTCAAAAGCAAACATCTATTTTTCCCGAAATGCATCTCGAAAGGCATTTTAAGAGTTAAAGACATGTTCAGGGGAAATAACTTAATGAGCCTTGAAGCATTTCAGGAGTTATATGGAACCAACCCAAGATACTACCTAGACTATAATATTATTACAAATACTCTAAGGAGTCGAGGACTTAATGTTGGAGTAAACATAAATCAGCAACAGATGAAAGTAATAAAATTTAGAGGATCCGAGATAGAACACATTTCAAGAAAAACATTTTATAAATTACTGCATAGAGAAGAAAATTTCCACACTAAAAACATCTGGCAAAACAGATATGGAATATAAGTGACTGAACAAAATTGGGAAATCTGCCATAATGGTGGTAGCTGTTGCTGTTTTGGTAGTTCAAAACCCCGGATGGTGTTATTGTTTTAATATGAAATCAACCAATCAACCAACCAATTTCTCTCTCTCTCTCTCTCTCTCTCTCTCTCTTCTCTCCCCCTCTCTCTTTCTCTCCCTCTCCCTCTCTCTCTCTCCCTCTCAAATAAATAAAGAAAGAAAACAAAATCGAATACATTTATTTATATAAGACTTCTGTTTTGGAGCCTTGTTTATTAATGCTGTCAGTGTCACTGCCAGAATTGGGCTAAAAGAAAAAGTTGTATGTAGCGAAGCCCCCGTGAGAAATAGTACCCAAACGATACAAAGCACATATCGAGGGTGTCTGTGCACAACACCATAACTTGAAAATTTATCATTTCTATTTTTTTTGCACATTCAGTTTCACCTTGGTAAGTACTACATTTTGACTTGATGCAAATTCCATTTTCGAATTAATT
The DNA here is from genome assembly GCA_963931925.1 of Onchidella celtica. Lineage (NCBI taxonomy): Eukaryota > Metazoa > Mollusca > Gastropoda > Systellommatophora > Onchidiidae > Onchidella > Onchidella celtica. The sequence goes on along the minus strand of OZ007584.1, from coordinate 8,099,952 downwards.
GATTGTTTTAAAAGTAAAAGTTACTCAAAAGAATTCCCACCCCACCCCACTCAAACTGCCACACACATAATTATGCATACGCACGAAGTCACTGCATCTCTCCCCCCCCCCCCTACCCTCTCTCTCTCTCTCCCTCCCTCCCTCTCCCTCTCTCTCCCTCTCTCCCTCCCTCTCTCTCTCTCTCCCTCCCCCTCTCTCTCCCTCTCTCTCTCCCTCTCTCTCTCTCCCTCTCTCTCCCCCTCTCTCTCCCTCCCTCCCTCTCCCTCCCTCCCTCCCTCCTTCTCCCTCTCTCTCTCCCCCTCCCTCTCTCTCCCCCTCCCTCCCTCTCTCCCTCTCTCTCTCCCTCCCTCTCTCTCTCCCTCCCTCTCTCTCTCCCTCCCTCTCTCTCTCTCCCTCCCTCTCTCTCTCTCTCCCTCTCTCTCTCCCTCTCTCTCTCCCCCCCTCTCTCTCTCCCCCTCTCTCTCTCCCTCTCTCTCCCTCTCTCTCTCTCCCTCTCTCGCTCCCTCCCTCTCTCTCTCCCTCCCTCTCTCTCTCTCCCTCCCTCTCTCTCTCCCTCCCTCTCTCTCTCCCTCTCTCTCCCTCCCTCTCTCTCCCTCCCTCTCTCTCTCCCCCCTCTCTCTCTCTCCCTCCCTCTCTCTCTCCCTCTCTCTCTCCCTCTCTCTCTCTCCCTCTCTCTCCCTCTCTCTCTCTCCCTCTCTCTCTCTCCCTCTCTCTCCCTCTCTCTCTCTCCCTCTCTCTCTCTCCCTCCCTCTCTCTGCCTCCCCCTCCCTCCCTCCCCCTCCTCCTCCCTCCCTCCCTCTGAAGTGCGCACCGACTGCAACTGGAGTGGAATCCACCCATGCGCACCAGACATACAATAAAACAGGTGCGCAAACCCAAACTCCTTTTGATCATGTTTTATAACTTCCTTTGCAGCAGGAAATTTTATTTTTTTTTTCTCGCTCATATACTGTTTAACCCTCAAACGCCCAGCGTACCACATTTGAGATGAGTCACCCAGAGCCAAAATGCTCTATCTTTGATACAATTGCTCTTCCTTTTTCATTTACAAATACTTTTTTTCCGATTAGATATTTATAGTTTTGCAATAATCTGACAACTGTTGTGAGTTGTAAACTGCGCCTAACAGGCTGCGTTACAATTTGCTCTGAGATAGAGAGAGAGGTAGAGAGAGAGAGTGAGAGAGAGATAGGGTAAGAGAAAAAAAAAAAAGAGAGAGAGAGAGATGCAAATCGAAAGAATAAGACTTTCTGTAAAGCGCCTAGAGAGAAAATAAAGGGCATAATCTAATTAGCACACAACTCGTTTAAATATGATGAAATTGCAGAATTTTTGAAGCAGATTTTCCAGGTCACTTGAAAAGTAGCAGTTTAGCGTAACAGAAATATTATCTTTGGCTGGAGTAAGGCGTGACAATTTTATTAGCAGAGAGGAAGGATTAAAGCGAGAACGGGGTGAAAAAAAAAAACAAGATTAGAAAAATTAAAGGATGGAGTGAAACAGACGATGTAGAAGAAGTATAGACCCTTTTCATTTTACCGTCCTCCATATCACGTGATTTGCAAACAAAATGGCGGCGTGCCCCACTTGTAGGGGGGAAGCGGTGGACAATGGTCGAACGATGCCATCCTCTTGTTGGGCACCCAACTGTACAAACCCGTTAAGTACTGGTTTTGGCATAAAAATGCATCTTTGCTTAGACTGTGCACATAAATATTCAGATGCCATCACTAAGGCAAGTTGAGGTTTTTGCCCTACACGACGCTTTTCGAAGCCGTGCGGCTCCCCGCAAACAACCGTAACGCGGAAGTGAAAAGGGTCGGTATAACAAATGCACACTTTGACACTTGTTTAAAATGCGTTGTGGCACTTATCAAGCTGTTTCACAATTCCGGTATATCCTACCTGCTTATTATAATAATAACGACGTCCTAATAATAATTAGAACAGAAGGAGGATACCCACATACATGCTCTCTTTCTCTTTCTCTCTCTCATATGCATACAACTCACACACTCTCTTTTTGGCGATGAGAGTGTGTGTGTATGTATGTGTGTGGTGTGGAAGAGAGAAAGAGCGATAGTGAAAAAAGCAGAAAGACAAGGAGGAAGAGAAGGAGCGAGAGAAAAACAGAGTGAAAGAGAGGGAGAGTGAAAGAGAGGGAGAGTGAAAGAGAGGGAGAGTGAAAGTGAATGAGATAGAAAGAGAGACCGAAAAAGAGATAAAATGTAAGAAAGAGAATGAGAGAGACAGAAAAAGAAAGAGAGAAAAGAGAGAGTGGCCGGGGGGGGGGGGGAGGGGGGGACGAAAACGGACACAGTAAGAAAGACAGAAATAAAAATGAAAACGAGAATGAGAGACATCATAAAAGAGAGACAGAGAAAAACAGAGTTAGGGGAACAGAAAGGGTGAGAGAGAGAGAGATGAGATAGATAGATAGATAGAGAGGGAAAGAGAGAGAGAGAGAGAGAGAAAGAGAGAGAGAGAGAAACAGTGTGTGTGAGAGAGAGAAGCAATAAGAGAGAGAGAGAGACTACACATAAAGAGAAAGAAAGAGAGAAGAAAGACGGCGAAAGAGAGAGAGAGAGAGAGAGAAAGAGTGAGAGAGAGAGAGAGAGAGAGAAAGAGAGAGAGAGCCATCCATATCTGTACGCTTAAATTGTCAATTTTCCCGGTCTCACGACCTTGTCACAAAGAATTTCAAACTCGTGAAAAGAGTTTAGTAGTGATGCAAAATGGACATTTGTAAAAACAACAACGACAACAAAAAAAAATGCTGTTTTCTGTCTTGGAAATGTTTTAGATAAAATGAAATCTTAGGCTGAGTCAATATTTCTACCAATCGTGCATTCAAGTTGTAGGCAATGGACAACAACAACAACAACAACATCATCATCATCATCTTCAACAACAACAACAACAACATCATCATCATCATCTTCAACACCAACAACAACATCAACACCACCACCAGAACAACAACACAACAACAACACAGCATCATCATCATCTTCAACAACAACAACAACAACAACAGCAACAACATCATCAACAACAACAACAACAACACTAAAACACACTATCTCGTCCGTTTTGTCTGTCCTCATCTATTCCAACCCCTCTCTCTTGGTTCCTCGTCGTCTCTTTCTTTCTGTCTTTTTATTCGCCTCTCTCGTTTCCTATATCAAATCTCTCTTTCCATCCATTAAATTCCAGACACTCCCCCTACCCCTGTCTCTCTCTCTCTCTCTCTCTGTTTGTGTGTATGTGTGTGTATCTATCCTCTATCCATTTTCTCTCTCAATCCTCTTTTTTCTCTCTGTGTCTGTCACTCTGCGCTTCTGATAGGGTTTCCTTCTAGCTGTCCTACCGTTCTGCTCTATTCTGTCTATCGTCTTGCTTCTTCATAGCATAATATGACCTTTAAACTCAAAAGTCAAACTCAAACTCAGACTCAAACTCAAACTCAGACTCAGACTCAAACTCAGATTCAAACTCAAACTCAGACTCAAACTCAGATTCAAACTCAGATTCAAACTCAGATTCAGACTCAAACTTGAACTCAACTCAAAAAGACTCAAACAAAATCAACTCACACTCAGACTCAAGCTTAATGTCAACTCAAACTCAAACTCAACTCAAACTCTAACTCAGACTTTCTCTCTCTATATATTTGTGTCTCTCTCGTTTTTCCTAATTCTTTTCTGCTGATATTTCAATCAAAACACACACACACACACACACACACAGAGCGAGAAAACGATAGTAATGCCAGGAACCGCCCCCTCCCCCCGAAAAAACCCCCCAAAAAACAACAAACAAACAACCGAACATTCAGCACCACTCTGTATTTACATATCAACTCACCCAAAAAGAAAAAGGCAAAAAAAAAAACACTATAAATTTCACTATCAGAACCCCCAAGAAACTAAACATAATTTACTGGCCATTTTTCAAGCACCCAGACTAATCCACTTCAATGTTCAACCTCCAACCGCGCCCCCCCCCCTCCCCGCCAGCCAAAAACTTAAGACGATGAAACTATAATGTGCTCAAACCTTGCACGCCTCGTATAACGCTCCATCACGCCATTCTCAGACGGAGCGGTAACAAAGATTGTCCCGTTTAAAAAAATTTTCTGCCCATTTCCTGAAATGATTGATGATAAAAAATTTTATGCATGGGTTTCAATACAATAGCTCTTTTGCAACCAGATTGCAAATTTGCCAGAAACTGTGGAGGGAGGTGGGGGCGGTTATGCAGATGTTTGGGGATTTGTTGATGGGGAGGGAGAGAGGTGGAGGGAGGAGGGGAGAGAGAGAGAGTGAAAGAGAGGCGAAAGAGACAAAGAGAAAATAGACAAGAGTGTGAAAGACAGAGTCCGTGAGTGAGAGAGAGACAAGAGATATAGAGAGAAAAACAGAGGACAGCGTGATAAAGAGAGAGAGAGATAGAGAGAGGGGAGAGAATGAGAGTGGGAGAGAGAGAGAGAGAGAGAGACGACAGGAACAAAGAGGAAAATAGAGAACAGTGTGAAAGAGAGAGTGACAGGGAGACAGAGAGTGAGAGAAAGAAACAGAGAGAGAGAGAGAGAGAGGAAGCAGTAGGGGCGGACAGACAGATAGACAGAACGAAGAGGGAAAGCAAAATAAGAACAGGAGTGAGAGAGAGAGCGAAACAGATAGACAGACATATGGAGAGAGAGAGAGAGAGAGAGAGAGAGAGAGAGAGAGAGGGAGGGAGGGAGAAGGAGCATAGAAAAAGACAGGAAAAGATAGATAGATAGATGGATAAATAGACCGAATGATAAATAAATACAGACAGACAGACACAATAATAGATACATAGACAGACAGACAGATCGACTGACCGACCGACCGATTGTCAGACAGACAGACAGATAGATAGACAGACAGACCGACCGACAGACAGTCTACTACTACACCAACCATCTTGCCATGAACATCCACGTCTTGATCACTTATGTTTTCCGTCTGTGTTTCACTCCCCGCCTCTCTGAGCACCAGCTAGACACATGCACCTCACCAAACTGCCCCACCTGTTCTCTGACATAATTATCTTAACCAGTTACAGAGAAAGAGAGAGAGAGAGAGAGAGAGAGAGAGAGAGAGAGAGAAGGGGGGGGGGCACATGATTGTTTATTTCGGGCAATGCCCGGTAGGTCATCTAGTTTATATTATTTTACAAAAGAGAAAAGAATTTCTGCTAGGATAGGAATGAGGATACCCAGCCACCCTACGTCAATCCAACTGTAGATTTCTGCAGGATTAGTAGGATTACCGTAGGGGCAGGTTAACTACATGAAAACGAGATTCGTACGATGTCGTGACCAACTGATCTACGTACAGATGGTGTTATTTTTATGTGCAAACTTGATGTCAATCCTACGCGTCGGATTTCTGTAGGGATGCCGAATGAGCAATTTAGGCTCATGCGGTAAAGTGAAAGACAGTGTGATACTATGCACATTATACTAATATTAACCCAGCCTGCATCTCTACGTCTATCCTAGGTAGATTTGTATAGGATTTCTGTAAGGTTTGGTAGAATTACTTTATGCGCCGGGGCAGATTCCCTACGTGAAACCGATGGCGGCATTATATCGTTACCAGAGGATCTGCTTAAGAATGATGTCATTTCTGTGTGCAGACTTGACGTCAGTCCTGCTCGTCAGATTTCTGGTCCTGGTTAGATCTGAGTTTAAGTTTGGGTTTAATGGCGCGTTGGCACAATGACGGCCACTTGCCTTCCACATCTTTTTTCAACTAGTTTTCTGTTTGTGAATTCTTTCAAATAAGATCAAATAAAAGTGAAATTAAAAATCTAACGGGAAAAGGCTCTACTGTAAAGTATATCTACAGATCTATAACATCAATTTTGAAGAAGATGATAAAACAATCTGTTAAATCAGTGGTATTTTTTATCAATTTTTATAAGTAGGTAGGCCTATACTAATACAGAGAAAGAGATGGGAGGAGACAATATCCCAGAATGGAGGGGCTTGAGGTTGAGCGATACAATCAGGAGGTCAGAAAACCCAGAGGATTGGAGGATGCTGGTTGCCAGATCACCTGTGGCGTCCCAAACGGTCCACAAGACTACGGGGGAGAGAGAGAGAGAGAGAGAGAGAGAGAGAGAGAGAGAGAGAGAGAGAGAGACTAATACTGAGTAGGAGAGTATATTATGTGATCTCTGTCTCCTCTCCTTCCTCGTCTGTCGCCTCTTGCACATCCTCCACAAGGACAATCAACACCGGTACACCACAGGGAACAGTAGTCTCACCTTTTATTTTCACCCTTTACACCAACGATTGTCGCAGCGACAAAGATGAAGTCCGTCTTATCAAATTTTCAGATGACACAGCACTAGTAGACTTGTCAGACTCAGAGGTCAGATACCAAGAAAATGTTTCAGTTTTCGCCCAGTGGTGCGATGACAACTTTTTAGAATTAAATATAGGGAAAACAAAAGAAATGCTTATAGATTACAAGAGGAATAGGAAAGATGTGGCGGCCCTCCAGCTGAAGGGTCAAACAGTAGAGAGAGTGGAAGAATACAGATATCTGGGCACAATCATAGACAATAAACTTAATTTCTCTAAAAATGCTCAAGTTGTCTACAAAAAATGTAAACAGAGAATGCGCATCCTGTATCAGTTGAGATCATTGATGGTCTCATGCAGAATTATGGAAATGTGCTACCATGCTTTTATCGAATCCGTCCTCACTTTTTCCTTTATATGCTGGTATAAAACTCTTAATGTAAAAAGCAAAAACCCACTGAACAGCATTGTGAACTCATGCAGCAAGATAGTCGGGAGAAAGCAGGTGCCTCTTGAACAGTTGTTCAACAAGAGAGCCCTTGGCAAGGCAACCAGTATTCATAAAGACCCATCCCACCCTCTGTCCTATCTTTTTGAACTTCTCCCTTCAAACCGACGGTTTCGGTCAATTTCGACAAAAACACAAAGATTCCAAAAAACCTTCGTTCCCACCGCCGTCACCCTACTTAATCAAACCAGCTCTAAAAATTCGAGATAGGTCTGCCTTGGTGAGAGAGATCGAGAGAGAGAGAGAGAGAGAGAGAGAGAGAGAGAGAGAGAGAGAGAGAGAGAGAAAGAGAGAATATACACATGCATGTTTATTTGTTCTATCTTAAATATGTTACTTTTTATGCCTGACAATTTGTTGCACAAGTTCCTGTTTATGGGATAATAAAGATTTGTTGAACTTGAACTTGAAACATATTAGAAATGGTATGTATTATTATTATTATAATCGTGGTATAGTGTTTTTGTTTTGATGTCCCCCCCCCCCTTCTGCGGCAATCACAACTAAGTGATAACATGAATATCAAACTCCTGCCATTCGGGACCGCACTTATTATGCATTTTACTCTTTCATTCATTTTAATTCCCTTCCGCAAACGCAGTTTTCTCGGGTGAGTAGTCTTTTCACCTTCCTAACAAAACAGGATGTTGAGCAGGGAAAATTACGAGCTTAATTCATCCTTAATGTACCAATGTACATTTTGAGTCATTAAATAAACCAACACAATCAATCAACCAAGCGTTCCAGGTAAAGGACTGCACAAAGAGAAATGTGAAAAAGTCCCCTCACAGCCTTTACATGTACCGGTAGCCTACTGCTTCCCAGGGCAGAATCCCCGTAATTGTAAAATCTCAAAACTGTGCATTCCCTTTTGATTCCACATTCCTTGGAGTTTTTTCCATCTAGGTCGATGTAAAAAATCGTCTGAACTGATTGAAAATTGACAATAAGCAGTAAACGTTAATAACTGGAGAATACTTTTTTGGGTAATAACAGAAGTCTACTGTATAGGTTTAGGACCATGTTTTTATGTCGACCGGAAGCGGATATTCATATCTAGCGCATTGAGCTTGCGCAGTAGCTTATTTTGGTTCTGGTTGAAAAACTGTAGTTCGAGAAAATAAAGGAATTGTTAAAGATGCAAAGGTTTACAGGTAACGAAATTTATCTTGAGGAGGGGCAAAATAATTAGTTCCGAAATAGGGACATTGGCTATCAAAATTTCATGACATTATTCCTTAAAATTGTGTGAGAACATGCACGATTTCTGTTGCCCGCCGGTAACACGGTTTGCATTTGGTCACTCGCCTTCCTGGCGTCAGCCTGTCTGGCTCGGTTAAATGTAGCTTTCTCGTGGTATTAGGTGGAGGGCCTCTTGGAGGCTTTAATTTTTTAATATGTGACACACTTCCGTTGTTTTCGATCGTGCATTTTATCAGCTAAGATTCATTCGCTGAAATACGTAGACTACACGATAATGTAATCGTGGTCTATAAATAACATTGACAACAAAAGAATTTTCCGTGAAATGGGGTTGCTAGGCGGAAGGAATTCCGTACGAGATCCGCACTGTTGCCGACAAAGCGCCAAAGACCAGAAACTAACACAACTACCCCAGCCCCTTTTCGCCTGAGTAGTCAATCTGACTACCGCCCATTGATACAAACTGACTAGACCCTCACGCCCCCAACATTGCTTTTTTTCCAATGACAATTGGATAAACTAACAAAATTAATAAGTACCGAAAAAATATATAGGGTTTTTTATCAAAAAGTGCGGATCTCGTAAGGAATTCCTCTAGATCTAGACTAGGCCTACTTAGTATAGCTTAGCCTATTAAAAAAAAACTATAAATAAAGTTATTTTTTATAATAATACTTAAGGCTATCCAGAGACAAAGATAACTGCACAGAAAGCTTTTTTCTTATAAAAATAGTTAGATCTAATCAGAATCCCATTCATTAGATTCAGATCTGTTTTTAGATAGCATCATTGCTATAGTTACAGATGACAAACTTTGATTACAGTTTCATGTAGTTACTTCTTGAAAAGCACTGAACCTGGGGTTTACATCCTGATTAAAAAAAAAAAAATTAGGCCTATTCTTATCATGGTGAAAGTGAAACTACTGCAGGCTTTGAGATTGAAGGATGCATTTAGTTATAAAGATGCTTGAGAGATCCAGAAAATTTTAGAAAGATGTCCAGTTGTCACTACATCATATCAGCAAGGAAGCTTGCTGCTAGATGTCCTATTTCGTGTTATTTCGAAGCTGGTGGTCCATATTCTGTTCTTGTTAGTAAGCTACTGGACTAGGCCTACATGTATTATCAGCTGACAGAGGCAAAATTGTTTGTCATCAAACTTATTTTGGTGCCTACACATGGAATGAGTTGTCAAGGATCGCCCAGGATAGAGTCAAATGGAAGGCTGTCATTCATGGCCTATACCCTGCTGAATAGGGTGAAAAGAGCAATGATGATGATGACCATGTGAGGTGCACGGCTTTGCTTAGGCACCTAGTTCAATGTTATATTCTGACTGTGAATTGCTGAGCTGTACATTAACTAATAACCATATAAAATATGTAGAAAGATCGGGAGGACTTCCGAATGCGTTCCATAGCTTTTATAACGTTATTGAACTTTACTCACCGTTATGCATTGTTTGAGACTTTATTACCAACTATCACTTCATATTCACAATAATATTTGTAACATACTTGCCAAGAAAAACAGTATAATCCCAGAAAAAAGCCTGAAGTGAGACAAAATCCGCAAAACAGGTACCATTTTGAAACTTGCTGGGGAGAGGTCACGATAACAGAATTTATGAAAAGCGCAACTAGCGAAGGTTTGCTGAAACAAAACTTGATATGGTGTTCAGGAATTTAAACTCACATGGAATGGTCAGATGGACCTGGGGGCGTGAGGGTCTAGTCAGTTTGTATCAATGGGCGGTAGTCAGATTGACTAATCAGGCGAAAAGGGGCTGGGGTAGCCATTGGCGATCGACGTACACTCATGTAGGCCCTGTATTAGCTCACATCATGCAATCTCCCAGCAGCTGAAATGGGATTGTTTTGCTACTAAGCCGATTCATAATTTTTAAAAACTATGCAAATTAACAAGGTCGGTAACTTTCCATAATTTAGGTCAAGGGTGCAGTATGTGAGTATTAGTAAATGACTACCGTCAAGCTGTTAACTCACCTGCGTGGCCAAATGGTTAAGACGTGTGATTCGGGAGCGAAAGGGTGTGGATGCGAATCCGAGTATTGTCATGATATGATTTATAATAATTATGTATGTGTTCACTTTCAGATGATTCTTATGCAGAGAAATTGAGACGAGATGGAAGTAAGATAGAGAGGGGAGAGATATAGAGAGAGCGATGCGTGCCATGAATTATTTCTTTGTCTTTCTTTAGAAAACCCTCCAAAAATACCTAGCCCCTTTTTTTATTTAAACCCCTCAAAATAAACCCTCTTTAGCATGTATGGAACGCATTCGGAAGTCCTTCCGAAAGATCCATGTAGAGGATTAATGCTCCATCTTATCACCTTAGCTGGCCAGGAGGATGAAAATAGGTGTAATTTGCTCTTCTGGCAGGTCATACATTACTGAAAAGTTAATTATTTTCTTTCAATACTGGAACAGCATCGCTGTTAACTCTTTACTGCTCCGCCAGTTCCAGGTTTTGTTTCTGCGCCAATAGCTTTTAAATACAGACCAATACCCTGGTTTAGATTCATACTTACCATTTAAAATAAATGAAAGAAAAGAATCAATATAAACTGGATTTCAGAAAATCTAGCTTCCGCGGCGTCAGTAGTTAAAGGGTTAATAAAAATGCTCCTCAACCTTGTGAAGCAAAAGCATGGAATGAGATGTTTTTAAAAGCCTTGATTAATAATTTTAAAGCAATCTTATATGACGTAAAAAAAAGTTTCTATTGGATTATATTTATAAATTGCATTATTACATTATCAAGTACTTTATTCCTGTGATTATTTTCAGGTAAGCTAAACTATTTTGCATTAACCCTTTGCTTGCCACACAGATTTCCACTCATTTGCCCGGTGCAAAAGGGGACAAAACAAGCAAATCTAAAAAATTACACACGTACCACAAATCCCATATTTTCAAAACACACGCTAATGATGCAAGTAAGTAGGGGAGCTAATTAGGAAATACAAAACAGTCATACTTCTAACATTGTTTTCGTATGAATTATGTTCACTCAAGAAATGTTTTCATTATTTCAAACAAGGCCTGGAACAGTTCTGGGCACATGGCAGTATAGTGAGATTAGACAACCTGGAACAGTTTCGGGCAAAGTGGGGAAGGGGTTAAAGACACATTTGAAAATTGAAAACATTCTGTCATGTATACAAATTTCATTTTCTTGAAAATTCTTTTCAGGTGACCCTGGAATTGGCTCTTCTTCTAAGTAGGCAAACCACTGCTGCTTTTTCTTGCAAGAAGTAATTACTGATTTCCATTTAAAATACTCCCAGCTGCTGAAGGGTTTCAGTGCAGGAGCTGCTAACGGTGGCAGTGAGTGTTGCCGCTATGGCAACACAGGCCCCCACCTCTGCTGATGCCTGCTTGAGCATTGTTCACAGTCTCATGTGCCACCGACAGGTAAACTGTTGTCTTAACCCTCACCCTGCGCAGGGCGGCAATAGTCGGTATTGACTTGCAAGCTCTCACGCCGCACGGGCGGCAAAAGTCGCCCAGGTCAAGCTGACCGCGCCACACGCAAGCCGTATTTTCACGCGTCGGGTCACTGACCTTTTTGAGATGTAACCACCGTGTTATTGTTCACTGTATCTTTTCTAAATCAAACGCATTGTGACATGGACATGTTAACCAGTGAACCACTGGTCGGAATCACAAAGACTAAGCTTTTAAAGGCTCTCCCCACACTTTCAAAAGATGTAACATCGACATGCGAACTGTTGCTCAACAAATTTGCAATATTATCTCATTTTCTCACAAGCTGACACCATCTGGAGTTGTCTGTATCTAAGAACCAATCAGAACCAAGCTCTGAAATAATCTTTGCCCCAAATGCCCACATTGGTTTATTAGTATGTGTCAATCAGGATGAAACTATTTGTGTAGGGCTTGGGAGGGCGTGGCTTGTTATCACGCTTCATTCTCACGAAAACTACAGCTGTCAGCTTGGAATCATGAGTCAGATCATTGGTTAGAGACTGACAGAATAAGGTTTTGCTGGTTAATTCATTATCAAGCGTGTAAGGCATAGCAGCGAATGTTTTCATACCGATCAATAAAAACCGAACCACGTGGACAGCGTATGTGGTCATCGCAGAGCGGCATGGGTCAGTGACCCCAGATAAGATTCTCCGTGAGTAAGGCCACTGACCATGCAGCGGGCTTTACGGGTAGCGCGCGGGGTATGGGTTAAATGTGTAGCCCAAAGATTTAATTCAGGGGTCAGCAACATCTTTGCCTCTGTGGGCCAGATTCTATTGCATATTAATAACTGGACGATGGGCCAGATGAATACCGTAAGAAAACACGAAATATGGGAATTAATTCAATTATGCATTTAAATACATCTATTTATATTTTGCCACAAATCAGTGAATAGACCTGTGGCGGGCTGTGCTAGAAAATACATTAATTTGTGCTTCACCAGTCTTTAGCTTAGAAATAGAACAAAATGGAACCCGGGCTCAGCGTAGTGGGACACCATGCATGATCCAGTAGTGTGGCCAAGTGAAACATTCAAAATTTAAGGAAAAATCATTTGCAGACTCCATAAGCATAGTTATTAGAATCCCAATATTTGCTTATAGTTATAGGCCAGTCAAACCACAGACTAATAAATTAACCAGACTGGAAACACGAGCTTCGGGCTGTGTCGTTTTTTACGGAATTTCCCGAGCGGGGGCCGCATAACCAACATGGCCGCCGCTCGGGAAATTCCGATTCTAGTTCTATCTGCAGTAGAAATTTCTTTTTATTTGTCAAGATTGGTTATACATGTATTAATTTCTTGGTGCGGAACCAAACTTCCGCGTTCAATAGGCGCGCCAAAATGGTGTCATTCAACATTGTAGCTATGCTGAAGCGTCGGTCGTTAGCGTAAACCTAATGTGGCGGATGGTTCATGACCTTTTGCTGTTTTGTGACGTCACACAGTGGGATCATCCAGTCTGTATATTTTATTAGTCTGTGAGTCAAACCCCTTTACATGCCATAGATTGCCGGTTGCCTGTCATTGTACCACACGTTTTCTTGATAGTTTTTTTGTTTGTTTTGTTAGAACAGATCTTTAATTAAATTTGCATGTAAAGCTATGAAAACGGTACTTAAAAATGCCATCATAGTTGATAGTAATGTTTTCAAATTTTGGACTTGGTGTCTGGGGATTTATGTGATTTTTCTCTTACAAGAAATATTAAACTGGACCAAGGAAATCTTTTCAATAAAGAGGACTTCTGCATAATCTCTCCTCGGCTTAACCATGTCCTACACTGTAAACCCTTACTTTCATACTGAGTGTATTTTACTCTAATTTTGCAGGGTGGTGAGAGTGAGAGCTTTGCAAAACGTGCCATAGAAAGTTTAGTGAAGAAATTGAAAGAGAAGAGAGATGAACTGGACAGTTTGATTACAGCGATCACGACCAATGGTGCACATCCATCAAAATGTGTGACTATACAGAGAACTCTTGACGGACGATTACAAGTAAGTAGTACAGATGATTTAGTGAAAAACTGAAGTTCACATTTTATATCGCCATTGTTCATTGTTGTGTCACAGCCTCACACTGTGCAGACCAGTGTTTCTTAGCCTTTTTTTTGTCCACTGCCCCATTTCAATTTTCAAAAAAAATATGTGAGCCCCACCATGATCGGTCAAAGTTGGCATACGGTATATAACAAAATTAAAAGAATATTTATACACCTCATTCTGAAGTCTCACGCCCCCCCAGAATATTGCAGTGCCCCACCAGGAGGGCCTGTGCCCCACCTTGAGTAACACTGGTGTAGACTATACAGTGTGATATGACATAATTTATATGTACCCTCCATAGTAGTTAGCACCCTGGATGATATTTAATCCTGCTAAAATTTTCGGCTTTTGCCTTTGTCAAGTGAAAAAAAATTGAACAATAAAAGACTTCAACAGGAAACGCACAGAAAATTTTGTGTATTTTCTGTCTTCTCTTTAGTTTGCTTTGTATTGTTTGGGTTTTATTTCTCACACAGGGTTTCGCAACATACAACCTTTTCTTTTTGCCCAGTTTTGACTGTGCTTTGGTTTGCATTGTTCATGGGAATTTAAGTTGAGGTAAAGTTTTGTTATTCTAATGGTGTTGCAATTTGGGGTTTCACTGTGGTCTTCAGTAAAATGGACATTTCATACCATGTTTTCACTTTTAGGTTGCTGGAAGGAAAGGTTTCCCGCATGTTATATATGCCCGTATCTGGAGATGGCCAGACCTCCACAAGAATGAACTGAAACATGTCAAGTTTTGCCAGTTTGCATTTGATCTGAAACAGGACAGTGTCTGTATTAACCCCTATCATTATGAGCGCGTGGTTTCTCCCGGCATAGGTAAGCATTTACCTAAATGATATCCGGAATTTTTTTCTTTTAACCCTTTAAATGCCAACAGTCCTTACTTGTTATCTGTAATGTAGGTTGTACAATTTTGGATTCGCATTTTTATTCGGTAAATTTAATGAGCATCAACTATGCTCCATTCTGTTCTTATACTTCATAATTGAATGACATTTTAACACAAAAGGCAGTTTAAGTGCATGGTACTAAAGACCAGCAGTGTTCAGTCGTTTCTTCAGACATATATACTTTCAGCTAAATACAAGATTCTCATGCAGCCATGGAATTTCTGGGATCCACGAAAAAGCCCTGGAATTTAAAAATTTGAGAAAAAGCCTTGAAAAGCCCTAGAAGTACTAGATTAGCCATGGAATAGCCCTGGATTTTACAAATTTGAGAAAAAGGTCTTGGAAAATCCCTGGGAGTAGTAGGTTAGCTGTGGAATAGCCCTGGAATTTAGGAATTTGAGGAAAAGCCATGTATGTAGTAGATTAGCCGTGGAATAGCCCAGAAATTCTCCTGGGGTTTAAAAGACTATTAAAACTATGGAGGAAAGTTTTAAAACAAAAAACACGAATTATCAATAAACAGTGTCTCGTTTTGCGTTTACACAGTCCTGGAATTTGGCATTTTAACTAAGGCAAAGCATTTGCGTAGAGGTGCAGGAATCCTGTAAGTAAAATAAGAGAAAGAGGTCTTTTTTTAAACTAATTTCTGCGCGAATGTCTGAATAATGTTATATATCAAAAAAGACACAGAAAAATTGTGGAGTCGCAGCAAGGCTTAAAGCAAAGTCAAAAATTGGCAAAAAGAAAAGTTTGTATGTAGCAAAGCCTTGTGTAAGAAATAATATCCAAATACAGTGAAACGCAAACTAAAAGTTAAAAGGGAAGACAGAAAATGGCAGATATTTCGGCAAAATCGTTTCACTGTATCATTTGGGTATTATTTCTTAGGGAGGCTTTGCTACACACAGCTTTTTTTTTCCGCCAATTTTTGACTTTGAATAATGTTACCTGTCGATATTGTGACTAAGTTGTTATCACTTATATATTTCACAGATCTGTCAGGGCTCTCTCTTCATCATGCTGGTGAGTAACTACATAATGTTAAGTCAGTCCTTGGGGGGGGGGGGGGGGGGGATGTTGTTTTGGTCTCTAGGGCTCTTCAGAAACTCCCACAATTCTTAGAAATTCGTTGCCTCTTAAAATGTAGTCTCTTGGAAATTAGGTCTGTCATAAAATCTCCCAGAATCCTCTGCTTTCTCTCTATTTCTCCTTGAAACTCCTAGGACTTCAACCTACCAAAGGTTCTACCCAACCTTTCGCAGAAACAACTGCAAATTTTTATTTTTTTTCTGTGGTTGTGATAAGTGTGCTAAGCGTGCTATATGCTTTACGGTCATGGTGAAAGCTGAAAATGTTTGCATTTATTTTATTTTTTATTTATTTTTAAATCTTTTTTTGGGACAAAATGAGTTGTTGGTTAGAGAGTGAAGGATCCCAACTTGGGACAGCACTAGTATTCAACAAGTAACTTGGGTCCTGTGAAAAGCTACTGAGGGTGGGCTTTCTGGGGAGTGTACATATCGTCACGATCATTCCACAATTGCCTAAGTCATGTTTGGGTATATTTTGAAAAATAAAGAAGACTTGTTTACTTCGAATATAGTAGTAGCTGTTGTTAGGGGAGTGGTGTTTTACATAGAAAGCTTTAACTGAACAGTGAACGTAACTCAGTATTTTCTCTATTTGGCTTTGTAATTAGACTAGGCTCCCCTGTCAACAGTCTAAAGTGGTGACTTAGGTAGATTTGGGTTTTCGTTAAAAAACAAGGAAGCCAATGAAACAGAACAATGTAAATGTTGAACCGCGCAACATGAATGTCTGATTAAGGTGAGCATTTCATCTCAAGACACCAAAATATGACTTAAGCCAAGCAATTGTGGAAATTGAATGACCATGACGAGATGCTTCTCAACTGAATATGAGTTGTTTCTAGTCAGAGAGTGAAGAGGCCTGACTTGGGACAGATACCCATGAAATCAGTATTCACTCTAGCACTGATATTCAACAAGTAACATGGGTCCGCGAAAATCGAACATTGAGGGAGGGGTGTTCAGAGGCACATCATATCGTCAGTGTAATTCTCAAACCATCTAACTTCACTTTGTAAGAGTTATAAGCGTCTATCTAACATTTCTAAATATATGCTACATTTTGGCACAAAAAAATATCTGTCATCGTTTTGAAGATAATTATTATGATTTTGTGATTAATGTGTTAAAAAATGACTTAGTTCCATCCAGTGAAGGAAATAAATACATTTTTTATGCTCCTGTAAAATTTTTTAAAAAGCACTTAGACGGTCAGAGAATTACACCGACAATATTCTTTTCAATCATGATGATAAATGAAAGTGTTCAACTAGTAACTATGGATCCAGGGAGCCTGCAGAGGTGGCGCAGTGGGTACCCTTAAACTGTGGTTACTAAAAGGAACTTTTGTTTCCGAGTTCTGTTAGAAGACTGTCAAATTGATTTTCAGTTTGTATTCCCCCTGTTCCTGCCTCAGGTCCGCCGGGTCGACTGGTCAAGGATGAATATAGCAGTAGCGCATCCATGTCCATTTCAGAACACGCCCAATTGGGTGGGGAAACTCAGACAGTACAGCATCCACCCTCAGACTCTTTTCTTCACTTGCCAGGTAAGCATAAACAGAGAGGTTGACTCGGAAAAAACATAGTTGTTTCTTTGTGGAATATTGTAAAGTCATAAAACTTTCTGTGTCTTGGTGGTTAGTGTGTGAATTTTTTGTATATTTATTTCATTGTCCATTTCACGTATTGGCGTATCAATGATTTTGGTGGTTTGGAGTTATGTCAAAGATACTAGATACAATAAGATGAAACAGCTAGCACATTTAGTGCGCACAGATTTTGTACTGCCACCTAGTGGCGAATGTGCGGAAGTCATGAACAATGCCATATTTTACAAAACCAGTATAGGGAAAATATTAAATTTTGTTCAGCTAATGCTGTAGTGTAGGCCTTGTTTGAAATCAATTATTTTGTAATTATAACTTCAATTGCTGTAGGAAAATTTTGACTTTTTTTTTTCATCAGTCGCAGTAGCACTTTAACAAATCTACACCATTAATTTATTCTTGTCCTCAAGCATTGTTTTTATGCAATAGAACAAGGGCCCGGGCCCCGATCAACGCGTAAACTGTGCACGATTTTTTTCGAGGCACAAAGACGGAAGTGTCACATCTTATTGCATCTTGTATCTTTGGATATGGTAAGCTCGTCATTGCATTGATCATAGTGAGATTTATATTCTCACAAAGTGACCTATCGATGCACTTAATCGTTTTGAAATTATAAGCACTGACGCTTTTGTCATGTGTTTGTCTGTACATGAAAAATCTCACTCTTAACAAAAGTTTGAAGTACTGTCCTGTAAATTGGAGAAATTGTTGATCCACCAATATGTGAGATGGACAGGGATTTATCCAATTTGTTTGTTTATCTATTTTTTTCTGCACTGTTTCCGTGGTCAGTTTAATTTAATTCAAGGAGATGACAAATGTCCATTGGTGATTTCAGTAGTCAGAACGCTGTGTTTACATTTGTGTTATTGTTTTTCTCAGATCAGTGCGAGTGTTAAATTTATGTATGCATGTTTTGAGTCTTTAATACAGGGCCAGGGTCAGTTAAGATACATCCAAGATTTGTAATTCTAATTAAAGAGGACATATCGTTGTTGGTTGGCTGTTGAAACCTCGTTAAAGTAGTCCTGACACACTGGCATAACCCCAAGTTGAAGATCCTGATGAGTGCAGGTAGTACTATAATTTGTTGACCTGAGGACCTTCAACAATAAATTATGACACTGCCTCATTCTGTGTGCCGTATCGCAGCACAGGGACCAAAAAGATCTCGGCGCAAAAACCTGAAAGCGTTAACATAAATATTGTGGAACAAAGGTTTTCAAAGTGCTGGATCTAGAAGTTCAGAACTTGACCAATTTTCCTCTTTAACATTTGCACAAAAAAAATCTAGCTTTAACAGAGAGAATGTACAGAACACAGTGTAATTTTATCAGCTAATGTCTGTCCATTTATGCGACTACCTACTGGGGACTGTACAAATAGCATGACATGACTTGTTTTAAAAAAGACAAAAGAAGAGTTGAAAACTTAATGCAATATATGAAATTTTGTTTATTTATTATTTTGAAATACGCAGTTAGGGCTCCCACAAGTCCCGAACAATCTTTGTTTTTCTCAGAGTTGATTTTAAGGCCTTAAGATGTTCTTAATTTTCAGAAGTGTTTCTGAAGGTCCTTAAAGGGCCCTATAAATACTAGATTGTCATAACTTTCTTTTCTGCAATATTTTTTTTTTTGTAAATAAAAGGCTTGCCTTTGTCAGTTTTTGATCAGACTGACCAATGTGGCCTTGGTCTGTAATTGCTTTTTTTTAAATTGCAGATACTGAATTACAGAGTCCTAGATCATTTGGTTGCCTCAGAGTATGAATGGGCCAACCCATATTTGCTATGTTTTGGTTGAACTCTCCGCTACTGCAGATTTTAATAAGTTGTAAAAGCAAAGATGTATTGGAAGTATCCACCAACCATGAACAAAAATACAACAGATATTTCTTGCAAAATTGAATCAATCTCTACTGATAGAACTAGCTATTTGGAAAATAGCAAAAATGTGAGATGGCTCACTCTTGCTCTGCAATGATCATTTGTAAACTAGTTCAGAAAGAGTAGTCAAAGGCCCTTGAAAAGTTCGTAATATTGATGGTTAAGGACTTGTGGAAATCCTGAATGCAAGTGTGTTATTACAGTGTTTTTCATTTGGATGGTTTATGGTTTTTTTTCTTTGCACATGTGTAGGCTCTCGGCCTAGCACATCAACAGCCTTATCCCTCTCCCAACCCTCCCCCTCCTCCTCCACCGCCACTGCCACAGTAGGGGCCTCCCCGCAGGGGTCAGTAGTCAGCCCCAGTGCGGTCGGGGGCAGCCCCCTGGCCCCTTTAGGCCGCTCGGACAGTGGGGGCTCCCTGTCCCACCCACACCACCAGCTAAGTGCCTCGGTGAACCAGCCTGTGTCTCCAGCCCAGCAGGCCCTGCCCAGACTAGACCTGTCCCGCCCAAGTGAGTCACAACCGACCAATAGCAGAGGTCGATGCTTGGTGATGGGCTTGTAGCTGCCACTATACTAACCAATCACATCTCTTTAACAGTGCTACTACTCCATTATGCTGTGGTGACGTGACGCTCCTCTTTACTAATCAGCCTGTCAATTCATTAACCAGTTGTATTTATACTCATTTATACTCTGATATCTTCTGGACACTAAGCTCATAGCACTCTAGAAACTCCTAGAATCCTGGAAATTTGTAGATTTCATGCATATCCAAAGAAGGCACTCTGTCTCTAGAGTCATGAAAGAATTATATTCTGACATGGACCCATTGTGTGTCTTGTCCTTTCTGAAAGAAGTTAAGATTTAAACTTGATGTTAAGACTTTTTTACACACTTACAAAATGCCATTTGGATCTACACAAAACAATATTTGAGAACTTTACTAAGGAACAGTTTTATATGGAACTTCTGGGCTATATGCAATGTCAAAATTGGGCAAAAAGAAAACGTATGTAGTGAAGCCCCGCGTGAGTAATAATACCCAAACAATACAAAGCAAACTAAAGAGAAGACAGAAAATGATCATATTTTCGGCTTTCGCCTTTGTCAAGGGACAAAAAAAAATGGAACAGAGAAAACGATCAAACAGAAGAGGAAATGTATAGAATCGAAGCGAAACAGGACATATGTACTTTGGAGTCCAGGTAGACTTAGTCATGGTGTAGAGGTAACCCTTTCAATCAATGGAGCAGTAGAAATTTGTCATTTTTTTTTTTTTTTCCACATGAATAGTCTTTCTATACCCCATATCAACTAGGATGTTACAATAATGTCGTCATCTTGATCGTAATCTGTGCACAGTTGAATTATGTCCTGCGTGTCAGGTCAATGTGTTTTAGTTAGGGAAGCATATTGTGTGCACTGTTAATTTTGTTAATTTAGTTAATTTATCAGTGTGTGTGTATATATGTGTGTGTGCGCGCTATGTATCATACTTTCTGCTTCTGTAACTGTATTGTTATGTATTCAATGATCAAAACAAATTTCCTTGTACAAGGACGAATAAAATTTATCTTATCTTATCTTATCTTATCTTATATCTCTTAGTTAAGTTTGATCTTTGTTTTTGTTTGAGTTTGGGTTTAAAAAGGCGCATCGTCACGATCACAGCCACTTTGGGGCCCTCTTTATCTCCTAGAAATGTTTGTTTCCTGAGTGCTATGAGCCCTGTCTTAATAACTCCCTGTATCATATATCTCTTTGTGTTGGCATTTCTTAATGTTCATATATTCTGTGTACAGT
Source organism: Onchidella celtica (assembly GCA_963931925.1). Classification (NCBI taxonomy): domain Eukaryota; kingdom Metazoa; phylum Mollusca; class Gastropoda; order Systellommatophora; family Onchidiidae; genus Onchidella; species Onchidella celtica. The sequence goes on along the minus strand of OZ007584.1, from coordinate 8,079,035 downwards.
GTACAACAGGGGCTTTTAACGTATGGGTTGTGGGACACCTCCAAGTCCTCCCTAGGTTTTTTTTGTTGTTTTTTTTTCAAATGATTTTTGGAAAGGGGGGTGTTGTCTCAGGTTCTGACGAGCTTGACAGGGGGCAGCATAAAAAAATAAATTTTGAACTCACTTAACCCTTTCTGTTTCACAGACATGCATAGCGGTCGCCGGCATTTTCCTAAATATGTGCACCGAGGCCGCTATAGCAGTCGATCGGGGGTAGGTTGATCTATGATAAAGTATTATGTGAATATGAACGAGGGCTGTATAATTTCTTTTCGATGAGTTACAGGAAGAATTTTCGGGACATAATTTGCCACTATGTCCCAGGGCTGTGACTCCGAAAGGGTTAATAACTACTACATCTCTTATGTGGTGGTTGTTATATATATATTTGTGTACTCGCTATTCAACACGGGGGATTTCAACTTCAGGGATGAGATGACCGACAACCCCCCACATTTTCTTTACTTTTCTTTAACTCTTTGTGTGCCAAAAGCCGATGAATCGGTTCTGCCTGTGGTCACATTTGTGCCACCGATGTGTCGGAGCACAAGCATGCTAGGCTATTTTGTTTCGGGAAGAAAGAAAGTCAACTTTCTATTTTTAAATGTTGCTGTAGTTAGCGAACATTCATCTCCCCCACTATTTTCTTCCTGTATTGGCAAACGTGGGAAATATTCATGGCACACAAAGAGTTGGGGGGGGGGGGGGGTGAGTGGGATTTTGGGCTCTGAATGGTGATCGAGCTTTGAAAAGGATCATGAGCAAAAGGGGTTGAAGACGTCTGTTGTACAGAAAATGTAACTAAGAAATGGAAATGCTCTTGCTTGCAGGTGTACTCGATGCTGCCAGCATATTCACAAATTCACAACTCTTTACTATCTATTGTATTATGTCTTTCTCTGTTCTTTTGCTGGTCTGTGGGGCCATCCATGAAATATGTGATCTTGAGGGGGCCGGGGTGTGCTCCAAGCTTGTGAAAAATTTACTTGGGGGGAGAGGTTTTTGAATGTAAGCTTTTCAGTTATCATAGCCTTCTTCTTCTTTCTTCTGATGATAAATGATAAATAAACATGATAAATATCATATCCTGAACAGAGAGGATCAAGTGATATTGTTCAGACTAAGAACTGGTCACAATAATAGGCTCCACCACAATATATTCACCAAGTTTAAAATAGGAACATCTGCCATATGTGAGTGTAGCCAGTCTCCTCAAAACACAGAGCATATATTGCAGAACTGCACACTCTTCTCAGCACTACGAGAAACATATTGGCCCAAACCCACCAACCTAAATGTCAAACTCTATGGTGCTCTGCCACAACTGCAGAAAACTGTAGATTTTCTTAGAAGACAACAAATCTGCAGATCTAGATTGGTGATCGAAAGAAGAAGGAGATATCATAGTGAATTAAAAACTTTAATTTGATTTAAATTGTTTAAAAACAAGATCTGTGGGATTCCAGTAAACATCAAATAGAGATTTTGCTCCAATGAAACTGTGAAATAGTGCGTGTAAAATACCATGTTTTAATGTTTTCGAGGTCGTATCATAGACATTCAACATTTTAATGGGTGGATGCTTATGAAGAGGGGAGGGGGTGTGTGTGAAGTCAGATCATCCTGTTAGCACGACAAGATTCTAACTCCCTTCCATCAACTCTTGAGAAATTGATGATTTGAAGTTTCAAGTGCTCATAGCTTTATAGGACTTTTTTTTTTCTTTTTAGTAATATTTACAAATTATTGGGGGGGGGGGGGGGGTGTTTAAATAAGCAAGCAAAAGTGAGGTTCTCATATTCTTAAGTTAAATTTTGCCAACTTTGTCTGCCTGTAGTAAAGCTATTTATACCATGAACATATTACGTAAATCTTTTTGACCACTTTGACTTATGAGTCTGACGTCGTTTTTTTTAAAGTGTCAAAAGCTTGAAAAAACTCAAATAAATATACTTTGATGTTTTGACAAAATGTCTGGCACTGTTTCTAGTCATTTCGTCCAAAGAGTCACCGTGGAAGGTACAGGTACAGCTTTTTGACCGCCCAAATCAGTTTTTGTATAACTTACAACACATAACTTGGAACACTGCTGCTACTTTCTGCATTGATTGCTATGTTGACATTAGTGATAAGGGACTAGTTAATGTTATGTAAACAATACTTTCTGCATAGAGCCATATACGGACATTGGGGATAAAGGGCTAGTTTAAAAACTGAATGTTTTTTTTGCCTTGTCAGGGCTTGTTTATAACTTTTGCTCTATCTGTGCCTTCATTGCTATTGTAAAGACCACAGAAAAACTGTGGGGTCGCAGCAAGGCTTAAAGCAATGTCAAAATTGGCAATTTTTGTCTTGGCATTGGTTGCTATTTGGACAATAGTGATAAAAGGCTAGGTAATACAACCAACGCTTGTTGCATTTGCTGCCATGTGGACAATAGTGATAAGAGGCTAGTTAACTCTTTCCATACTGCAATTCAGCCCAAATTAGTCCAAATGCGTCAGTCGGGGGGACCGATACATCGGCAAAAAGTACTCTCCTTGTTACCCCTGGGCATTTCAACGATACTGTGTCCATCTAGCTTCCCAGTGTTTTTGTTGTTTGTGGTACAACCGATGCCACTATTACTGCACTTCAGCAGAAATTAGTCCAAATGCGTCAGTCGGAGGAACCGATGTATCGGTGAAAAGTACGGAAAGAGTTAATACAACCAACGCTTGTTGCCTTGATTTGCTAAATGGGCATTAGTGATAAGAGGCTAGTTAAGTGGGCATTAGTGATAAGAGGCTAGTTAAGTGGGCATTATTAGTGAGTAGAGGCTAGTTAATACAAACAACGCTTGTTGCATTGATTTGCTAAGTGGGCATTAGTGATAAGAGGCTAGTGAAGTGGGCACTAGTGAGAAGAGGCTTGTTAATACAAACAACGCTTGTTGCATTGGCTGCTAAGTGGGCATAAGTGATAAGAGGCTAGTTAACACAACCAGTGCTTGTTGCATTGACTGTTCAAAAATTGTCTCCATGTACTCAAGAAATGCATCTACACTAGGCCTGGAACGGTTCCGGGCACATGGCAGTATAGTAAAATCAGACAGCCCGGAACAGTTCCGGGCAAAGCAGGGAAAGGGTTAATTAAAAGTGTTGCTTGTAAATTTGGTGGGCTGAAGGATATACATGTAGTTATAAATGCATAGATGGCAATTGTCTGCCTTTCACTTCATAGAATATCAGTTGAAGTAAGATTTTGATTTCTGCACTGTGTGAACATCTCCAAGTGTTAATTGCGTTCAAGACAAGCGTTATAATGTAATAACAAAGAGAAAGAAGTAATGACATGGCCCATTATGAAACAGATTCTGCACACAAAGAACCTTTTTTTCTTTAATTCTGATGCAGATGTCACTTGGTCAATATTTTATCATATCTGTGCTTAACAAAATAATAACAGAGAGAAGGAAGTAATGACATGGCTGTTATGAAATGGATTCTGCACATAAAGACGCCCCAGCCCCCCCCCCCCCCCCCCTTTTTTTTTTCTTTATTTCTGATGCGGATGTCACTTGGTCAGAATTCTATCATTATATGCATAACACCTGTGCCATTTAGAAAAGGCATGCACCAGCCAATTTTGATTGGATGGTGACATGGGGACTTTGAAATTCAGTGAAACCCCGCGTGCCAGCCAACTAATTGTATATGACAGAAACTAAAAGGATTTCACTGAAATTCGGTGTGGTAACATCACCTTCGAACTAGTTGGGCAGTTGTGTGTGTCTATCAGTCTGCCTTACATCATTCATTATATATTATATCATTCTCTTTTTTTTTTTTTTTGGCCCGTTTCACTTTATATCTGTCCACAGACAGCTCTTGTTCTTTGCAGTTTCTTTATGATCTCAGTAACTATCTCGCACTTCAAAATTCACGACAGCATATCGATGGTGTCGGGCGCAAACCAGCTAAGTCCGAAAATTTCGTATTTCTTTTTATAGTACCAATTTATGAAGATTGGAACCCCACATCATCTGTGAAAATAGCTCTTACTACAATTCAGTAGAAACTTTCAAAATAGACACGTGATCAAACCAGCTATGTAGATTTCCCTTCTGTGTCAGCCGCAACTTTTTGTTCCTCCTGTAAAATTTGTTTATCTTGTCTTGGCTGGTTTGCGCCCGACACCATCGATATATATTTTGTCTTCCCTTGTGATGGAAATAGGGCAGACAAATAAATATGTTGCAAATTCCATGATTGAAAATCAGTTCCAATCATGTATTGTCCTTCATACTTATATTTTCAAAACTTTTACTGCTGGATCTTGAAGGGCTTTTGTATTAGAACTGATTTCAAAAGCCAAATGTTTAAAATGGGTCTATGAAAATATCGTCTGTCACATAATAATACAAGAAAAGCCATGTGTTACTGATAACCTCGAAAACCACAGAATTGATCTTTCTGAAATTTGGGCATGAAGAGGAAAAATATGTGTGGTGCTCAAGGAAAACCCTTCACATGGATCAGATTTCACATTTTGAGATATATTACTGTATATTATGAAAGATGGACATTTTCTGCATATTTTGCTTTTTATTTGAATTCAATTATTATCTCAAAGAGGAGAGACTGAGAAAAGTGACCTTATAGGCCTGTATGTCAAAAGCAGCCTGTGCGTCATCCGATGGGTTTTCCTGGAGCGCCATTCGTATGATTGTGGACCAAATAGGCTATAATAAGAGTAAACAGTTAGATGTGACCAAGGAATAATCTGCAAAATATTGATGATATCGGCCACAAATGAGCCATCTCTGAAAGGGTAAATTTTATGGGAGAGGCTAGACTCTGGTTTATTAAACTATTAATGGCCTTTTGAACTTCAGATTTACCCTATGATAAGAAAAGCATTTAGAAAAACATGGTATGTAAAAAAATGTACACTTTTGTAAAAAAAACAATAGCGTCATTGTTCAGCTTTTTTGGAATTAACCACTTTGTGGAAAGATGAGTTTGATGGGGATTGATTCAGATGGAGGATGACTTAGCCCTTTGTATTGTTAAAGAAAAGGACCAATGAAGTTGGCTGTTTTATTTGAAGCAATATTACTTTTATTTCTATTGGCTGAATCTTAGAATAGTTACAGATATGATGGAGCTAGACATTGTCTGTATAGTAAGTGAAAAGTGCGGTTTATGAAAATCTTGGAGTTGGCCTATTTGGGAACGACACCATCAATATGCCAATAATTGAACTCTTTGCTGGTGACAGCGTGCAGGAGACATGTTAGGAATGGGACATCGTGACATGCGGGTTCATTGAACAAACTTCTCATTGCGCACTGAATTATGCCATGTATTTGTGGAATTATTGTCTTTGCATTCTATTCTGCTTTGTAAACTCATCCTTTCACACTACTAAACCATTTAACCCCCCCTATTCATATTATGAATGGGTTTCATACTAGCATGTCAAAATAACTTTGGTGGAATGTGATAGAGTAACCACATAAGATGATTACAAAAAAGAATGGGGGCGTAAGTATAAACAGATGTTGAAATTCTCTTGAAAAATCAGAATTCCTCATTCACATAATTCATCTAACCCTTTTTGTCCCAAGTATGGACAGAAGATAACATTTGTGAGCGAGCCTCACTAACCTCAACAGAAGTCGCATTTTTTCAGTTTTGAGTTATGAATATGACCATAAAGTATGAAATCTCATCTTTAATTTGGTGTAAAAATTATTGCAATGCTCCTTTTCATCGCAAAGTTATGGTTTTTTAAAGACACTCCCCCCCCCCCCCCCCCCCCCCCCCGGTCAAAAATGGAAGCAAACTTCCGAGAAAATCGCCATTAAAGATGGACGAGCGATTTTCGCTCTCGGAGAGATGAGTGGCCTTACTATCTTCCTAGCATCAGGTACTTTTGTAATTAATGTAAGGCTTTGAAATTTTGCATGTCTATGCCAATATAAATTATACATGCCGTGTGAAAATTTTGTGACGATAGGTTTATTACTTTTAAAGTTATCGGGAGTTCAGTGAACCCCATTACTGAAGTGATATTCGATGTCAAAGGCAAAAATAAAGGCATTAAAAGCAATAATTAGAAGCTGCTTTGAGACCTAATATTTTCACAGAATGCAGAAAAATAGTTGAACTTCAAGTATCAACCAAAATATAAATATCGTCAAAAAATCGCATATTTGTTTTTCATCACGATTTTCTCCGTTTGGTCCAGTGCGACTTCTGTTGAGGTAAGTGGGGCTCGCTCACATTAATTTGTTAGGTGTCGGAAACATTGTAACTGCAGTTTTGGTATCATTATTTTTCCTCAAATGTCTTTTGCCTTATTTTACATTCCATTGGGGGATGTCATGAAGAAAAGGCAGAGTGACCTCATATACAATGATCCACTGTTTGATTTAAAACAGCAAGGGACTTTTATCAGTAAGTAGTCCAGCCAAGCTGAGATACACTTCCTGCCTGCACTAAGTAGGGATGAAGGAATCCAATACAGGCGTGCTGGAGCCTTACCCAGTATGCGCAGTACATAGATATATGATATAGAGTACATTATATTGATGATGATCTGTGAAGTGTATTACAGTGTTTTTGTACTTGTGTCCACCATTTCATGGAAATCATCAGTGACTGATAGTTCCAGTTTCCCTTTATAAGGCATGGCTTTGTGTGTCTCTTGAGGTGTCCCTTATGGAGGTAGTTATTTACCTCGATGGTCTGATAATCTTGAAACAGTTTTCATGCACACAACAATGTTTATTTATCAGTATTGAAATTTGGTGTACCTAATTATTATAATTAACATTTACTGTTTGTGAATTGCAAAATGTGGTTACAGCGTGGTGATTTAGTCTTCTTGTTGTGCATTTTGAATTTTTGTGTGGAAAATATTGTTAGAAACAGTATAGGCCCATTGCGGATATCAGCCATTTTAGCTGTCAGGACCGACGCTTAACCATGGCGATGGTAGCATTGATTTTGATTCATTAGCTGATTTGCACTGCGAGCACTTCGGTGTCGCGAACCAATCGGCGGCGAGTTAAGAAAAAGTTCACAACAGTAAACAATGATACGTGTGTCCACGCACATGGGAGACGGTCGGTCAATTCTTTCACTTCCTCTCCCTTGTTTACACGGATGGTAGGGAATCTGACCAGCTTGGAGCCATCCTTTCCACCCCTGTCATAACAATCAACTGTGGTGCAACCAGCAGGCATTTTAACCGCTTAGACATATATCTAAAAGTTACAGTCGTCAACTGATCCACCCGCCATTTTAGGTGTTGGAAGTACAAAACAAAAACACTCGGTGACGTCATTCGCAATGGGCCTATTTGTCAAGGACATCTTGCCAGAAAAGTTCAATGTTATCATTAGTTTGACTGACACACAATCCTTCAAGACATTTAAATAATACTTTTAACTCTTCCCTAGGGTACAATACATACTGCGTTGCACGCTTTCCTAGCGACGGCTGATGCAACACAGCCTGTGTTGTGACATTGTAAGGGTATTCCTTGACCACTATAATGGAACATTTTAACATCTCGTGACGTTGAACCTTAGCAATAGAATCCCACATCTGGCCGGAGCACTTCCTGGGCTTATTATATGCCATGCTGTACTCCGCATTTGTAAACAAAGATTGCCTTACTACACAAAAGCTGTCCAAACTACACACTTGACTTATCGCACATGTGGTATCGCTGGACGTGCTAGGACAGAGGAAGCTTTACCAAGAATTCTATTTTTAAGGTTCAACGTCACGGGATGTGCGACACAGTGTGCATTGCACCGTAGGGAAAGAGGTAATAAAATTACGGTAATTTTTTTGCAGCTGACAATGAGAGGACTAGATCACCACCTGTTTGTGACTCAGTAAGAACAAAATGTTATATGCTGCATTTGGCTAAAGAGTATGATTACAATTGTAATCTGATCGTAGGTACCAGCGGAATGAGCTCCCATCCCAGCCCCCTAGGGGTGCCGGCCCCATCCAACCACCCCGGCCAACTGGTTCGCAGCAACAGTCAAGGTCACAGCCATCCTAGCATGGCCTCAGAGTATTCCAGATCAGTCCACAATCAGGCCAACGTACGGCATTATCCACAAGGTAGGTGACTCTGTCAATATGAGTATCTGACATCAGTGCAAGAAGTGTCACAAATAAGGAGGTATAAAATTGCGGTTTTATGCCACTGTTGAAAACTTTCCTCTGTTCCATCATACATTTTAGATCTTGTTTCCATTGAAAAATTAGCGAGGGTGTTAAGATCTAGTACCAGCAATAATTTCTCATTTGCCAAATATAAAAATCTGGAAACATTTGGTCGTCATTCGCTTCAGTTTTTGGTCCGAGTATCTGGAATAAGTTTCCATCGAACATCAAGGAGCTGGAATCCATCCCCAGGTTTAAAAACAGTTTAAAAACCCATTTATGCTGACAGCAGAAAACCCTCAATAAAATTACTAAAGATCTCAAAGATCTTGACCATCAAGTATACATTTCATGGTGATCTAATAGTGAAAACTGCAGGTAGAACTTAACTCTTTCCCTCCCGCGAGCCGCATTTTGCGGCTCAAACGAAATCCCGATTCCTACCGCGAGCCGCCATGAAATTCATGTTCAATTCCAATTCAGTGTTTACGAAACACAATTTTTGTAAATACAATTCACTGTTGTACATTCAAACCTGAATATTTTGAATCTACATTCATTTTCACGCAATTTCATATTTTTTGGTTGTCTATTGAGAGAACAAAATGGTGGCTCAAATATAGCTTGGTCCAACCGTGGAATACTGCCCAGAATGTGTGGTAGGGAAAGAGTTAATCTGAAAAAATTTGGCCAAATATGTATATCAACCAACCATAAAGTGGCCCAAACAAATAGTTTATATCTTCATTTATTTCATCTTTCCTGTTCTGACAGATAGTGGAAACTTTTTCTTTTACCAGTTGTGTTCTTTTTGTTCTCCCAGCTTCAGGAGCCACTTGGCCAGAAAGCAACAACCCAACCTACTCACAAAACTTGTCTTACTGTAAGTATTAAACTACGCCAGCTTGTTTAATTCATCTTTTTGACACCATATCATTGTCCATCTCATCTCATGCACTGGTGTATCAACGGGTTTCTCATTTGTGAGTGGATGTGGTGAAATAGGGCTTAACCCTTTGAACACTATTGCCCTGTGCACCAGTCAAATTCTACGGCGATATATACACTATTGACCTGTACAGCGGTCAGAAGGATGACACCGCATATTTGTGCTCCTACGTCATCAAAAGTTGCGTTTGGCCGCCATTTTTTATTCCCAGTTGTAAACAAAGAGAAACTAGAAGCCGGTGCGTAGTTTGGAGAGGTTTTTCGTGAAATTTTCGTGATGAATGCACAGAATGCAAAGTTTTTTTATGTATCAAAAAGGGCTCAACATGCTGGATCGACTGGCACACCAAGGCCCAATACTGGAGATAAAAGATAAGAAAAACATTCTATAATACTCACATTTGCTCCCTATCCATCAATGTTGTGTTTGTTGTGTGTTTCCATCATTATATTACTATCTATGAAAATGGCAATTTTGGGCTGGGGGACCAGAGACAGGGGTTCATAAGGACAGGGGGACCAGTGTTCAAAGGGTTGATTATACCTCCATAAAAAAAAATTTAAATAAAATATTTCTCAGGCAATTTCAAGCCAAATATTTTGAGTGCAGAAAAATGGCTGATCTTTCATTTAACCCTAGTCCTGCGGGAGGCCACTATATTGGCCTCCCCGCGCAACACGCGAGACACGGGAGGCCATTATTTTGTCCGACACGCTTAACCGCGGGTCCTGCGGGAGGCCACATTTTTGTACAGCAACGGTACGCCTCGCGCTTCGTGTATTCGGTTGCCAAGGCTGTCGTTGTTTTTTTGTTTTTTTCACGTTTTTTTTTCCACACTATTTTCGTGTGTTTATCTATCCTGTCACCCCTACTATATCTAACAAAATGGTATCGTCCGATTACGTTTATTAATAATAATAATAATAGTTCGTCCATCAGGTATGATGATGACCTTAACAACACCAGAGGAATAAAGAACAGAAATTGTTGAGAATTTCAACACATGGACAATAAAGAGAACTAAAGGACACAGAGGACAGAATGGAAAGACTGTTCTTTCATGACTTATGGCTTCTCATGTGACTGATAAATCCTATTTTTGCCCTGCAGACCCTTCCGCATAAATGACAAGAGTGCTCCGTTGGTTCAGTACCACTGGGCCTTTTCTTGCGCCGTTCTCTTTTTTTGATAGCCTGCTGGACTCTGTCAGCTTCCCATGCTTTGCTGCCTCTGGTGAGGGCCGCCCTCCAATTTGCACGATCAAGCGAGAGCTTTTCCCACTCACTCACATCAATGGCAAAGGCCTTCAGTGATTGCTTGAGAGTGTCTTTGTAACGTCTCTTTGGGGCCCCAACATTCCTCGTTCCATTGGAGAGCTCAGAGAAGAAGATTTGCTTAGGGAGTCTGGAGTCGGGCATTCTGACAACATGTCCTGCCCAACGTAGCTGAATTTTTTTCAGGTGGCAGAAGATGCTCAATTCCTTGGCACGATTAAGGACCTCAGTGTCTGGAATTTTATCCTGCCATTTGATCCTTAGGATCTTTCTAAGGCAGGCCAGATGAAAGTGATTTAGCTTTCTGGCATGCGATTGGTACACTGTCCAGGTTTCAGCCCCATAGAGTCGGGTGGGAAGGACCACAGCATTGTACACTTTCAGCTTAGTGTCTGTGCGAATGCCGGCAACATCCCATACTCTCTTTCGAAGCCTGCCAAATGCAGAGCTGGCTTTGCTGATTCTTGAGAGAATTTCAGTATCAACACGAGCCGCGGAAGACAGTGTACTGCCAAGATAGGTGAAGTTCTCCGACACCTTCAGAAGACTGTCATGGACTTTGATATTTGGGGTCACAGGATACTTGTCGTCTGGAGTAGGCTGATGGAGCACTTCCGTCTTCTTTGTGCTTATTGTGAGGCCAAAGTTGTCACAGGCACTAGAGAACTTATCAACACAGTTTTGCATGCTATCCTCATCGTGTGCCAGAAGTGCACAATCATCAGCAAATAGTAGGTCACAGACTTGAGTACTTTTGGTTTTGGTTTTTGCCTGAAGTCTCCTGAGGTTGAATAGACTGCCATCAGTTCGGTACTTGATGCTTACCCCTTGAGGAGGAGAGCTAAAGGCTTCTTGTAGCATTGCAGAGAACATGATGCTGAACAGAGTTGGGGCTAAGACACAACCCTGTTTTACCGCATTTGTGACAGCAAAGGGCTCTGAAACACTGCCGTTGCTTTTGACTGCAGCTTGCATGCCATCATGAAACTGGCGCACTATTGTGATGAATTCGGGTGGACACCCAAACTTCGCCAAGGTTTTCCAGAGGCCTTCACGACACACTGTGTCGAATGCTTTTGTGAGGTCAACAAATGTGATATACAGCGCTTTATTTTGTTCCATGCATTTTTCCTGAATCTGTCTGGCAGCAAAAATCATATCCGCCGTTCCCCTCTCTTTACGAAAGCCATATTGGCTCTCGGGAAGCAAGTCATTTGACGAGAGGTGATCAAGAAGGCGATTCAGAAGCATTCTTGCCAATATTTTGCCAGCAATTGAAAGTAGAGAGATTCCCCGATGGTTGTCACAGACTTGGCTGTCCCCTTTGTTTTTGTACAGATGGATGATTGAAGCATCTTTGAAGTCCTGTGGCAGCTTCCCTGCTTTCAACATATGATTGAACAACTCGGTCAACCTTTCAATAAGCTTTTCTCCACCGAAGGCATACACCTCAGCAGGAATTGAATCCACGCCTGGTGATTTGTTAAAGGACATCTGATTTGCGGCAGTTCGGGTCTCATTTGCTGTGAATGGCTTGGCAAGAGCTGCATTAATAGGAGTCTGAGGGACTCAGTATTTATATTTGATGGCCGATTTAGCACACCTCCGAAATGTTCCGCCCAACGCTGAATTATGGCATTCAATTCAACAATGCGTGTTGAACCATCTGACGCAAGAAGTGGCGTAGTGCCAGAGCGGGATGGTCCAAACACAGCTCGGAGGCTCTCAAAGAACTTTCTAGTGTTGTTTGTGTCGGCATATTTCTGAGTTTCTCTTACTCGCTCTTCTAGCCAGTCATTTTTCATTTTCCTCAGCTTCTTCTGGAGTACACCCTTACATGCACGCAGTGCATCAGCTTTTGCTGTGGAAGAGGGGTCACTGCAGTGAGCTTGGATGAGACTATTTTTTTCTTTGATGAGCACTTTGATTTCATTATCATTATCATTGAACCAGTCCTGGTGCTTGCGGACAGGAAAACCAACTGTGCTGCTGGCGAAAGAGTGTACAATCGTATTTAGGTCAGTCCAGCTCTGTTCAATGTTCTCAGGGTCAAAAGTCACGCAATCCAATTTTGAGGAGAGTTCTGATGAGAGCTCGCTCTGTTTCTCAGCTGAGCAGAGTTTTGAAACATTTAGGCGTTTAGGTTGCGCTTTCCCTTGAGGGCGTCTATTGCGCCTCAATGTTAGTCTGAGCTTGCAAACAATGAGTCTGTGGTCAGTTCCACACTCGGCACCACACATCGCCTTTGTTACAAGGACATCCTTTCTGTCAGTCTTCCTCACAATGACATAGTCTATGAGATGCCAATGCTTTGAGCGGGGATGCATCCATGACGTTCTGTTTCTCACGGGGAGACTAAAATTTGTGTTGGTAATGAACAGGCCAAATTCAGCGCACAAAGTAAGTAAGCGCAACCCATTGTTATTGCATGAACCAACTCCATGAGGGCCCAAAACATTTGGCCACGCTGAGATTTCGGAGCCAACCCTAGCGTTGAAGTCCCCCAAGAGAATCAGCTTATCAGCTGCCGGGACAGAGCATATGACAGATTCTAGATCAGAATAGAACTTGTCTTTGGCTTCATCTGGGTTTGTCATGGTGGGCGCATATGCGCTAATGAGGGTGGCTGACTGGCTTTTCCCAACTGGGATCCTGAGTGTCATTAGCCTGTCATTTATTTCAATTGGCATGGACTGCAAGTTTCTGACAAGGTCATTTTTAATTGCAAACCCAACACCATGCTGTCTCGGTTGGACTGCACCCTTGCCTTTCCAGAAGAAGGTGTATCCACCACTGAGCTCTTTGAGTTGGCCACTATCAGGGAGTCTGGTCTCACTGAGTGCCACTATGTCCAGGTTGTACCTGCTGAGCTCAATGGCAATAAGTGCAGTGCGTCTTTCCGGGTTGTTTGAGTTGTCCTGTAGTGTGCGTATATTCCAGGCTCCTAGCCTGAGTAAGCTGAATTTCTTTTTGTTTCGACCGCAAAAAGGGATCCCCACTGGTCGCGGTATACCAGTCAGGGTGATGTGAAGTGGGCTTTCTTTAGGGCACCTTTTCTAGCCCCTTCCTCAGTTGAGGTGAGCAGTGCTATCCTTAAATAAGGCTGCTCAGCTACTGTGGGTGCTGCCTCCCCACGCCTCCACTTCAATCGACGATGAAGCGACCATAGCCCACAGCCACCAACGTGTAGGTCTGTGCTAACATCTTCCAGTCTATCCAAACCTGCTGCCACCGCACTCGCCCATCGCCGTTGGAATTTTGAGAGGAAAGAAGACGAGACAAAGATGAAAGAAGACGAGGTGAGTGTTAAGACTGGCGCAAAGAATTTGTTTTTAGTGAGAAAGAGCTGCGCAAACATCAGACTCACTCTCTCGCCTGGACACAACTTATCCAAGTGGCAAGACAGGGTCAAGACGACTGGAAATGTATCCAGGTGCAGGAGGATGCCAGAGGGACAGTCATATTGCCTGACCGGCTGCCTGTAGGCTACTCCACAGCCTCGCAGTCCCAACTGACTAGGGTGAAAGACCCAAACCAAAGAACACCAATACTGGTGGATGCTCTGTGTCACGATATCCAGGCCAGAGTGACGGTATATTGCCATCTGCCCTATCAATCAACCACTGGCCTGCTGCCGCCAGCTTCGAAGCTGCGTCCGGGAAGTTTGCTCAATTCTTCGTCTGTGATTTAGGCAAACAAGCCTATGACCACACCGCTACCGGGGGCCAATATGAAGGACTCAAGTACTGAGGGTCACATTGTGCCCTAGCATGTGGCCGTTGGGTTAGATGAAACCTCCTCCGCCCTGGCCGTTTGCACCGACAGGTGCACGCCCACTGATACCATGCTAGCGTACCAGTTCATGAAGCAGGTTGTACTGGATTACATGTTACCAGTAGCAGATTTTTCTGACCTAACATTACGATTACGTTTATTACGATGCAACTATTCGCAACTATTCGTCATACTCGTGTAATAGTACTGACGGTCTGAAGTTCGAACTGGGGAAAATCTTGGGGAAACTTTTACTTTGATGCTGGTTGTCGTCTACATGTGAAATGAGAAGAAAGGGGTATTTGAGACGCCGTTCTATGTCTGTAATTATGAATTCCGATGTAATATTAGGGCATGCTGCATAAGGGCGTCTCTGTCAGTAGGTTTTTCATCAGGGAAAACTGGGAGAAAATGACCGACTTTGTTGTTGGTCGTTGTCTTTATTTGATGTGGTAATTAGAGAGATATTGTGTTCCTTTGGTTAAACCGCTTTTCAGTACATGTATGACTGTGCTCTGCGACCTGGAACTGGAAATCAAATCTTTCGCTAAAACTAACATCATAGTACGTGGAAGCTTTACATAATAGAGGAGGGAGAAGGCAATGTCACGATACATGTGGTTAGTAAATGAAGCGAATGGCTTAAAAAATAATTTGTTCACCTGAATGGCCTGACTTAGGGACAGAAAAAGCGCAGAGGTCGTGGGAAAATGATAAAACGTGCGTTAAATGGCTAGTAAATGCAGAAAATTCTTGATTTGGGCCTTCCATTTCACAATAAAACCTATTGCATATCATCACAAGTACTTTATCCAAATATCATAGGGGTCCCTTACGATTTATCCACCACTATTGTTGTTATTGCGTCCTGAAGTATACGCGATACAGGTGTTCACAACGACCCGATTGACCCGACCGCCGAGGTTATCGGCAACACGCGAACGATCGGCTGACTGGCCGCTGGCTATCCCCGCACGGGGCGTTACGTGGACGAGTTCACTCAACGCAGGACGAGGGTTAATAAGCAAATATCAGGCCCATAGAAGTTTTTTCCCCTTTGTGTGTGTGGGGGGAGGTTTCAGCAATTTGGTCTTTCACTTTAACTCATTCCCCACGCTAGGTGTTGTGGATGTGGACAAACTCTCAACACCATCCAGTCTGAAATTTAGACATAGTTCAAAGATGTTTTTTCTTTCACCCAATATAAACACAAGCCATAAGACATTATAGTAAAGGAAAGTCAATGAAGCAGGATGGGATTCAGTATTCTGAGAAGTTGGTTTAGATATATTAGTGTTGGAAAATCGGTGTCCACTGGAGCTGAATTTTGTATTTTGTATACTACTTTAATCCCAGTTGGGAAATTTGCCTTTGTATCATTGCACCCAGTTACAACTGGAGCAGGCACGTCGTCACCACAGTGCAGCGCCGGTCGGCGGTTGTTTTTGGGGGGTGTGGGAGTGATGGGGATGAATTTTATTTGATTTTGCCAGGGCAGCGGTCTGTTCGGCCTGCTCTTTTCGATTTCCAACTGCCAAGGTATTTTTAACGTGGGCAACGTACACATAGGCCCTCCGAATTTTTTCGTCCTTATCCGAGAAGACTAGGAGGTACTCTATATTAGCCCCCAATAGGATCAGAGACACCAAAATATGAGAAAAATCCCAAACTTCCAACATGCATGAACCGGTCGGGTTTTGAACCCGGGACCCTTGGCATGAGAGGCGAGCACCTTGCCTCTAGACCACCTTGTATTTGGCTTACCATAGTGAATGAGTTACTTCTGATTTTGCCAGATCCACTCGCATTTTACAAGGAAGCGTTTCAAAGTCTTGGTCACTTTTGTTATTCTTGGGTGTAATGAAAATGTTTCTGCTTATAACATCAAAACTGCTAAAGACGTCGATACATCACTTTGTGAGATTATGGATCTCATTATGAGCAATGATGGGGTGGTAGCAAAGAGTATGTATGTATAGAGAGGTTTCACTATTGGTCCATTTGCACTGCCAGACACGGCAGGCTCTGCGAAACCACTGTTAGCATGGAGCGGAAAGTAGGTCGCTGCGGTAAACAATATCCATTGGTACATTTCCACGGGGCGTAAGAACTTACAAATGGTTCTAAATAGTTTCAATCAGCCCAAAAATATGAACAAACCACAGTAAACAGACATGCACACTATCTTTGGTGAAGATGGCCTCTTTCAATTCTTCAATTTCTTGTTTACCGCAGCGACCTAGTTTTGCGAATTGGCGGAAGTGGGATCTCTCTATAAATTATAAATACATACTCGCTGGTGGTATCATTGATGTGCCAGTGTGTGGGGTAGATGATGGTATGTACTATCAGTTGGTCTGCAAAGACCTGTTTACGCTGGTAGGTTTTAGGAATAGAAAAAAGGAATGGGGGACTGTGTGGGAAGAACTCTTCTGGCTTTACGTCTTTTGTTTTCCGATTTCCCCCTTTGAAACATGACCAAAACAAACGATGCGCATCGTTTCTCATTCAGAAAACGGACCAGTGTAAACAAACAACATTTCGAAGGGGGAAATCGGAAAACAAAAGACGGAAAGCCAGGAGAGTTTTTCCCACACAGTCCCCCATTCCTTTTTTCTATTCCCAAAACCTACCAGTGTAAACAGACCTTAAGTTTTGCCAGCCCAAACGAGCCCTTTTCAAGGCCACAGTAATACAAAACAGGCCCTGCTGAGGGCTAAGAAAAGGAAGAAGAGGAGAACATTGAGAAGAAGGCCAGATATGGACAAGAATCAAGAACTTACAACATGAAAAGGAAATATGTAAAATGTAAAAGCCCCAGGTTGAAGTTGTCTTATAATTGTCTACCAAGTCCAAATTCAAAACTGGTCTAAAAACCCACCTTTTTTAAAGAAAACACTTTCAGTTGTGAAGTCTCATTCCCAGTCCGTTTATACTCTCAATTCATTTTAATTTTGCTGTTTTATCGTTTAATTTCTGTCTTATAGTATGTTATGTGAGTGTGTCTATGTTTACAATGTATATCTAGCAGAGAGAGAGAGAGAGTTGCAGATGGAGAGAACACGACTTTCTGTAAGGCGCCTAAAGCAAATTGTTTGAATTGGGCGCTATATAAATGATCTTATTATTATTATAATTAGGATGTACATCTTTCTCTCACATGTACTGTGTCACGACATCTTAATATGGGTGAGCAGCCTTTCAGAAAAAAAGAGCCAGATTTGAGATTTTCTGAATATCCATGAATCATCAGTTTTGCTTCTTTCTTTTTTTTTCAGTTGCTTTTTGTGTCTTATACACTAGATACTTTGTGTGTATGTGTGTGTATGATGCAGTATATGTGTGGGATAAAGGTGGGGAAAGATCGGTTGGAGGGGGGGGGGGAGTAATGATTGAATAATGGTGACTGTTGCTGGCAATTACAAGTTGTATTTCATAGTTGTATACTATAGTAAGTAAGGGTATAAATGCTACAGGCAGCAGGGAGCAGAGAGAGTGAATGACCGTGCATTTTGTCTGTTTGTTTGTTTGTTTTTAATGTTTTCAAAGATTGTTTACACAATCTGTGTAATTTGAATTGGCCACCAGGCCTACAATAAACTGAACTTGAACTTGTGTGAAATAAAAAAATAAATGTTGAACACAATAAGAGCCTGGTAGGTGGCTGGGTTGAGGACTATATAAATGTGCTATGTATTGTTATTAACGTGTTTGAGAAACTGGATTACAGATTTAAAATGTTCAGCCCATATCTTTCTGTGAAGACAATAGGGCCGATCATCGGCCAGACTGTATTATTGTCAGAAAGACAAATGGGCCGATTATTGGCCCATTGAGAAAGCAGTTTTGATTAGTAGTGTCAAGGTGTTGTAGCCAGTCAAACTGCTTGTTTCATAAATTCTACGGATTTGTACATATCAGTGGCAAATGGCAAATCTTCCAGCTGTTGTAAACACATTATTTATTTTTTTTTTTGGTCCTGTGAGCCCCCGTCTTTCTAGATGGGTAACATCCAAAATACCCCCGTCTCCAAATGGATGTGGATTGATAGTAAATTATCTTGTGTTTCTCTGTTTCTCAGGGAGCAATGGTGGACATATTCCAGGAGAAATAGCATCCCCTGCACCATTGACTAACCAACCTCGTGAGTATACACAGTATTTCTCAGAATTGAACTGGGGAACATGTCAGGAGTTGCCAGCTCTCCCTTTGTATACAGGCACAACCCTGGAATTCCAGGGATACTTGGGAAAAGTCCTGGAATTTAAAAGTTTAAGAAGGGGGGAAAAAAAACCTGACAAAGTTCTGGAAACAGTGGATTAGCCACAGAATAGCCCTTCTCCACAGAATCTTTTTAAAAAAGAGGGGGGGGGGGGGGGGGGGTTTGATGATAAATTTATTTTTCTCGCATTTTCCCTGCAGTTAAGTACATAACATAGAACTCCTGCTTTTCCCCATCAGTATGGTATATAACAACATGAACTTTGTGTATGTTTTACTCTTGTTTTTGCTATTTGAAAATCTACACCTTGGTCGAGAAAAGTTAAAAGTTAAGCTGCAATAGGATAATAGGATTACGCATATAGTACTAGTAAATACAGAATATACTATAATTGTGATCTGTGAAGTGTTTTACAGTGTGTTTGTATTTGTTATCTCCTTTCTGTGGAGCATTTATTTGATTTGTCATTTTTACTTAACTTTTTTTGCTGCATGATTTTTCCAGCCCCCGAGTACTGGTGCACTCAGACTTACTTTGAGCTAGACCAGCAAGTCGGAGAGACATTCAAAGTTCCGTACAATGTGAAAACGGTCACTGTGGACGGCTACACAGATCCCTCCAGTGTAGACAGGTTCTGTTTAGGTCAGCTGTCCAACGTACACAGGACAGAGGCTAGCGAAAGGGCCAGGTGAGAAGGGCATGCATTGTTGCATCCTGAGATCTAGAGCTCAGTAACTGAGTTGGGTGTGTGTATTGTGGATGACAAGGAACATTGTGCCTTTTCTTCAGTTCATTTTTTAGTTTTTGGTGGATGAGGTACCCATCATTACCTGGGATAAACCGGCGTTCCCATCCTTCTCTCTGCCTCTGTCTGATAAAGATACCTTGGCTGTTGGAAATCGAAAGAGCATGCCAAACAGGCCGCTGCCCGGGCAAAAGTAAATAAAATTCATCCCTACCACCGCACACACACATACACGACCCCCCCTCCCCCAAAAAACCCCGGCGCTGCACTGTGGTGACAACGTGCCTGCTCTAGTTGTAACTGGGCTGCTGAAAATGACACAAAAGCAAATTCCCCAAATGGGATTAAAGAAGTATTTTAAAAAAAGAAAGTAAAAAGGGTTCCATGATGGGGACAGTGATCAAAAACGTTTAATGACCCCTGCATTAAATGTTCATGAAATGTTTCTATCAGTAGTTCCCACCCCTCTGGTGTGCACTACATTCAGTTTTCTCCCGAAAACATATTTTCAGATTTTAATTTTTGGAGTATACGTGGTTTTGATAATTCCTTGTTTTATGTTCCAGATTACATATTGGTAAAGGCGTCCAGCTGGACTATCGAGGGGAAGGGGATGTATGGATCAGTTGTGTTAGCGACCACAGTGTGTTTGTACAAAGCTTTTACCTGGACAGAGAGGCTGGCAGAGCGCCTGGTGACGCAGTCCACAAAATCTATCCAACTGCATACATAAAGGTTAGTGCACCTGGATTTGCTAGTCTTGTGTTCATTTCTTATACTGTGAACAAAAGATATCCAACTGCATACATCAGACCTGTAACGTGCATGCCTGATAAGGTGAGCATTTCATCTCAAAACACTAAAACAAATGACTTAGGCAATTGTGGAACGAGCGTGACGATTTAATGTTGTAAGCCCTGGAAAAATATTCGTAAAGTGATGCAGGAATCTGGCAACTAGCATGTGCCTAATAAAACTATCTGAACGTGAATGTGTTGTATTTATCTGGCAGGTATTTGATATCAGGCAGTGCCACCGACAGATGCAAGAACAAGCAGCGACAGCCCAGGCCGCGGCAGCAGCACAAGCAGCAGCGGTGGCAGGCAGCATTGCCGGCTCTTCAGCCGTTGGAGGTTGGTGCCTAACTCTATAGTCAAAATATGGCAAAAAAAAAAAGTTGTGGGTAGCAAAGCCTCGCGTAAGAAATAACACCAAAATGACACAATACAAAGGAAAAGGGAAGAGGAATCAAGCTGTGGCTGTAACCAACAGCATAGCCTTTTTCCACCTCACTGTCTCTATGAACTTGTATCACACATAATTCTTTTATGTCAAAGGTAGATTCATTGTATTTTATAGTCGTAGAAATATTTTTAAAAGATTACCTGAAACTTCAATGAATGCAGTATTCAATACAAAAGCGATACCTATTTTGAAATTATCAGGCTGCAGCATTGAGCAAAAAAACAACAAAAAAAGGCAAATTGCACCATAGTGAGTTATCCTGCAACTGATTTTTTTTAATAAGGTAGATTTCTTCACCAGTGGTTTTTTTTTTGGCACTTAATTGATTATCATACTTAAGTCTATTCACATTTTTTTCTTATATTGTTTTACCATCCACAGCGAGTCTATCAGCAGCTGCCGGCATAGGTGTGGATGATCTACGCAGACTCTGTCTGCTACGGCTAAGCTTTGTGAAGGGCTGGGGCCCCGATTACCCCAGAAAAAGTATTAAAGAGACCCCGTGTTGGATTGAAATCCAGCTCCACAGACCCCTACAGCTGCTGGATGAAGTCTTACAAGCCATGCCTAATAACGACCTACGACCTGGGCTGTCATTCTTTCTGCCATAATGTCTTCATTCACGAACCTGCCAACTGCCCCTTATTTTACAGGATATTCCTGTGTATTTAGGGTATTGGGAAGGATGTGAGAAATTTTGTTTTTTGTTTTGCGGAGACAAAATTCCTGCCGAGTTTGAGAATTGAGACCAGTCCAGTGAAGTGCAAGATGATGACGACAATATACACATTATGCTAAAATACATAGAGCACATTATGTGATCTGTGACATGTGTTAAGAGTTTATCATTTTTTGTGTTTTCCTATATGTGGAAATCAGAACTAACCAGCAATTTCAATTTGCCTTTATAGGACATGAGTTAATGTTCCTTTTTGAAGTTGTCATTTGTTGGCAGGTCTGCATCTAGCGTGTGAGAAATTCTGCCCAGGAAGTCACTGCATCACGGAAGCTTTATTTCATCACAATGGAGAACTAAAGATAATCACTTATTGAAAGCTATTGAATTTTTTGTTGGAGAAGGACTTATGTTTGATATCAAGCCATTTCAGCAAGTGGTCTCCAATAGTGATCTATGACTTGGGCTGTCATTCTGTCTGCCATAGGTCTAGGTTCGGGATATGACAAGTGGCTCCTTTAAACCAGTATGTATTGGAAGCTTTATTTCATAGAGTGCAGACTCAAGATAGTCACGTATTGAATTCCCCAAAAAGTACAGTTTCTGTTGAAAAAGGACTTCTATCTTCCCCAGTGAACTATTTCAGATATTTGTCCCCAGTTATGCTTTACAGCGTCTTGGAAGTGACTGCATAGTGGAAGCTTTATTTCACTAGAGTGAAGGCCGAAATATAGTCATGTATTGAATTCCCAAAAAGTACTGTTTCTGTTGATGAAGGACTTTATCTTCCCTACAGAGCCATTTCAAGTAATTGTCCCCAATTATGCTGTACAATCTTATGAAAAAGATTGCATTGTGGAAGCTTTATTTCAACACAGTGAAGGACATATCAAATAAGATTTTATAGCAGCTAAGTAATTGTGGTTCCTGATAGAATATATTGCTTTCTTTTGTGTGGAAAAGACGTTACGACTCAAGGGAAGGATTCAACAAAATCACTGATTGAAAGTGTTTGGCATTCCCAAAGAGTAGTTTCATTTGAAAAAGGACTTATCCTCCATATATCAAGCGATTTCAGCCAGTGGTCTTCAATAATGAGCTATGACTTGGGCTGTCGTTCTTTTTTGCCATATGTCTTTGTTTGCGAGGTGACAGATTCCCCTTAGAAGTTTGCTGCCTAATGGAAGCTTTATTTCATGACAGTGAAGGATTAATCGAATATGGTTATATAGCAGCTAAATAACTGTGGCTCATGAAAGAATACATGGCATCCTTTTGTGTGGAAAAGACAATTTGACTCAAGGTGGCTGGTAGTGCTGCCAAGTAGCTGGCCATTGAATTGTGGTTCCTGAAAGAGTATTGTCGATTTTGTTATGTGAAAAGAGACACGATAAGTCCAGGAAGATATGTATTTCTTAGCAAGATTTGCACATATCAGCACACATACAACATATTTCTTCATTATATAAAAGAGGTTGGCAATACCTCTGATTGCTAGCCTTTTGGGCTTTTGGATTGTGACATATGAAGAAAATATCGCTTGGGTGGAAAAGTCAACGTGATGCAAGGAAGATGCACGGAGGCGTCTTTGCAAAATGTGGATTTTTATCAGTCAGTGGCTGGCAAACAAATTTCATGATATAGAGACAGTGTTGCCAAGTAGTAGCTTTTCTTTGGAAGATCAGAGCAAGCAGCCATCTCAAGCAAACAAGCTAGCTGCAGTTTTGATTTCAGCAAGTTATCAGGACCCAGATCTCTCCTGTAAAGTGAATGCACTCTCTCTGTATGAATTCTAGGCGGATCATGAAGGTTGCAATTGGATTGTGAAGGTTGGGGATTGGATTGTAGTAGAAGTATTATGATTGAGATCTGTGGAAAAGGAAACTGACTGACTGAAACTAGAAAGAATCCAGTAGTGATTCTATCATGAGATGTGATGCAATTGGGATTTTCTTGCCTGGAGTCGTTACTTACCACTACCAACAATGGTGGGCACAAAATCAAACTGATTTGCTAAATATTAATAATCTATGTCATGAACAAGGCTCAAATCTGTGGGCAAGCTTTATTCTACACATTTACATATTCATTTGTTCATAAGTATCAACATCAGTCCTTGACTTGTTTAACATAGGAAATTGGTCACCTTAGAGCAAGAATGGGCCATCCCACATTTTTGCTATTTTCCAAATAATTGGTTCCATAAATAGACATTGACCCAATCTTGGTAACAGTGTCTCTTGTATTCCTGTTCATGGTTGCTGGATATTTTCAACATGAAATGTCTCAGCACCTGACAAAATGAGGCACTTTCTGCATTTTGGTGGTTTGGATGTATTGGTGTCACCAGATAGGTTATTCAAAGTCCTTTCATTTGGGAAAAAGAAGATTTGCTTTAATTTAATTACTGACAATCAAAGTGACGGAACCACAGTTTTGAGAAAAATGCTTTTAAAGTTCCAGCTTTTCATCAGAATTATTGATGGTGACTCAATTCAAAGTCAGTTTTGAGGCATTTATCCTTCTCAAAATCAAAATAGTTTATCATTTGGAAAAGAGGTTAAACTTTTCAAAAATACTGAAAACACAAAATCGATAAAATTGACCCTCTGATGCCTTTTAACAATTTTCTCGAATCGACCAGTGCCAAAATGTGCCTCATTTTGTCGGGCAGCTACACAAATGTATGCTTTTACAAGTCATTAGAATATTCAATAGTGAAAAGTGTTAACCCTCATTTTCTCAAGACATTGTAAATGTAGGATGACCCACTCTTGCTCTGGAGAAACCAGTTGTCCACTGACTCCAGCCCTTTGGAGGCCTTGTTGTACATTCGTCATAAGCATCATGAAATATGCAAGTTTACAGCCAGCTTCAGGCCTGTGGAGTGGTTTCGTCCCATTTTCAGCTCTATCTTGATATTCCATTCCCACCTATGTCTACATACTCACTTCAAAGTCATTTATTCAGGTATGGGCATTTGTCAACTTATAATTGTTATAGAGATGCCATGGCCATTTTAAAATTTAATCTATTGTGCCAGTTTGTTGTGATAGGTTTTCTCGTCTTCTCGAGTAACACAGGGTAGAGAAATTGAAGAGATTCGAAACAATGTCACATATATTGATCATCACTTTGTCTCAGATCTGAAGAATTGTAGATGGATCTGACAAAACTGGGCTGAAGGTGAAATTTTTATACTTGTTCAAAAAATCAAAATAAATATTTCTATGACAGTTTCAAACAAAATAATATAGTCGAATGCAGAAAAATGGCTAATCTTTCATTATTATAAGAAATCTCAGTTTACATAGAAAAGATTTTCCGCTTTGGAAGGGTTTTCTCAGGACGTTCACCTTAAGTGGAGGAGTGGGGCACTTAAAATTACTTTTTTCTTTATTTTTGAATAAATTTCTTTTAGTTTTGGGGTAGTGAACCATAATGAAAATCTGAATTGAAAAATGCATTCAAAATATGTTCAAAGTTTTGCGGTTGCCATGGTAAATATTGAATTTTGTTTCCATATTTTAAGTAATAATTCTGTGAAAACTGCCAGTTGGAACCAGCTGAAATTTGGCATGCAAGTCAAGAATTAGTAAGCAAAGCGAGTTACAATGCCATATTTCCAATAAATATGCTCAGTTGGTCATATTCCAATATTAAAGCAGTATGTTACGTTTTTACCTCCCAAAAAACTAACAGCGCAGTTTTCTAATTGCTCTGTCTGAATAAATATCACATGTAAAATCACCCAAATTGGTCGTTGCAGTGTCAAAGAATATACATTCAATGACACAAGTGCAAAGTTTGAGGGCAGTCTGTTCACTAGTTATGGAGAAATTAAGAACTGAAATTGTAAACCCAATTTTGACTATCTAGTCCTAATGTTCAATATTTTGACCCGCTTGTCCCCTTAAGTCAGGTTTCATCAGATCCACCCACAAGTTGTTAAATCAAAACTGTCTCTTTGAGCACTTTTTGTTATCATGAACTGATTGTGTTGGTAAAGAGATGTAAAGTGATATATATGTATAAATCTCGTATGCACACTTGAAACATGTCATGGCTTCCAGTCATATTGTCTTCACATGAACAACATTCATGATTTGAATCTACCTCGAAAACATAAACTTCGTATCGGCTAGCAGCAAATTTCTGAAAGCTTCACAGAATTTCTCTGATTTGATTGTAAGTTTTATTCTGAACTCTTTTGTGTCATAGAAAACTATGAATCAATATAAAAGGCAAAGGAAATATCAGTTCCACTTTTTATTTATTATAATTATTTTATTTTCATTGTGGAGAGTTAACAGGGTTTTGAATTTGGTCAAATAAATTGTGGAACTCATGAGATTAGCTGAAAAAATCGCTATTGTCATTTTCTAGGTTTTTTATAGCATGCTGCAGCATCGTGCTGAAAAACAGCGAAGACAAGGTAGCAAGCAGGCGGCCTTGTTTAACGTGGTTTGCAACGGGGAAGACCTGTGAGAGATCATTGCTGTGTCTGACCTGGTCATGCTGACCCTCATGCAGCTGTGTAATTATGTGGAGGGACTTTGGCAAACAGCCTAGCTCTTCCGTGATAATCTATAGTCCATTCCTGCTGACCTAATATTTTACAGCACATATGCAGACACTGCATTGCATATGATCATTACCAAAAAATAGATCTCTTTGTAAAACTACAGCATGGTTTTTGGTGAGACGTATGGTGTACGGTAGGAGGTATGCTGTACGTCAGTAGCGAAACCATACAATCAGTATATCCACTGCAAAGTCAACCAGCTGAAGGGGAAAACAAGTATATCTTTTTATTAAACCTATGTGAATGAGAAATTTGTTGCTAGCCAGCCTTACATTTCCATCATCACATGCAGTACTAGTACCACGTAGATTTTCACCTCATTCAAATAAGATTTATAGATATTTTTAGTGGGTAAGAACTTCATTGCACTATGGGTCAGTATGCACATTGTATTCTACATGTAGGCAACAACAAAAGGGGCAGGGGGGGGGGGGGGGGCAGATAAAATGAACAAATTTGCGAGGGAATTTTTCTCCCTTTAGAATCAGAAATTCGAGTTGAAACTGAAGGAAATGTCTGGAGTGAATACCAGCTTGTTGTCGCATTAAATCTGACACTTTGACTCTGCATTGTGAGTCCCATCGTGGCCAAGGTATTCAGCCCATGCTCCCTTCCGCTTGTTGGATCGGTGGTACTGACTTACCAACTACTATCCTGACGGCAACGCCAGTCGCGGTACGACAATCCTATAACTTTTAGTGTTGTTGTCAAGTAAGTCAAAGGAGACTAAAAAGTGTACAATTCTTCAGTGTGGGCAGAGGAATAACAGTTAACTTAGAGGTACAGAGTGAAAGGATTGAAGCGTTTGTGCAGATGGAAATGTCATTATTATATTATTGCAAGTTTAGACCCTTCCAAGACATTGCTTATAAATGTTTGTGTTGGTTCATATTCTTGCCTTTTACCATAGTTTATCAGTTGCCGATGATGTGTTTTCTTTCTTGTGATGAGCTTAACCTTGCAAGTGCTTCCAGTTCTAAAATCTTGCCCATTTGTCAGTAACAGCTTTTTCACTTGACAAAGAGAATTATGAATACGTGGTTATTTTTCTGTGGTATTTTGATATTTTAGATCATTGTATGCTGAAATGTAGATTCAGTGGGGGTGACAGTATCTGAGCTGTTTAGACATAAGACGTATGAGCGTGACTTATGCCCGCACGTAACTTACATTCATCAGTTGTATACAAATTAATACCATACATATCTCACCGTATTGATTGGAGAAACGTTTAGAAACCTGTAATGATTGTATTTACTTCTAAAGATACCAAACAAAGATGTACATACACAAGAATGTACTTGTAAACCATTAATGAGAACTTACATTTTACACCACTATGTAAAATTCTTGTACATAGAAATATACAAGCTACCAAAAAACAAAAACAAAACCGTATTAGCAATATAAACAAATAAGTGAACACAAAAATTCCACCCTATGTCATTATATAAAGAATAATGCTTACACTTTTTACACATGTTTCTATACCCAGACAACTAATGCAAACCTACCCACCATCTTTGAAAACTTGAGAATATCCCTGATTCTTATCATTTGAATATCCTGATTCATGATTACCAAAAGTATGCAAATTCAGGATTCCCTGAAACAGCATAAAAATTCAGGATTGCCTAGAAGATAGCATAAAATTCAGGATTTCCTAAGACAGCGTAAAAATTCAGGACTCCCTAAAACAGTGTAAAAATTCAGGATTCCCTAAAACAACTTAAAAATTCAGGATTCCCTAAAACAGTAAAAAATTCAGAATTCCCTAAAACAGTAAAAATTCAGGATTCCCTATAGCAGTGTAAAAATTCAGGATTCCCTAAAACAGCATAAGCTATCCTGGATTCTAGACATTAGCCTAATCATTGCATTCTTAGGTTAGTGAATAAAAAGAAATGGAAACAAAAAAATAAATTTACAAAATTCACAACTAAATAAGAGCACACACTCCTTCCTGTAATTTACATTACGGTGAAGAAAAATTATACCTAGTTGAAGTTCCCCTCCCCAGTAGTTACATGTACTTTACAAAATGGCCCCGAATGGTATATCTGTCAAATTAACACATTGTATAGTTACATATATGAAGAACTTTGTGATTAAAAGTTTTGTTGGGGACCAGAGCAGCTCTTTATAACCAGTTTTACACTTTACCAGAATGGCATTTGTACACATATGGCATTTGAAGATTTGGTATCTGTGACACAAAAACTAGGTTAGACTAAAGTAATGATGAATTAAATTTAGCATCGTTGGTCAAAGGCATCCATTTTAGTGTTGTTATTATTTCAAAGTTGACCATGCTGCAGCATTTTGTATCGAGAACAAATTATGGTCCATCTCAAGTACTGGCGTATCAGTGATTTTGGCGGTTTTTGAGTTAGTGCTGTCTTATCAATGCTCCTGGTGAGATATTACATGTGGGTAGACCTGACAAAAATGGGCTAAACTACTGTGTCCATGGAAGTTTCAGGCAGTAGTGGCAGTGTAAATTTCAAACATAAAAGAAGACAGAATTAGTTGTTTCACTTGAAGAAGACTATCAATTTAAGTATGTTTGCGAAATTTCAGAGCTGTAAGTTAAAAAATTAAAGGAATGGCGAACATTTGAAAATGTTCAGATTACTGTTGGGTTTTTTTTTTTTTGCAAAAACTGAGGGAAACCCATTGTGGGAGTTTTCTAAATTCTTCAAATGAATGTTAGTGACTATCTTTCCTGTTTTAATCGTGTCTGTTCTAGTATGGTGTAAGACAAAAAAATTATGGGCACCTTGCTAGCCAAACTGACAGAGTTGTACCTTGTCAGAAATCTGATTTTTCACAATTTGTAGGGTAAAAACCTTATGTTGGGCCAACTTTGAGCTCATAACTCAACTAAAATATGTTTTTATGACAATAAAATACAGTGAGCTTTTTTTTGGCTCCCTTCGACAAGCCCAGTGCATGAAATACCGTTAGTGTATTTAACATGCGTTCAGTGTGAGAATTAATTAGATGGGGGCTAGGGTGGATAGAAAAGCAGAGATTGGGGAAAGGGAGAAAACAATGTTGATCAAAACAAGACTGACATTAACCCTTTTGCTGCCAAACGCAAAGGTTCTTCCTTCCTTGACCTTCCAACTTGACCAGAATAATAGATTGTTGCATAGAAAGACAGCAGGAAGTAGTAAAACTAGGAGTGCATAACATGCCGGAACAATGCCGGCCCGTATATGCACCTTGCGGCAGTTTCAGCATGAAACAATAGGGCTGATACATTGGCCTAGTGGCAGTCTTCTGCGACATCTGATGGGCCTACATAACGGTCCTGTGGCAGCCAGCAAGGGGTTAAGGGCGAGTAGAAATCCAAGTTTCCTCCTTAGGCCGTGAAGTCTCGGGTTCTCTGCTACTGCTAGGAATAAAAAAAATCATTGTTAATGGGCCAGTACGTGAGATGGACAATGAAAATGTGTGGGGAAATTTGATGAAATGTATGTGAATAATGTTTCGGTGTCTCAACATTGATGTTCACAGTAGAGATAGTTGATTGGTATGTTGTGATTCATGTGAAATTGGCAGTGTTCTGTTTAAAGAACAACCAAAGGTAGAGGAGTAGGGGTGATGATGTAGACTTGAATATTCAGTGTTTGGGCTGTTAAAAAAAAAAATATATATCTTTTTGTATCTGTGTTCTGATTCAGCAATTGTGGAGTCATTTTCTTGCCATATAGATGTATCCTTGTATAGAATTGCATATTGGTGGCCAAGTAGGGATAAACAGTCAGCACCATTCACTTTAAAGTTGATTTTTTAATTATTTTTTTTAAGAAAAATTTTTTTGTGCTCTTTGGCTCTTTTAAAAAAAAAAAAAAAAAGACCATTTTGGCTTTTTTTCTTTTTTTTTTTGTTTTTTGGACAACACCACCTGTAATTTCCACTGAATTGTCTGAGCAGGCTACATAGCCTTGATAAGAATCAGAGCAGTTCAGTGTCAATATTATTTACTTTCCACTTTTTCCATCCAGCAGCTGCCTGTGTTCGAGCCCTTCAGTCTGTTGTGTTGATAATAGGCAAAAGAATTTGCAGGTTTTCAGCTATTGTGTTTTGTCAGCATGGAGGATGTTTCCAACATCTCGTCCCATTAGAATGACAAGGTTCGATCTCCCATTTTTTTTTTTTTTTTTGGCTGAACTGAGTTACCCACTACACACTGCTTCTACAGGCCTTCTCCATTGTGTGTCAAAGTATCCAGCAGATTTGGTGTGTAATTTGTAAGCATTACAAAGAAAAGTTTTAAAAAAATCATCTCTGTACAAGCTCTGAATACATGGAAATTCAGTCATCAATTTCTTCAAAAGTTGATGGAAGGGAGTTAGAACCTTGTCATTCTGGTGAAAAAATAGTTTTTATTTGTTACAGTCTAACTTTTTGGCTTTTTTGGCGGATGGTGCTGATCTGTTCTTGAGGACAAGTGTCAGTCGGTTTTAATTTTCTCATCTTCAGTTGTCTTTTTGCCTGTCTCTGGGTATTGAATCGAATGTACAAATCACTGTTGTATTACTGTATTTTGGGTGAATACTGAAAACTTGAATGTCTGTGCTGATCAGGTTGTCAATAGTAATTAAGTGACCTGTCTGGTCTCAAATAAGTAGTTTAGTCAGATTTGGTCATACATCGTCATCAATTTTCTCTCTAAGCCACGTGGATGTGCAGTGGCTATAGTGGTGCTGCACACATCAAAATGTTGCCTCTCATTATACGGTAATTTACAAAATATGATTGTGTGGCCACTATTTTTGCTCATAGCATCAATAGTTCCACTCAGTAGTGGTTTGGAAACAATAGAGGGAACGTTGTTTGTCATGCTTTTGAAAGGCAATTAGGTGTCTTTTTTGTCTCTGTATAAAAAAATATTTTGAACACACTTAAAGGAGAAACTGAGGATTGATAATCAACCAAAACCTCAGTTTTGACTGAACTTGCACTACCAGATAAAAGTGCTGTTTTTCTCTGCTTGACCCTGGATGAAAGTTGGTTGGAAAAATCTGGCATGGTCAGAATTTTACCTGCAGCTTTCATGCCCTCCCCCACTAAGATTAAGCAAAGAATACTTGTACATGTTTCTGTATGGTGGGTGTAGAATGTGCAGGATTTTTTGTTACTGTGGACTGCTTTCAGGAAAAGTAATTTGATTTCACTTGCAAGTTTCAGTCAAGGCTTGGCCTGGTTGGCTTAATTACCGTTTTGAGAAACTGGGTTACATTGTGATCTGATCCTGATATTGTCTGCATATTGCCATATGTCATACTGCTGTCTTTTGATGTATTTTGGAATTAAAGTTGCTATTCTCGGTGAGTCTGAACATTAAATAACCATAAGAACTACCAACTATTTAGTTGGGTCTCTGTCTGTCGAAGATAATTATGAAATTTTGCAGCCAACAGTTTTGATTATCTGTTCTTCTGGGGCAGGGTTGCTTGTGACTGAACAGGCCAACGCAGGACTGACAGTTTTCTATGCAGTGGTAGTGTATCTGTGGGTGGTCTTAGATCTGCAGTGTTCTTTTCTGCCGGCCCACTTGTCTTCCGCTGCATTTGTCAGTTTCTTGTTTTCCCCATCTTGAGATGTTGGCATACGGTGCCAAGACAGGGATCAATAGCAGTAGCCTTCATATCTCTCTATACCAGCTATGAAATGTCCTTCTAAGACGGGGATCAATCTTAATAGCCTTCACATCTCTCAGTACCAACTATGAAATGTACCGTTGTAGCCAGATGTTGACAAAGTGAATGTCAGGGTACCCATGCTGCCCTGGAGTTCCAGGGATCCCTGAACATTTGAGAAAAAAACGCAGGAAATAGTAGATTAGCACTGGAAAAGCCGTGGAAATTATCAAATAATAGTGGAATAGCCCTTGGAATTGTCTTTGGTTTAAATGAAAAACATTTTTAAAAATGGGGGGAAAATGTGAACAAGCAAATTGCAAAAAAAAATTTCTGGTATTAACCGGCATGTAAGTAGCTCTGGAATTTAACATTTTTGTCTGGGAAAAGCCTAGAAAAACATCCTCAAAGAGATGCCGGAACCCTATGCGTACCAACTATGGTGTCACTTTCATCTGATCTTACCTATAGGCATCTGAGGGCTGAAAGCTAGCTCAAAGAGAGATAACGAAAAAACCATGAGAGGTGCAAAGTGGTAATTGTGTCGACGTGGAGTTAAACCCAAACTCAAACCCAACTATGATCGTTGATGTATGTAGAGAGATGTAGAGGATGTGAATGTGTAATGTTGTTGAATTTTGTTTCTACCTGTAGCAGTAGTAGTTTGATATTTTATTCAAACAAAATGTAATTGTTTCGCTGATTGCTGTTCAGACTGGATGTTACATGGGAAAACTTTTGATCTTCACATTGGATGTTGTGAAATTGTGATCTATGGAGGTGTTGTAGAAAAGTTGGCTGTAAAAGTGAACGGAACAAACAAACAAAAAAAATGTGATTTTCTTTTATATGGCCGGATGTGATGTGGTTTTATATTTAAATCTATTTTTGTCTTTGCTGCGTAATGTGGAGTCGGGATGAGTTCTTTTGGTTTCTTGGGTGGACTGAGCCTGAGGCTGTTGGCCCCTTTGCCAACTGTTCCGTTATTCAACATTACTTTCCTGTACCTGGGGGCTTTGAGTTTGATTTGATTTGATGACAGGAGGCAGAATCCTAGCACACCGGGCATCCCCACAAGTGCTCCTCTCCCCACTCCAAGCTCTATTCTGGGGTTTTCCTACTTACGGTCCCAGTGGCCAGCTGGTTCCATATTTGATGAAATATTATAAAAACCACAGAAAAACTGGGGGATCGCAGCAAGCCTTGAAGCAAAGTCAAAACTTGGCCAAAAGAAAAAGTTGTATGTATACATTTCTTACACGAGGATTTGCTACATACAACTTTTTCTTTTTTGCCAATTTTTGACTGGTTCCCTGTTTGTTGGCTTCGTCCGGCCTTTTTGCACATTCTTCCATCATGCCCTGGAATTAAACATGTTAGCTCTGGGAATCTCCTGGAAATATATTCTCAAAGCAGTGCAGGAACCGTGCACCGGATGCAGATGGAAAGTTCTGATGTGCTGGAATTTTGAACTTTAATGAGTATTACTTTAGTAAACATGCATGCGAAAGTTTTGAAAAACATTGGTGGTGTTTGTTTAAAATCATAGTGGATCTGTCACAGATCAACAGTATTGCAAGTACATGTATATATATGATGTGATGTGGCATCAAAGACACCAAATATGCGTTGAGTAGATTTTATTATTAGGAAGAAACTTCCGTTTTCCACATAGTGTTGATGTAAAATTTTGTCAGTTTGCTAGAAATTTGCCTTTTCTTGGTCAGTTTCCTTCTTCCAGGTGGTGGTGGATGTAGAAGTCTTCATATTTTCTTGGAATTATAAAAGTGTGGTTTGCAGTGTAGTCTTGAAGAGCTTTTCATATAGTGCAGTTGAATATAGATTGGTGTCAGTGAAACTGGGTCGTGTTTTCTTTTGGATTTTTGTTAACATTTTTTTTTGCCTCCGTTGCTGGGCTCATTGGTACATGGTTACTGCAGATTCACAGAATTCTGTTGCGTTCACTGGTGGCAAGACTTGCTTCATGTTATTGCATATGGGTTGAGTACGCACATAGAGGTAGACAATGAATAACATATCTAGAGAGTTTGAACAGATGGGCGACAGGGAAAACCAGGACAATGTAGGCTTTTTGAGAGCATCCGAACAGAGGAATGAGTGGCGAACCCTGATCGTCGATATCTGTTCCAGATCCGGCACTTTAGTTGAAGTAGAAGACGACGCACATACACAGTTATTTACTTGTGGTTATATGTATCCCATGACAGGCCCATACTGTAAAGAAGTGTATGGGTCATTGCTTGTTTACTATGAAACAAAACAGGTAAAATGTTTTGGAACAAAGCATAACCCTGTTCTGGAGCTTATTTTTGATCATACAGTAAGAAACCAGAATTTCTTATTTCCCTCGTTTGATTCTGCTCACGTCAGTTTCTGTGAAGCTTACCCATAGGGATTTACACATGTAGACAGCATATAATATTATATATTTTATTCAGTGCTCAGCTCTATTTTCTGGTAGATTGAAGAATAAAACATTCTCTTATAAAGCTCTGAAAAGAGAAACACAAAAAACTCAGCTGGCCATATAATGCTGTGTTTCTGGATGTAAACATCAGCTCTAGTAGTGAGTTACGCTTAAAACTGTACAGCAAAAAAAAACCCCAAAAAAGGATGTATGTGTGTATGCGGCTCAAAATCATCCCCTTAAAGTGACAAGGGTCTATCTCCACTTTTTGGCAGAACAGAGTCATTAACTACACACTACTTCTGTGGGCCTTCTCCAGTGTGTGTCAAAGTGTCAAGCAGATTCGGTGTGTACTACTGTAAAGAAAAAAAAAATGTATCTCTATAAGTTATGAGGACTTGAAATTTCTTTCATCACTTTCTCAAAAAGCTGGTGGAAGAGGGTTATAACCTTGTCACTTACAGGGGATGAACCGATGAGGTACATGAAATGAATCAGGTGGAATTCAGCGGTGTTCAGAATTTACCACTTTGAGCCCCCTGCCCATGTTGGTTCTGATACAATCAATGGTATTTCATTCAGTTTGAAGTGTCTCAGGATCAGCAAACACTTCTCATCTGTTGTTAGTTATTATATCTTGGAGCTATTGAATTTGAACACTTAACCCTCAGGTGACAACATACAACATGCACGTATATACATACAAGTTTCATCAATTGAACATACGACTCTCAGAATTTCTTTACATTTTATCTCCATTGTCTGTCTCACATACTGGCATGTCGATGATTTTGAGTTGCAGCTGACTTTGCTTAGCTCATGGTGAGATCTGTATTTCCACAAAGTGATGTTTTGATATCTTTAACCCTTAGAGGATGATATGGCCGGTGATCTGCCCAATTATTTTACGGTGAAAAAGACAGTGGAACCGATCATCTGCCCGACTGTATTGTAGTGAAAAGACAAACATGGGCTGATTACAATATCAGCCAATTTAGAAAACAGTTCTGATTAGTTGTGTCATGGTCTTGTAGCCAATCAGAATGCTTGTTTCAGAAAATGTCCAGATCTGTTCATGATATCAATGGCATGTCTTCCAGCAGTTGTAAACCCATTATTTTTTTTATTTTTTTTTTTGTAGATCCACAGCACTGAGTTTTCCCTGAATAAACACTGTACATTTCCATTGTGACCCGAAAATTTGTCATATTTTCTCATTTTGTACATCCGCTGTTTCTGCATAGAGTTTTCGTGAATAACATTATCAGCATAGCCATTTTCGCACTAGTTAAAAAAATTGTCATTTTCTTCTCATTTTGGACATCCGCTGTTTCTGCATAGTTTTCATGAATAACATTATCTGCAATTCCACTGTCGCCCTAGTTTTTGTCATTTTGGCATGGGTTTACATGTCTGTTGAGGTGTCCCTTTTCGAAGTGGCCGTTAAGTTGGTTAGTACAGCGATTGTGTGCTGGATAAGGGTAATTTTTGTGCACTAATTTTCGTGCCAGGTCAGACTTTTATCATTATGCTTTGTTTCACACATTATAATTCTTAGTCAGTTTTGTCTATTGATCTATGAATACTATAAATCCTACAATACTCGACATATGTTCATGAATTGCAGCAGTTTAGCTAATGTTTTCTTGCCTTTGACAGTCAGCTTCATTCATTCATTATTTCATCCATCTTTCCATCCATCCATTCACTCTTTCATCCATCCATTCATCAATCCACTCACACATTCTTTCATCCATCCATTCATATCTTCATTCATTATCAATTGATTTGTTCACTTGTCCCTTCATTCATATGTTCATCCAGCAATTCACAACAAATGTACATACTTCGTTCATGCCACAAAATCATCCTTACTTTTTCCTGGCACAATGTGACCGTTATCGTGTGGCCATGGTTGCTCCAAACTCCAAACTCAAACTCAGTTGCACTAAATCATATTGTCTCTTTTTATCAAAACTCCTATCACTGACACTGAACCAACATAAATGTAATTACATGAGTCTTGATTCCAGTCAAGATTATGTAAATTGTGAAAGCATCAAGTAAATCAACCAGTTATATAAACATGTATTCATAGCTTCATTGATTTATGCATTTCTGTCCATTATCAATCTGGTACGTCAGTTTCATCATCATTATTGTTTTTTTTTTTGTAAACAAAAATTCTGCAATGTCAGTTGTTTCAGTATTACGGCTTTATTCATGGGTACATGGGTGAAAGTTAGCTGGAAGTATCTGGCACAGTCTGAACTGTAACTGCAATGTTTATGCCCCCGCCAGCAATTTGTTTCATCTGTTTTGAAGAATACGTAGTTGTATGATGGCCGGAATTGTAACCTCAATCCTCTTGCCTTCTTGGTAATGTTTCATCTACTTCAAAGAACATGTACTAGTAAAACTATATAGGGTTTATGTTGGGCACAAGTGTTTGCAGGGGTTTTGTCTCTGTGGACAGTTGCTTTCAGGAAAAGTAGGGCCCACATTGTAATTTGATTTCACTTTCACCCCATGCATTGGTAATTTTTTGCCCCATTTCAGAATTGCAGTTTTTTTTAAAGCCTTCTTAACACTTTGCTGGTGAAACAAAGTCTAAAGTTTTTTACATGCGGAGTAAGAGGAAAAGAAAAATTAACCAAAGAACTCTGTCGTAACATTCCAAAAATCTAATGTGTTTTTTTATTCTTTTTTTTTAAGGAAGTGATGGTAAGGACTGCCTTAGTGTCAGCCTGTCCACTGTGAAGGCCGCCCAACCTTTTTAATACGGAGGCTGGTGTCAGTGTGTAACACCCCCACCTCTCACCCCCGTCCCCCAAATCATAGCTAATTGATAGTTTCAGTAGCTAATTGATAGT
This sequence comes from Onchidella celtica, assembly GCA_963931925.1. NCBI lineage: Eukaryota > Metazoa > Mollusca > Gastropoda > Systellommatophora > Onchidiidae > Onchidella > Onchidella celtica. The sequence continues at coordinate 8,042,400 of OZ007584.1, read as the reverse complement.
TTGATAGTTTCAGTTTGTCTTCATAGGGCATGGATATACCCACCCCCACCCCCACCCCACCCAACCTCTCCCTTTCCACCCCCCCCCCCCTTTAGATGTCCCTTATTGAAGTGATCTTCATTCTAGTTAACAGGTCTGATATCATTATTCATTACTCATCTATTGAATATCGCAGGACTTACTTAGGTAACCCATGGCCTGCTGAACAATTTGGCCAGCCCTGAAGGCTGATTGAAAATTAGTCGACACACTGGCCACTGACTGAGTTATGAAAACAAAAACATAAAACACGCACGTACATACATCAGCCACTTTCTTCCAAAATCAAGTGGATGGTTGGTGGACGTTTCTGTTAGGATCTCCTTCTGTTCTATCGTTCTGTTATATTCTGGCTGTCGTCTTTGCTTTTTCCTAGTGCAATGTGATCGTTATCATGTCGACGTGCTTCTCCAAACTTCTGATTTCACATCGGATGGTTGGTGGATGTTTCTGGTAGGGTCTCCCTCTGTCCTATCATTGTTATATTGTCCTGCTTCTTCATAGCAAAATGTATCCATTACTGTGTTGATGCGTATTCTCTAAACTCAAACTCAAACCCCCAAAATCAAAAGACAGTTTTCTTAAAAAATTAACAATCAAATAAAATAAAATGTCATTTATAGAAGGGCTGCAATAAGTTTGAGTTTGAGTTTAATGGCGCATCAGCACGATAACGGCCACTTTGCACCTGGCTGCAATAAGAATTCAGAGTGTTCTGCCCTCTGTATCTTCACATGTTCTAGATCTGGACCTTACTATATGAAGGATTGTCAATGCCTGATGTAGTGTAATCGCAACTGCACACCAGTTGTATTTGAATATCTGTCGGAAGCGGGGATTGTTCCTCGCACAAGTTGTTTATCTTTGGTTGAACAAATTTTAACCCCACCACTGTACAGTTGCTGTAGAACTTGTGAATAATTTCAGAACTATATTTGGTCAGTCCAGTGCAAGAAGTGATTATCTCCGTGCTTCGGTAGTTTCATGATGAAGGGGCGAATAGAGAACAACAGATGTGCAATGGAAAGGTGAACGCTTGACTAACCTGTATGACGAAGCGACGAATAGGTCAAATTTGATATACCTACTCTTTTGTGGTAATTAAATGTAAGGTGTGGGGGGGGGGGGGAGGGGGGGGCTTTACCCAACGCAAGCAATTTTGTTAAATCTCCTTTAGTTTTTGGGTTATGTAGTATGACGAAAAGGCGAAAAATTAATGATGAGAGTAGCACAAAATTTTCAAAACTGAATTTCTCACATGCTGATTTTTGGGGGTTGGCCCAATCGACATGCAGATAAGTTAAGCATTCGCCTTTTCGTTGTACAGCTGTTGATATGTATTCACCCCTTCATCACGAAACCGACAATTTGTGGAAATTGAGATCTATACACTTCTTGCCCTGAACTGATTATTAATTTCCTCTGTTGAATGCCACCTCTGTTGATGTATTAGAATCTTCACCTGACTTAACCTGTTCTGCGGTTTTAACAAATTTTTTTTTTTGTTTAATCTTTTTTGTAGATTGACATTTTGTAAAAATCATTTTCTGTGCCTTTCATTTGGTTTGCTAAATTTGCAGATTGATCAGTTGGGAGGCAGCATTATCGCCGTGCTGCATGCATGTTGAGCCATCCTAGTTTTCAGTAATCAGTGCAACCTGACATTTCTTAGTGTGATAAATATATTGATTTGTTGATGTTTTGTTTTTTTTCCTCCAATTGAGTGACTTAGTTCTACATAAAAATGCGTCTGAACCACAGAGATATTGAAGCTGAAGAGTGCTTTTCACGCATGGTATGCCTCTTAAAACGTCAGCTCTTTTGTGGTGCTTCATGGTAATAGTGACAGGCCTGGGTTAATATCCCTTGTGGAGAAGACAGAATACTTGTTGGTCTTTATGCACTGCTGTACTGTTTGTTTTCGGAGTCCAGGTGGAACTAGGTATGGTATAGACTCATTCTAATAATAACAATCCAGGGTTAATGTGCTTTATACAGAAGACAGTATACTCATTAATCTTTATGTACAACTGCACTGTTTGTTTTTGGAGTCCAGATGGAACTAGGCGTGTTGTAGACTGACTTAAGTAACAGTCCTGGATTGATGTACTTTGTACAGAAGACAGCATATTCGCTGATCTTTATACAACAATATTATTGGTTTTGGAGTCCAGAGGCATGGTAGAGATACACTCTGTCAGTAAGAGTCTGGATTAATGTGCTTTGTATGGAAGACGGTTGACTCGCTGATCTTTATGGACATCTGCACTGCTTTTGTGTTGTAGTCCATTGGTATAGACTAGTCACTCTAACAGTAATAGTCCTGGGTTAACATGATACGTACAGAAGACAGTTTACTCACTGATCCTTATGCACAACTATACAGTTTGTTTAGGAATGCAGTTGGACTGGGCAAGATGACTTTCAGTTGTTGCGTCATCCAGAGGTTTTCAAAAAGTGAAATTATATGCTATACATGTAAGTGAATGGTGAAGCAGTGGAACTTCTAAGTTGAAGTTATTGTACATGTTGAAAATAATGTTGAATATTCTTTTATAGCAGATTTGTATAAAAAAAAAAGAAGACAAATATTATTAGTTATATTGGTTATTTTATTTGCATGTTCGGGGCTTAATTTGTGTTGCCTCGTGTGATCACGATGTAAATTTTTTTTATACTGCTGATTTTTTTCTTCTCCTTTTCTTGTTCTTGTTTGCATTTGGATCTAATGAAAAAAGATAAACATTTATTGTAGTTGTTTCCATTAGTAATACCAGCATTGTTGTTGTTTTTGTTCCGTTTGTTTTTAACTGATATGAAATCTTTTGTTGAGAGTTATAGTTTTATTGCCGGGAATCATCATTCGATTCTGTTGATGAAATATTCAGCAGTGTATTAGTAGCAGCATTCCCATCTTCTGTTTTCTGTCTCTCTTTCTCTTTCGGTTTCCTTGTCTCTCCATCTTATCTAAAAAGCATGAAAGGAGCAAGATGGTCGTTATCGTGTCGACATTAAACCCAAACTCGAGCTCAGAACTCTTTCTTTTTCCGTTTCTCTCCAGTTATTTGTTGTATTTTCTATGGTTATGGATGGTAACAATGTGGGCAGATTCTTTCATTTTTTTCATGAGAAGTAAATTCTAAGCTTGAATACGTAATTGGAAAGACATGGGTGTAGTTTGTCAAGAACCTGGCATGAAGTCCTTTTTTGTGATAAGCCTCTTGTATTAATGTGCAGGCTAATTTTATTGTGAGAAAAATCTATCATTAAATAATTAAGTTACAGTTTCATCAGTATTTTTAAAACAACCTGGCATGAAGGGCCTTTTTTTGTGATAAGCCTCCTGAATAAATGTGTAGGCTAATGTCTTATGTGTGGTTCTCATGATAGGATTTGGCAGTGTCGATTTTCTACATTTTGAAGTTCAAGGAATATAGTCAGCTGACAACTTGAATTGACCATGTCCATTTTAGCAGACTTTGCAACTATAGCCAAATGTGGCTTTTCTAGTGGTCGTTCATAATGTCTACAAATAACTATCCTGTAATCTTTCAAGTGACCTTTGGAACCCAATTCCTGAGATGGTAATGTCCATAGCTTTATAATCAAAATAATTATACTAGTGGTAAATGTATTAAAAGTTTATAGAGTGCCCTATCAGTTTCAACCAAGGGGTGTCAAAGCATTTCAGAGTCATTTAAAAATTTTTTTTTGTTTTTAAACATTTCACATAAAATAAAAATAAAAACAAGTGCATATTATGGGAAATTTGAAATAAAATGACAAAATGTGCAAAGAAACGCATTTTTGTCAAAAGTTAGTGGATGTAAACATTTAAATTATAATTGTTAATGGGCCAGAATTTATTGATTTTCCCAACACAGCAATTTCACAGTTTTGGACTTAATCAGCTCTTGTTGTCTGCTGATAATGTATTAATGGTAACAACTTGCTGAAGGGCTAGGAATCACTACGTGTGAAATCACGGCTTCTGTGTTTTGATGTTCCAGCTCCATAAATGTGTTGATATATAATACTGTCACCATTCCCTGCAACTGTAGTAACTCAAAAGGTTGGAAAAACCTGTTGTTCGGGAAGTGGCGCAATTTAATTACAGAGCTAAATAGAGAAAATTCTATAGCTTTCTATGTAAAATACTAATCTGCCCTACCAACAGCTTTTTATTGAATGTTTATTATAGTGTCAGGGAACGGTGACTGTAAGCTATAAGAAGTAAAGCAACTGTACTGAGTGAAAGCAGAGAGTAGGCCCTGTGTATTTATAGAGAGATCTCACTTATCGAACCTAGGAGGCTGCGGTAACAAGAACTGGAAGAGACCATCTTCACCAAAGATAGTGTGCATATCTATTTACTTTAGTTTGTTCATATTTTTGGGGCTGATTGAAACTATTTAGAGCCGTTTGAAAGTTGTTATGCCCCGTGAAAATGCACAAACGGATATTGTTTACCGCAGCGACCTGCTTTCCGCTCCACGCTAACAGTGGTTTCACGGCGCCTCCAGTGTCTCGCAGTGTAAATCAACCAATAGTGAAAACTCTCTATAAATACATTCTCTCTGGTGACAGGGCCATGCGTTAGAGATTCATATCCATCAATATAAATGAATGTTTTCTTATTTGTTCACTTTCTTGGCAGCAGTTACTATGTTATAACTAGTAGCATTGAATTCTATGTAAAACCTCATCGTTTGAATTTTTTGTTCAATGAAAATACCATAGGTTATCATCTTTACCCTTTGTTTTGCATCATCGAAAATATTATCTCTTGCCGAAATGTTCATAATCGTCTTTGTCATAGATTTTTAGGGTCACTGTCTTTATCATCATCATCATCATCATTTAATCAACATCAATTTTGTTACGGCCATCATAGGTATTCTTATCTAGAATCCACACCAGCAGTAAACATCACATTTTATATGTAATGTCACTCAATTTGTCAAATCGGTGATTAAATCGGATTTGGTCACGCAAAGTCATTTTTAACTTATTTATGCATATTTTTTTGTCAAGAGAATTACTTTGTACAAACAAGGAGGAGATGTTGAGGAATCATGATAATCAACTAAAGCCTGTTTTCACCAAAATCAACTTAGGTTGATAAAATCAACATTTCTTCCTGTCAGCCATTGCAACTTAATTACCGATTTGAGAAGCTGTGTTACATGTTACTTACATAGTATTGTTATGTATGAATAATTTATCATGAGGCATTTTTTTATTCTGCCATTAAGTTGGGATGTGGGGTAGCTCCAGCTAGGTAAATGTAAGAATTTTTACGCAGTTTTATTATTGTTCAACCTCACGTTATGTATTCATATTATTATTATTACTTTTAGCTGACTTGTAACTTCATTGTAAATTGGACTTGTCAACATTGTGTGTCTAGTTTTGCATTTGAATATCAAACCCATTTTATTTTCATAATTATGGGAGACAATGATTACAAGTTGAAAAGTACAGGTAAGTCTAGGCCTGCACTTGCCGATTTCATTCGGCGAACTAGTTGGACGTTGAGGTTACGATGTTGACTTTCATTGAGACCTTTGCGCACAAGCCAACTAGTTTGATCGTACTGAAACTCCAATGTCATGACATCACCGTCCAATTAAGCAACCGATAAAAGTCGGCTGGTGTGCGCCTAGGCTAAAACTTTCATCACCTCGCATCTTTACCAAAAAAACCATACCAATGTCGATAATCAATATCCACGCACATTCATTCATCCGAGTCATCTATACAGCATGTTCATCATTAGTTTAATGTGGACCTTCTGTTCAAGAAAGCATTAATTACTACAATGATGTGTGTTCAAAGCTTGTGAATAAAAATGAAGTAATAAAAAAATTCATGAATTCTGTTTAATTATTGTGATAAAATAATACGCTGCGGTATGCCTGGATGTGTCAATTGAAGGGGTCATTTCAACAGTGTGCCTATGTCACATTGAGTCACAAAAGAGAAAAAGGCCAAAAACCATTTCTTGGCATTTTGACTATTTTTATTCAAATAAAAAGAACAGTAAACATTGTTGGAGAAAGAGAAACCAATATTCAAACAGGCTATACTGTAGTAATGAAATTAAAGGGGGAAAAGCTTGATTTTATATTTCGTTTCTGCAATAAGATACCTAAGTCCTCGTATGGACTTAGGTACGTTATTGCATTTTATTAAGGTTGCCAGAAAACATGTTCAAAATAAAATTCAACCAATCTAAACTCATTAATGCAAGTTAAAAAGCAAACAACGTTCGTTACTTAAAATAATCTGATCCAAAACACAAAAAATCAGTCTGCCGGAATCTTTCCTTTGTTTTAAAGGGGAGAATATTATGGGATGGGTAATATCATGCCCCGCCCGTGCAGATGCGGGACTCTCTTGTAGAAGAGGGACAGCAGAGAATACATCTGACGTGATACTGCGTGTCGTAAGAGGCGACTAAAGGTGCAAAGGTCCTGGTCTCCCGAGAAGAGCCAGTTGGCGGTGGGCCAACTACCCACCCTGTAAAAATAAACCAGTTACAGAAACACAAGCAAATACTTCAAATCAGTCTTTTATCTTGGGAGAAGGGGGAGCATCTGCACCTGTAGATTCAATGAAGGACAATGGACAAAGCCGAAAGGACGCCACTGGCCCGACTGCTCCTTCATCAAGCAAGTCACTCCGGATTGCGTCGTGGAATGTCCGCTCCATGTATGAAGCAGGAAAGAGCCCAGGTTACAATGGAGATGAGGCGATACAGACTGCACATACTTGGAGTTAGCGAGACCCGCTGGATACAGTCCGGACTGAAACAACTTAATACTGGGGAAAAGATTTTGTATTCTGGAAGGGAGGACAAAAAGCATACAGAAGGAGTAGCGATCATCTTGAGCAACCACGCCCAGAGGTCACTGAGGGGATGGGAACCCTATGGAAGGAGAATTATATTGGCATCATTTACTACTAAGAACAAGAACATCAACATGAACATTGTGCAGATATACGCCCCAACAAATGAAGCAACCGATGAGGACAAGGACGACTTCTACAACCAGCTTCAGGAAATAGTTGACACATTGCCAAGAAAAGATGTGAACATTATAATGGGAGACGCCAATGCCAAGATAGGACAGGACAATACAGGGTATGAGGACATTATGGGGTGCAATGGTTTAGGACAAATGAATGAGAATGGAGAGCGGTTTGCAAGTTTCTGCGCATTTAACAGCTATGTGATTGGAGGTTCAGTATTCCCACACAAGAGGATCCATAAGGCCACTTGGATTTCACCGGATGGAGTAACTGAAAATCAGATTGACCACTTTTGCATCACCCGACGATTCAGACGCTCACTAGAGGATGTCATAGTACAGAGAGGAGGAGATGTTGGATCTGACCATCACATGCTGCTGGCAAGACTCAAACTCCGCCTCAAGAAACAAGGTACCAGAGCAGGAACAAAGAGGAGAAAGTTTCAAGTGAGCCTTCTGGATGGAGACAAGAAGGAAGAGTTCCAGCTGACACTGAGGAATAGATTCAAACCCCTTGTTGACCTCGAAGAGACAGTAGATTTGGAGACTCACTGGGCTAAGGTAAAAGGAGTATTTACATCGACATGTCAGGATGTTATTGGGGAAAAGAAAGTGGAACACAAGGAATGGATCAGTCAAAAATCACTGGACTTGATAAGGATAAGAAGAGACCTAAAAGAACGGGTAAATGCAGGTCGTACAAGAAGCTCAAGAGTTGGTAACCAGGAAGAGTACCGAGCATCAGCTAAAGAGGTCAAAAAATCAATTAAAAAAGACAAAGAGGAGTTCATAGGAATGTTAGCAGAGAAAGCAGAGAAGGCAGCAACAGGAGGACACATGAGGATCCTCTACCAGACTACAAAGACTCTTGCTGGAAAATATGGAAAACCTGAAGTTCCTGTCAAGGATTACAACAGGAAGGCTATTTTTGGAAAGGAAGCTCAGGCAAAAAGATGGATAGAACATTTTAACAGCCTCTTGAACAGACCTCCACCAAGCAACCCACCCGACATTCTACCCGCAAGAAATGATTTACCAATCAGTTGCGACCCTCCGACTAAAGCAGAGATTAATGATGCCATAAAGCAGTTAAATCGAGGCAAGGCAGCTGGACCAGACCAGATCCCACCAGAGGCGCTGAAGGCAGATGCTGCTGGGGCTGCAGAGGGTCTGCACTCACTATTCTCGAGGATTTGGATCGGAGGCAAGTTTCCAAAGGACTGGAAGGAAGGACACCTCGTGAAGCTCCCAAAAAAAGGGGACCTCAGCAATTGTAGTAACTACAGAGGAATCACACTTCTCTCCATCCCAGGAAAGGTTTTCAATCGGATTATTCTCAAGCGAATACAGAATGCAACAGACCAAAAACTTCGCGAGGAGCAAGCTGGTTTCAGGAGTAATCGATCAACCACCGACCAGATCGCCACGCTGAGAATCATAGTAGAGCAGTCGCTAGAGTGGAACTCCCAACTGATAGTGAACTTCCTTGACTACGAGAAGGCCTTTGATAGCATCGATAGAGAAACACTGTGGAGAATATTGAGACATTATGGAATCCCAGAGAAGATGGTGAATCTTATCAAGAGCATGTACGAGGGGACAAGTTGCAGAGTCGTACATGATGGTGAGCTTACTGACAGCTTTGATATCAAGACTGGTGTTAGGCAGGGTTGTTTGCTGTCCCCATTTCTGTTTATCCTGGTGATTGATTGGCTTATGAAAGAAACCACCAGTGGAGGAAGAAATGGCATACAATGGACCCCATGGACACAGCTGGACGATCTAGATTTTGCAGATGACTTGGCACTATTGTCGCACACACACGACCAGATGCAAGCAAAGACTACAGCTCTAAACAAAATTTCAGAATCTATTGGATTGAGGATACATCCCGCGAAGTCGAAGGTCCTAAAAATTGTTGCACCCCTAAGCGAACAAGTCACAGTAGGAGATCAACCACTGGAAGATGTAGAGTCCTTCTGCTATCTTGGTAGTATCATTGACAATAAGGGAGGAACAGAGGCAGAAGTCAAAGCACGAATTGGAAAGGCACAGGCAGCTTTCACATCCTTAAGCAAGATTTGGAGAACCAAGGATATATCTCTAAAAACAAAGCTGAGGATATTCAACTCGAACGTGAAGTCAGTCCTGTTGTATGGATGTGAGACTTGGAATGCGTCCCAGGCCTGCATAAAGAGAATCCAAGTTTTCATCAACAGATGTTTGAGGAAGCTACTTAAGATCAGATGGACAGACAAGGTCAGCAATGAAATTGTATGGAAAAGAACAAGACAGAACCCAGTCAGAGAGGAAATTGGTAGGAGGCGATGGAGATGGATCGGCCACACTCTCAGGAGGCCAGGAAACAGCATCACGAAGAAGGTATTGGACTGGAATCCCCAGGGCAAGAGATCAAGAGGAAGGCCGCGCGGAACGTGGAGAAGAGCCAGAGAAAATGATGTGCAACGAAGCGGAAAGACTTGGAATAATGTAAAGAGGCTGGCCCATGATAGAGAGGGATGGAAGGTGTTTGTTGGTGGCCTATACCCTGATCCAGGGTGAGAAAGGCAATGATGATGATGAATATCATGCCCAAGTCCAGTGAAATGAATGCAACAACGGTTCTAAGTCCCATACATCAAAAATACTAGTGAAAAGTAAGGCACAAAGTATATTTATACTGTTGGCTTGCTAGCTCCCATTTTTATCATTTCCAGACTCAGATTCAATGGTGAGTAAATCACACAGAATTTATGTTATACATAGTCATCACCCTCATCCTCCCCTACCGCGGAGTGGCAAGTTTTCAAAAACTGCTCTTTGTTCGTGGCCAATGAGACCCTTTTTAATGAGAGCCTCCAGGTCTTGCTTCTTGGCAGGTTTAATTCCCACAGGAGCAGTATACTTTTTTGGGACGTTTGCACTAATGTTGGCATTTCTTTTCAAGAACTTGGCTTTTTTCCAGGGTTCAAAACTGTTATGAGTGTAACGACACCAGATCTCATCAATGTGTCTTTTCTCAACCTCAGCATCCGTTTCCTCATTCATTTCACAACTGGAACCGTAGGAAAACCACATAATGTCTTTGAATTTTAGTTGTTGTCCATCCGTACACTTGATGGTTGCTTTGGTATTTTGATCTGCAAAAAGTTTGTAATTGAGGAAATCACTGTGCATTAGTTGAACAACCAGAAATGGACATAAGTGCAATATGACTCTGAGAGTGAAGCGACTTTTCAAGGTACACTCGCAAAATCAAAGCTACTGTCTTCAAACTGTTCTAGGACGATTTATCTCCACTTAATCTCTACGGTTATGACCAAATCTCATTTTTCGTCAAATGTGGACTTAGGCACACTGTTGAAATGACCCCTTCAATTGTTAATATGAAAACTTTTACTTCGAATGGGCACTTTGATAAAATTGCTTTTAGTGCAAGCGAGGAATAGTCCCAATGGGAGGTAACTCTGTTTGCCTTCATGTACTTCTGTCCCTTTGATCATGTTCCCTCGAGCAAAAAAGAGATAACAATGAAAACATTTCTACTTCGCGATTATCCTATCCTGTAATACTTCATATGGGAGATGACTCTTTTTGTCTTCGTGTAATTCTGTCCCTTTGACCATGCCCTCTCTTGTGAAAAAGAGAGATAACAGTGAAAATGTTTCTTGCTTACAATTATCCATCTTGTAAATTCAAGATGGGAGATAACTCTATTTGTTTTCGTGTAGTTCTCTCCCTTTGCCTGTTGCAACTGGTGTCTAAAGAGAGATGACAATGAATATATTTCTTTGGCTGTCCATTACAATCATCACCCCTGTATATCAAGAAAGTGGACACAAACGTAACACAGATAACATAATCAATGAATCGGCTTGTAAACTTGTTGATTCATCACTTTATTTATTGTAAAGTCACCTTAGTTGACAAAATAAATAAATAATAATGGAAAGAACAACAAATAAACTGAGGAAATACTTAATTATGAAGAATCAAAACAAGAAAAATAAACGCGCACAAGGATAATATGATAAAAGTCATTCATTCTATCACATTGGTTTGTATTAATTAAAATTGTTTAATTATTATAATTGATTAAATAAAATGTTATTAAAAATTGAAATAAATACACAAAAATTATTTCAGCATCTCTTGATGTATATGGAAATATAGTACAACAAAAAAAATATGTATATAAAAAAAATAACTACATCTCTAATTTGATATGTCATTACTAGTTCATGCTGTGTGTGTATTATCAATATCAGTGAGACATCATTTTTAGTGGATTTGAGCACTATACAAGCTAATTATTACTTAATTTACATACTGTTTGTCATCCAAGTACTGCTTTATTTTATCTCTATTTTTTACAGAATTTGAGATACGGCTGTAACATGGCATAACAAAAGTACATGTGCATTCTATTTCTATCAATCCTACATCGATCGTGAAGGCATCTCACCAATGGGTGTAGATTTTGAAGGTGTTAGAAAGTTTTGTAAAACAGACTTTTGCAACTACAAAATGAAGATGTGCTGAACTGGAGGGGTGATGTGTTGTTATATATACCCACTTATCAATCTCGCCAGCAACTACAGATTGGATTTACCTTCTGTTTAGATTTGACTTGTCAAAGACTCCTATCACATACTGCAGGGATAAAAAAAAATGTAAAAAACTGAACTCCAACTACTCCAAGTGAAACATCAGGCTCATCAGTGTAAACCTGCATTAACACATAAAAATATGGTAAAAATCAGACTGCCTCAGATGGTCGTTGCTGGAGAAGTCATGAATGCAATATTGGACAAAGTGCTTCCCGATCTAACGTTTGTGAAATAACACAGGAAATCAGTAGTTCAAAGTTTGTTTAGAAATTATGATGGGAAGATATTATCTCAGGAAAGTTTCCATTTTGAATCACACTTCTTCACTGAGAACATTACAAATTTCTAAAAATAGTGTTGTTCACATGACAGGAAACCACACGAAAAACCCCATTATTAACAGCACTGGCAAAACTATTGCAGGTCTTGGAGCTGAGCTGTGTGTGCCATACAGTTCACCAGTAAATCCAATACAACAATAATCCAGTCCCAAAGTTTTGTGCCTTTTTCTCAGTCAGCTATTCGTGACTTAACCATTGTGCTGTTCTCGGGTCTTCAAAATATACCAGTACCACCAGTAACCACTGTGACAGTGGAGAAAATTCTGCCTACACCAACCCCTTATCACAGATACAATTAAATGTGTGTCTATGTACTCTAGAGCACTGGTTCTCAACGTGGGCAATTTTGATTTCCAGCAGGGTGAAAACAAAGAAAAGGGCGGCAAAAATGATGAAGTGGGGCGATATGGGGGCAAGAAACAGGGTAGCCAATGACTTGTTCAACAATAAGCCTAGGTGAGTTTCATGAATAGAGAAGGCCTTTTTCTTTCTTAGAGAGCACTTTCTGTTTTATAATAAACTAGCTGAGGTCCCCGGCCCTGCCCGGGATAAATCGGTTTGAATATTGGTTTCAGTTCTGGGTGATAATTATGGACCTGCTTCATCTGGCCTGTTCCTATTTGTTTATTATATTTATTTTTGTTCGTTTGTTTTTAAATAAGTCTTACTGCTCTGCCTTTGTGAGTTGACACACTGCGCATCCCGTACAACAGCATGATAACGAAAGCTTAAAATGGCGAACCATGACTCGAAATAGATCTAAATGATGGCGAAACAATAAATTTCCAATAAAAAAAACTACACCGATTTGAGACTTCTATTAAAAACTGTGCACCCTTACATCCATTCTGATGCACCATATAAAATTTGAAGTCTAAGTTTTGAGTGGTTCAGGAGCCTTTTGCAACGAAAAATCTCAAGTCCACAAATATATATAGTATAGATAATCAATTCGGATATTGCCATTAATAAGGCTTTGGAAAACTTAACATCAAAATAGGTGTATATTCTGTCTTCTTGTGAAATGTGGCTGCTGGGGTTGAGTTGGGATTTTGGTTGGGGAGTGAGGTGGAGGGAGGAGAAAGGGTAGAGAAGGAGGCAATGAAAGAAAATTTGGAGCCTAAGGGGACGATTGCCTGAAAGAGGTTGACAACCACTGCTCTAGAGGGACAAGGTGGTCTAGAGGCAAGGTGCTCGCCTCTCGTGCCAAGGGTCCCGGGTTCGAAACCCGGGCCGTGCAGGCATGTTGGAAGTTTGGGATTTTTCTCATATTTTCGTGTCCCTGATTCTATTGAGGGGTAGGATCGAGTACCTAGTCTTCTCGGATAAGGACGAAAAAATTCGGAGGGCCCGTGTGCACGTTGCGCACGTTAAAGATACCTTGGCAGTTGGAAATCGTAAAGAGCAGGCCGAACAGGCCGCTGCCCGGGCAAAATTAAATTAAATTCATCTCTACCAGTCCCTCCCCCTCCCCCCTCATCTCCCCCCCCCCAAAAAAAAAAAAAAAAAAAAACGCCGACCGGCGCTGCACTGTGGCGACGACGTGCCTGCTCCAGTTATAACTGGGCTGCAATGGCACAAAGGCAAAATTTCCCAAATGGGATTAAAGAGTTATACAAATACAAATACAAATACAAAATACAAAGTACTTCAAAAGCAGAAACAGCTGAAAATCACGGAATTCTGCTAACCCACAGAAGTTTTACAACCCTCATGTTTGTCTTTGACCGAACAAAGAAAATTCTTCGCACCTTTTCTCCAACCACTGTATTGACAGAAAATTCATTGCACACATTTTTGCTTAAACTATATTTGGACAAAGAAAATTTTTTCACATATCTTTTTCTAACATTATTAGATCAAAGTGACAGAGAGAGAAAGGTTTCCAAATAAGAAAATAAATGAAGCACATAAGCTCTGAATTTCCATCTAGATCACAATAAAAAAAAAAGAAAAAATCACACAGTTATTGTACAAAATACAAGTTATTTTACATAAATTAGAATGAAGCTGAATCAGGTTTGTGTAGAAATATCTTCAAAATAAAACAGTATTGGATATTTTTTTATATCTAAGAGTAAAAGGCTGGTATGCAGAGGTAAAACAAGAATTAGAAAATAGATACTTGCTGGTAAAACGAAATGGTTAGGTCATAAAATGTCAAATAAAAACGCAGAAGTTTCAATGCTTCGCTGTATACAACAAAGAGTGCCGTAAACAAAAATGGCAACAAAGGACGAAAAAAAAAAAAAAGAGGAAAAATAAAACAAACGAAAAAAATGCTAATATTCTGCGTTTACAGATTTTGTGCACGCCACCTGGCGGCGACTACATTGGAGCTGCAAAGGGAAGAGGGAAACTTTTCTTTCAAACCTACTTCCACAGGGTGGACATATCTGAAAATCTACAGTTTGATTCTAGTTCTACAGCATATAATGTGGATCTACAATTACATTCAGTCTGCGCCTATTTCACTAGTTAGTGATTCCGTTTCCCTACTTTGGACTTCACAGTCAACCTTCACAGGTAGGAACTAGGATCGTCCTCCTCGGGCCGACCTCAGCCCTATGGAAATTTACCATTCGCCCTCAACCTAATTATATGTATCGTTGGTCAGCTGTTGGAATCTTGTTAAAACTAGCCTTTGAGTTTAGTTTTAATGAGGTTTCAACCGCTGGCCAATGTCATATATTCATGAAAGTATGAAATTTGTAAATTTATCAAGGTTCAGGCCTGTTGAGTGGTTTCAGTCCATTTTCAGTTCTCTGAAGATTTTGCAATTCCCACCTGGGGCACATTCTCTGGCATATAGGAATACCATACAATTATGACTTGTAGATGTATCATGTACGATGACTATAATGACACAGAGAACTCTAAAGCTAACACTGTCTCTAGTGAACTATGCAATTACCTACTCAAACTCAAGGAAACAAAAGCTTACTCTGATGACCCAAAATTAATCTTTGTAGAACATAAAGGAAAAAAACAAATAACGTGCCACAAAATTATGTCTTGTATGTTTGGTGACTATAATGGCACTAAGACTAAGGGTCAGTCCAAAAAACCACCAATATTCAACTCAAATGAACGTAGCAATATAAATAATATAATTCAAAAAAAAAAACAATGTTCACTCTCAGATTACTTATTCGTGGTTGAAAATGAGAAAAAAAAAAGAAAAGAAAAGAATAATTAAAAAAACAAAAAAACAACAGAATTCCATCAAACTACAACTACAACCAATGTCATTATCTTGTCTTGAAGAAACAACAGAATTCCATCAAACTACAACTACAACCAATGTCATTATCTTGTCTTGAAGAAACAACAGAATTCCATCAAACTACAACTACAACCAATGTCATTATCTTGTCTTGAAGAAACAACAGAATTCCATCAAACTACAACTACAACCAATGTCATTATCTTGTCTTGAAGAAACAACAGAATTCCATCAAACTACAACTACAACCAATGTCATTATCTTGTCTTGAAGAAACAACAGAATTCCATCAAACTACAACTACAACCAATGTCATTATCTTGTCTTGAAGAAACAACAGAATTCCATCAAACTACAACTACAACCAATGTCATTATCTTGTCTTGAAGAAACAACAGAATTCCATCAAACTACAACTACAACCAATGTCATTATCTTGTCTTGAAGAAACAACAGAATTCCATCAAACTACAACTACAACCAATGTCATTATCTTGTCTTGAAGAAACAACAGAATTCCATCAAACTACAACTACAACCAATGTCATTATCTTGTCTTGAAGAAACAACAGAATTCCATCAAACTACAACTACAACCAATGTCATTATCTTGTCTTGAAGAAACAACAGAATTCCATCAAACTACAACTACAACCAATGTCATTATCTTGTCTTGAAGAAACAACAGAATTCCATCAAACTACCACTACAACCAATGTCATTATCTTGTCTTGAAGAAACAACAGCAAAAACTGTTTTACTCCCCACGTAAATCGTCTTTGATACAAAAAAAAAAAGGAAGGAAATTATTATAAATAAAAACAACAACTGAATGAAAGATAACAAATGTACAACCTGTTGA
The DNA here is from genome assembly GCA_963931925.1 of Onchidella celtica. NCBI lineage: Eukaryota > Metazoa > Mollusca > Gastropoda > Systellommatophora > Onchidiidae > Onchidella > Onchidella celtica. The sequence goes on along the minus strand of OZ007584.1, from coordinate 8,026,288 downwards.
CGGCATGTTGTGTTGAAATAAAGAGAACGTTACAAACTGAAAAACAAAGTCATTGATCACTTCTATTCTACAAACATTTTACTTTGCCACTGTTGATTTGCAACTGTGGGTTCAGATCATTGTACTTACAACATTATACATTATAAAACTGCGGAGTTGGAAATCAAAACATGCCAAGTATAGCTACTTGACAGTATTAGCAAGTTATGGCTCTTTAAATTAAAAAGTCGGTATGGAATACTACTTTCTACTTCAAGATGTTGAAAATTTGAAGACATTAATGTGTTTTAAAAAAATGGCAAGACCCCTCTGATCAGATGGTCAGACTAATCTCTGACCAGGTGAATAGTTTAAGCCGGTGATCCCAGGAATCAAATTTCATTTCAATCAAGTGCTGAAGACCTCCAATGCACTGACGACTGCCATTTTTAGGCTTAAGTTTGAGACACCCAAGTTTACAGATCAAAATTTAAAAATTTAGTCAGAGCCATCATCTTGGCTTAGAGAAATAACCCGGTTACAAAGAAAAATACATGAAAACCACATTAGCCTTACTCATTTTTCAGTAACTACAGACCAAAAACATCATTTTTCTCAAAAGAATAAATTTATCACTTAGCACATTTTGATGTTCAAGTCCACATTTTGTGCTGTAGAGATAAGGAAAAGTTTTGTGGAGACAGGGGATATACAACAAGAAAACAATTAGCAGAAGGAACACTCATAATAAAATCTTGCACTCTTGTGTGTCATTATGTGTCCAAATTTCACCCTAAACAGAATGAAAGAAGTGTTTAAGTGGGGATACACAGTTGTCATGTTACACAGTTAAGGGGGAAATCTATGGAAGTCCGTTATGCCACAAAGTTTTTAATTTTTTTTTCAAATTTTACGTTTTATTTTACATTGACATGGACAGTAAAGCTTAAGGGTTGCAAAAGCTGGTTTGTCAAGTGATCTAGAAATGAACTGGATAGGTACCCTGTTAGTCTCCGAGACTGTCCCTGTGAGAATCCCTCGTTCCCTATCGGGAAATATTACTCTTTTTACTCTCACAAGAGCAAAACAATATCAAACAAGCATTTTATCACCAATAGGCTCAAAAATACTCACGTATGGATCTTTCTGAAATATGACATGATGAAGTAAATTAGGGCTGCAGTCCTAACAGGCTATGTATAAGGGTATACAATTAGATAAGACCGAGGAATAGTTTGCAAAATGCACAAGTAATTGAATTCTTAGCTCACCACAGGGTTTAGGCCACATGTAACCAACAGAATACACCAAGCATGTGTTCCAGGGGAAAAACTCTCGGTGTGCACTGAATCTAACCTAGCATCTGTTATGCTGGAATTATAGCCTTTGCATTCTGGTCTGCTTTGTGTACACTTTTCACCAATTGCACTAACCCCCTTTCGCACATAAATCATGGGTTTCCTACTAGTGTTCCCATAAAGTCTGACAACAGTCCCTACCCAGGGCCGTCTCAACATCACTATAGGCCCCTGGGCAATGTGTGGGATTTTCCTCCCCATTTCAAAAACCAATGTAAATTCACATGCAAGTGTGCCCATGCATTAAGATGGCTATATCCCAACTGAAACAAGTTACAATTCCCTTAATAAACTCTATCACTCTTCAGAGTCACTAGATAATAAAATTTACACTAAACAAAATGAAAACATGTTGAATAAGGAAATTCCTTACAGTAAACCTTTCCTTTTTTTTCTTCACTCATCTTTTTAAATTGGTAAAGTTATAGTAGATATATAATATATACAAGGTTGTTACATAAATGAAAAAATTCACAGTTTAAACATCTCGCAATGCAAGTATTTCACATCTTTCAGGAAAATGTACCAGGAATTATAATACAAGTACACAATATTTTCATACCGAGAAGCAAATAAAAAAAAACCAAAGGTTGATAAAAAGAAAAAAAGTGCACAGAGAATGACAGAAAATGTAATAATTTATGAATGTAGTATTGTCAGCCTTTCCCAAGTCTTCCCTTTTCCTTTGTGTTTTATTGTTTCATTTCTGTATGATTTCTGCCACCAGGCTTTGCTACATACAACTTTTTCTTTCAGCCATATTTTGTCTAGAACTGTAGCAACTCAAACATTTGAAAATAGATTTTTATCAACTACATTCATGGGCCCAGACCAATTACTACAGGTCTAGGGAACAGTGACAGTATAAAAGTGCATTAACAGAACAATCATCTCCTCTGAAAAAAAAGGAAGAGCTTGTTGATAGAGCTTTGTCATTAGCACAGCCGTAATTGTATCAGACACAAAAGTGTTCTTGAAACCCTCAAATCAACAGCGCTTATTTTCAGTTTCAAAATAAATTCATTATTACTTTAATTATCATTGTAATTTGTCCACAAGCAGCACGAACTGAAAATTAGCAAACTGTTTGAAAATATTTGCAACCCACAAATCGGTATCTTTCCTTACGATATAATTACAATGCAGTTTGCGTTGCAAGCTTCCCTACTGGCAGTCGGTACAATGCAGCCCGCATTGTGATGTTGTAAAGGTATTCCTTGAAATTACCATTGGAAATTAACATCCCGTGATATTGGACCTTAAGAACAGAATTCTTGATAAAGCTTCCTTTGTCCAAGCGTGACCAGCGATACCATGCGTGCGACAAGTGTATAGTTTGGACAGGTGTTGTGCAGTAAGATGATCGTTGCTTACAGATGCACAGTACAGTATGATGTGTAAACCCAGGTGGTGCTCTGTCCAGACATGGAATGCTGGCCTGCATGGAGGAAATATTACAAAAACCACAGAAAAACTGTGGGGTCGCAGCAGGGCTGGCCACAGCCGAAATATTGAAGATTTTCTGACTTCCCTTTTAGTTTGCATTGTATCGTTTGGGTATTATTTCTTAAGTGGGGCTTTGCTACATACAACTTTTTCTTTCTGCCCAATTTTGACATGGCCCGCATGGAAAGAGTTAATCGGATCTGGCCAAAAGGAGTCAAATTTAACTAACTTAGACGTTCCATCCACGGAAAACATCTTGCACGTACATATAAGAGACACTGAGAAATCATAAACAACCAAAAGCTCGGTTTTGACCAAAATCACCTTTGATTGTTAAAGGTGTCGTGGTTTTATTTTTTTTACTGCGTGGCCTATGTGATATAATTATTGAGTCAGATAATTGAGCTGACAAAAAAAAACAACAAACAAATCTCTTGTGCTTCATTATCTCCTGTACACATCTCAGTTACCTGATAATTTCAAAATAAAAATGATATGTGTCACAACTAAAAGAAAAAAAAAATTAGAAAAAGTTGTAGATAGGCAGATCTTTTACAATGTTAAGGTTAAAGACATTAATGGAAAGAAAACAAAAATCCTAGGATTAGATACTATATATAATATAATGTGTAGTAAATATACAGCATAGTGCAACATGGTAATAATACAAACAACAGTTATGGAATAAAATGTTATTGAACAATAGTCAGTATGTCTCGAAGACAAAAGTCATTTTTCACTTCTATTTTATAACATCACCATAGCTGAAAGATAAACGTGACCCAAATGGTCAAAATGGTAGAAGTCTGACTCGCACATAAGGAGCCAACACTGAAGATCACAAGGGACAAAACAATTGACAGAAAAATATGAAACAGAAAATCGATATTTGAAATTTGAACATCCACAATGGCTGTGTTGCAACTGAAAAGGGAAATTTTCTAATATGGTACGTGGATCTGGCAAATACGGGCTTAAGGTGGAATTTTTCTGCCTTTCCAAAAAATCAAAATGAAATATTTCTAAGACAATTTGAAGCAAAATATTTTAACCGAATGCAGAAAAAATGGCTGTTCTTTCATTTTATATACAAGTATCAATTTCCTTACAAAAATTTCCCTCCGTTTGGAGGGGTTTTCTCAGGAATTTGGTCTTTTCAGTCTTTTACCTTAAGTCATTTGCTACAGTAAGCTGGCCATCCAGCTCGGGGGTGTTTCGCTTTGCTGTGGAACGCCGAATATTCGGCAATGAGTAGACTCTGATTCTCCAACCCTAAATAAATCTAATCAAAATATCAAATCCTATCCTAATTAATTCATTTTCTTTTATTTTGATGTGTAAAATATATTATGTCTTGTGTTCACACTGAGTGAAAGAAAAAACATCTTTGAACCACCCCTAAATTTCAAATTGGATAGTGTTAAGACTTCCTGTCCACACCCACAAATGGCACTGTAGAGAATGAGTTAAGCAAGAGTTTGCCAGGTCCACTCAAATATTTTGTGATTGCAGCTCTTTATTTCAAGCTTTGGCTTTCCAGAAACAAGGCTGATAAATCAAGCTTTTACACAGGATGGATAAAGAAGAAAATCACTTGTTGCTACTATGACTGTTTTTTCTCTATGATCTTCAATTTACAAATAAATTCAGGTGTTTATTTGTGAAAAAAATTTTGTACACATACAGACAAAAAAATACTGAGGAATTATAATCAACTCAGTTTTGACTGGAATCAAAGATACTAGCCCTTTCAATACGGAAATAGCATTGCTTCACCACTCTCAGGTTTTGTTCTTCCATTTCTAGCTTTTAAATGCAGATCACCGAAGTAATTTAGATTTATATTTACCATTCAAAACAACTGAAATAAGTGTATCTCAATATAAACTGGATTCGTGAAAATCTAGCTTTCACAGCGTCAGTAGTTAAAGGGCTACATACAATCAGATGAAACACTTATTTTGTTGTTATAACTTCAACTGCCTAGGAAAACTGGCTATTTTTCCTTTTAAATTGCAGCAGCACTGTAACAAATGGGTCCCGGCCCCAGTCACTGCACAAACAGGGTGCACAATTTTTAAGAGGTGTGCAGAAGGGAGTGTCGCATCTTATCGTATCTAGTACCTTTGCTGAAATTACTCTTGGCCAATAAAAGTGTTGTTTTGCCCCTTTCAGCCTTTGCAAGTTAATCACCAGTTTGAACAACTGAGTCACACACTGTAGGAATCTAATGAGAAATTTTGACCCGTCCTTAGTTATTACTAAATTACATATGAAATGTGTATGATTAAATATAAGACTCAACATCCCTCATTCACAAACTCACAAAAAGGTGCATGGATATACATAGATTTGTGCTGTAAGATATTCTGAAGATATTCTGAACTGAAGGAAGATAGAAATGACTACACAATAGGCAATTATGTCACAGTGCCTATGAAATGAGACCTATTAGTTTATTTCATTTCATCATTGACATCACAAAAGTTGCACTCCAGTTTCTTATTTTACATCAAGATTCTGTAATAAATCTAAAAAAAAAAAAAAGCACTGACTAATCTTGGAAAATTTATTTCTGTCTTTTTCTTGTCTCTTGATATTTTCAGGATGATTGCAGTTTTGTAAGTACCCTGAAGTGTCAATAATTTCCCCCCTCAGGTACAAGAAAGATATATATTTTCAAATGATGTCATAAAATCTGTGCTTTTCTGAAATTTTAAAACTACTTTTTACTCGAAATAGTGTCAGAGCATTGCATGATGGTCTACACCTAAATTATATTACCATGAAGGAAACATACCAAAATTCAGGCAATATTTATATATACCAGTTCATACTACATTTGTATTTGGTTACCTGTCACTTCAAAATCTAACATTATCATCACAATAACTTATAAAGATATTAACCAGTGTATCAAGGTATCACATCAACTTGGTATGTGGAAATGTGGCTCAAATACATAATGTTACATCCTTGCAAAATATACAAATTCTCATGGTACACACACAAAACCCGAATGTGGACAGATATATCATATAAAATCCAAAGTCAACGGAAAGAAAATGAATTCTTAGTAAGCTATATACAACATTTTACATATGCCACAAGCCTTACAGCGTTCCTACGGGTCCTTTAAAGTTAAAGACTTTCAAACACTTTCTTGGACAAAAATAATGACCATTTAAAATGCCTTAACCCCTTCCCCGCTTCATCTGGAACTGTTTCGGGCTGTCAGATCTCACATACTGCCATGTGCTTGGAACTGTTCTGGGCCCAGGTCATGTATGCATTTCTTGAGTGATCCTATGGAGACATTTCCCGAAATAGGATTGCTTTGTATTTCCTACTTTCCCCTACTTACTTGCGTCATTTGCGTGTATTTCGAAAGCGTGGGATTTACAGCATGTGATTTTTGGAATTTGCATATTTTGTCCCCTTTTGCACCCGGCATATGAGAGGAAATCTGTGTGGCAGGCAAGGGGTTAAAACCCTTTCTGAACTAGTTTACAAATGTTCTGGGATCCTATGATGAAGCATTTGCAGTAAGTCAGTGACTAATTATGTGCTTAACATCGTCAGTCGGCTGTTGGAACCTGGTTAAAACTAAACTCTTAGGGGGACTGTAGCTAATTACAAAGCCAAACAGAGAGAAGACTTGAGTTGAGTTCACTGCTCAGTTATAGCTTTCTTTGCACAAGTGTTTAGTTTTAACAAGGTTCCAACAGCTGACTGACTAGTGTAACATAAAACTTCCTGCACTAATGGCAATCTGGTATTTTACTCCCTTTTTGAGGATGTATGGATGAAAGTTGAACATTAACAACTTGTTAAAGCCTAAATGTGAATTCTGAGAAAATAAAAAACTCAATGGACCTGTAGGAACACTGTACAAAAATATCATTCTCTGTGTATCTCCATGACACATAATGTCATTTTCTCCTTTCCCACCATAAATATTCATTTACTCAAAACAGCAAATTATTCTGCTATTCAACTAAAGATTTGTCAGTTTTAGTATAATTTAGTGCCATTTAAAAGCTTGACAATACATGTATAAACTTTTTTATGTTGAACAATGATAAACTGTGTCATTATTACATTTTAAAATATGAGTTGGTGAGAAAATGCCAATGTGTCTTTTGAATTAAAATCACTCTAAAAAAACATCATGGTTCCAGTATTATATTATTCTATCTCCACACCGTACAAAAATTGAGATAAAGTCATGATATCGCATGACAAAGTGTATTCTATCAATCCTACACAAATCATGAAGGTACCTGACCCCTAGGAAGAGATGTCAAAGTGTTTAAAAGTTGTCCAGACACTTTATATAGTCAAACTTCAAAACTTTACAAGCGATTTTCTCGAAATCTGCTGACTGTGGAGACAGAATAAGACATAACTGGGGCAATGACAGGTATAAACTTTTTCCTATGCCCAACAATGATAAATTGTGCTATTACTACATTATAAAATATGAGTTGGTGAGAAAGTGTGTTTGTATTTCTTGAATCAGAATCACTCTCAAAAATTAATTTGAGATGTTTATGGAAGTTGGGAAAAGTTTTTCCAGGGAGCGAATGTATGTTTTTCAGTTATGAGAATGAATTAAAGTTCAGTTTTATTTTTCCTTTTTTTTTTCAACAAAGTGAGTTGTAGGTTTTCATAAAATTCAAGTAAAGTTACTATTGAAATCAGATAGTTTCTCAAAGCTGCGTTGCCAGAGTTGATGATGAAATGAACTTTCCAGAAATGTTCATTTTGTTGGGGTTTCCACGTGAAAACAAACTCCACATGTCAAATATATCTTGCAGCTGATAAACCTTCCCCAGGGTCTCAGAAATTCAGTCTGGCAGCAAAAGTGTTAAATCTTTATAAATACTTGAAAAATAAGCAGCAAGAGAAAGATTGCCTCCTTACATTTGGCTTGAAACAAAAAAACAACAACAAAAAAACAACACGAGGAATGATGACATCACAGAATATGCTGCTGAAACTCTACATATTGACAATTCAAACTGCCACGCCTCCACTTCTTTTTTTAACCACTATATCAACCGTCAGCTGAGCTGTGTGACTAAATCTAACTTAATCTTGAAAAGAGTTAGTGCCTGAGCTCTGTCAGGCCCCGAGGGTAAAGCAGGATTAACTGATTCACTCCCCCAAGCCGCTGGCAGTTCGTACAAAAACACACAAACTTCAAACTGTGCGTGAAAATTACATGGACACAATATTATGTTTGTTTTTAACCCTTTGACTGCCGGACCATTTTTCCTTAAACTTTCCCTCACTGCCAGAGGGTTTTGGGGAAAACCTCAAGAATTAGGGTGTTACAGAGAGAAATTCATAAAAATTAAGTTTTAAAGAATTTTATATATCCGTAAAAAGGAAAGTTGGAGAAAAATAGAGGAGGTATCAAGTTATGCACTGATGAAGGTGGTGGTGGTGGCGGTAAGGGTGGTGCTCACTGCAGCTTCAGCATCATCACCAAAATCTTACTTTTTTTTCATTTTATGTAATAAAATCTAGCTCTGAACTCTATAATGGCTCTAAAATCCTATTAAAAATCATTGGAAGTCATCAGAGAAAGAAAAAATTACATTTTAAAAGAACGGGTCACACCACCTAACCCTCAGCACCATCCTGATGACTTAGAGTGAAAATGACAACGTTGTGAGAAAAAGTGGGAATTTAGTAAAAAAATTCATAAGTAAGTCCGATCATTTATAACAATTTTATATGCCTGCAAGAAGACAATTTGAAGGTAATTATGTGCCCTGTCCAGTGGTTTGTACTATTTGGTGGTGGTGGGGGACGTGTCATTTCATCCTGACCTTTTGTAGATCTCGTGCCGTAAGCCAGCCTAGCACTCGATCGGCATCTAGATCTAGATCTAGATTGACGTCGCCCGTGGGACCAAAATCCCTCAACGAAACCGATGCAGATCTTCCATTATTCACCCCTGTGGCTTTAAAACTCTCAAAATCACTATTTTCTTCGTCAGACGACCGAAAAAATGTCAGAAATGAGTCATTTTCAATTTCTGAATCACTAGAGGAACCGTAAACAAACCTCGTCGTTAGCTCGATCGAAAATCGCGCAGAAAAAACGAACGGCTCGGAGAAAAATAATAAATGACCCACCAAATTCTTTCTTGTCCAATCGGGAATAAGATTTTTCGACTTCCGGTGCCCGAACTACTTCCTGTTTATAAAAGGTCGGTCCAGGCGCACGAATTCGTGCGACAAGGTGGACAAGGTGGTCTAGAGGCAAGGTGCTCGCCTCTCATGCCAAGGGTCCCGGGTTCTAAACCCGGGCAGTGCAGGCATGTTGGAAAGTGGATTTTTCTCATATTTTCAAGTCCCTGGTCCTATTGGGGGGTAGGATCGAGTAGTTCTTGGAAATTGGATTTTTCTCATATTTCCAAGTCCCTGGTCCTATTGGTGGGTAGGATCGAGTACCTAGTCTTCTCGGATAAGGACGAAAAATTCGGAGGGCCCGTGTGCACGTTGCGCACGTTAAAGATACCTTGGCAGTTGGAAATCGTAAAGAGCAGGCCGAAAGGCCGCTGCCCGGGCAAAATTGAAATTAATAGATTAAAATTTATCCATATCATCTCCCCCCCCCCCCGCCAGAACAAGAAATAATAAAACAAGTAAAGTGAGGTGTAAATGCCAAGGGCAGCGAACCTCCTAAAATAAAGACCTCAAAATAAAAAAAAATTTAAAAAAACGAATTCGTGCGACTGGCAGCTGATCGCTAGTCGGCGATTTGGCGCACGAATTCGTGCGCTCGGCAGCCAAAGGGTTAAATGTCTAATAATTTGGCATTTTTTTAATACCGTACCAGTCAAAATTTTTTCTGGTAGCCTTAGTCCTGATTCGTAATGACAATTCGTAATGAACATAATGGGTATCATGAGAGCTGTGGCCATCGTAAGAAAAGGCTAGGAGTGAGTCAGTTAATGCAGGAATTATATCCATGTAAAGTCTATTCTATCACTGTAATGAGTTTGCATTCTCTTCTGATGTTTGTCCATTTTTATTGCTCACTGTCATGGGAACTTCACATGGAGACTCTTCAAATCTTATTCTTCCAATGGTAATATTACATGAATGTAGGGAGACACAAGTTTCAAGAGGTTAGCAGCCACATTCTGAAAACAGCTCAACAGTGGATGTAACCTCTCAGAGCATAACAATGGTGTTGTACACAAACCAGCTAAATCCGAACATTTCATGTCTTTTTATAGTACCAATTCATGGAGCTTGGAATCCGGCATTGTGTTGTCCCCTTAGTATGACAAGGTTCTAACTCCCTTCTGTCAACTTTTGAGAAATCGAGGATTGAAGTTTCATGTGATCGTTGCTTTTAGAGCAAAGAATTTTGTTATTTTTAGTAATACTTACAAATTGCTTGATACTTTGACACACGATAGAGAAGGCCCATAAAAGTATTGTGTAGTGTGTAACTCAGTTCAGTCAAAAAGTGGAGATAGAACCTTGTCAGTCTAAAGGGATGATATGTAAAAATAGCTGTTACCATTATCCAACAGAAATACTCAAAATAAATGTGATCAAACTGGCTAGGTCCATTTCCCTTTTGTTTTATCGGCAGTTTTTTGTTCCTCCTGTAAAATTTGCTATCTTGTCTGGCCGGTTTGTGCCTGATACCATCAATAAAGTGGTTGGCATTTTGTTTTTACGTCAGGTCTGACATGGTAAAAGTGAAAAAAACAACAACAAATAAAAAGTGTATGGACAAAAAAAAGCTATTTCATAAATGTATCACGACAAAATTCATGAAATTTATGTATCATTCTGGAAATTTCAGTCACTTATCACTTGTCGTTTTTTTGTGTCAGTGTTTTGGTGAGTGCTTGTCGGCTGCTTTCTGCGGGGACTTGTTCTGTGATGCCATCTGGTTAGGTTCGTTCATCCCCTGTTGTCGAATGTTGTATGGGGAATTCTCCTCTCCTAGCAACCAGTAGGTGACGATGGAACCTTTGCCCTGCAAGTAAAATGAAAAATGTTACACTAATCAGTTGATCCACCAGCCATATTTAGTGTCGGAAGAACAAACCAAAAACACTCTGTGACATCATGCGCAGCCTACCTATACAATATTAAAGCTGTTTTTATTCTGACAGTCCTTAGTTAGTCCTTTGATTTTAATCTTTTTATTTTGGGGCAGTCTTAGGTAAACGAAACCTACACGTTGAAAAATACTAGGCTCATAGGTTTCACCGAGTACTTTAAAAATTCCAAAGTTGAATGATCTTAACATTCCCTGGAAGTAAGAAAAACATTGCTCATATTTTCCTGTCCCTGATCCCATCAAGCACCTAGTCTTCTTGGACAAGGATGAAAAATTCAGAGGGCCCGTGTGCACGTTAAAGATACCTTGGTAGTTGCAAATTGTGAAGAGCAGGCCGCAACAAGGCCGCTGCCCAGGCAAAATTCTAAAAAACTAATCCCTACCACAACAAGATAAATAGAAAGAAGAAAAGTGAGGTGTAAATGCCAAGGGCAGCGAAACCTCCTAAAATAAAGAGCTAAACATCAATTTTGCCATTCATCATTCTCTTTGATGGCTGACCTACTTTTGACCTGCTGGATTTTTCCAAAAATCTTGTTTTTTGATCATATTTCTTACCTTCATCTCAACAGCACCACGGACCTCCAGCTGGAATGTTGAAAACTGATCCAAGATCTCCTTGGTGCAGGGACTAACATGGATCCGCAGAGCTGCAGGTTTGAGAATGAAATAAAAAAGAACAGAGATGAAGGAACTAGTGAGACGAAAGAAAGAATGAAATCTGGAATGAAAAACCCACAGCCACGGTTTAATAAAGAATCTATCTACATATTTATCTAATAATATATATGTGTGGTGCTCTGGGGAAACCCTTCACGTGGGTCAAATTTCACATTTTGAGATATACAGCTATTATGAAAGAGGGACATTTTTTGTCTATTTTGCTTTTTATTTGAAGTCAATGTCTCAAATAGTTTTTGAGACATGGCCATTTAAACTTTCAGGTGTAGTAACCGGAGAAACTGAGAAAAATGACCTTGTAGACCAGTATCTCAAAAGCGGTCTGTGAGTCGTCTGATGGGTTCCCTGGAGCACCACACATATAATTCACAAATTCTCCACCTTTGAATGCAAAATGCTTTTTAATTAGGCCACCTATAGTAACCAAATTTACACGTTTCAAATGCCTTGGAAGGTGCACCGATGTTTAGATTTTTTTTATTGATTTTGTTTTCGTGTTGTTTTTTTGAGTTTGCTTTGTGTCGCTGACTACTCGCCTCCAATCCCCATTTTTCACAAGCACATGACCCATGACATGAACACTATTGAAGTAGACTGACGATATTTGAAGAAAATAACCCACAGAAAATTTGAGGGATCCCCGCATGGCTTGGAATAAAAATAACATTTGACTCATTTCCTGCGGTAACTTTTGTGGGTGAGGACAGGAACTCTCAACACTATCCAGCTTGATATTTAGGGATGGCTCAAAGATCTTTTCATTTCACTCAGTATGAAAAAAGACATGACATATTATATATCAAAATAAAAGAAAATCAATGAACCAGGATAGGATTTGACATTTTAAAAAGTTGGCTTAGTGTTGGAAAATCGGTGAATTAAGTGAACATTGTTTTATTTCAAAGACATTGGCGGTTAAGATTGATACTTACGTAATCCATTGGACTCCATTCTTGAAGATGTGTTGACAGTGTCCCCAAACAAACAGTAGCGGGGCATTTTCAGACCCACAACACCGGCACAGACTGGGCCTAAAGTAAAAGACGACACAAGAAAAGACTAGAATGAATAAAGTTTCTCGGTGACGTCGCTGGTGTCAGGGAAATAAAGGCATATGTGACAAAGTTTCTTAAATCGTAATGAAGCCACACAGACAAAGCTGGATAAATGACACTTTATTGGCTTAAGATGATTTCCGACAATACTGAGGTTTTGGTTCATTATGATTCCTCGCCATTTCTTCATTGTATGCACAAAATGCCTAAAAAAGAGTGCATTGTGCCCTGGCGCACATGAGACTGTCGGAAGAATGTATATTATTAAAGATAGCTTTCTAGGTCAGAGAGAAAAAGAGATTTGGGGGTGGAGGGGCGGGGAGTAGCACAGGTTTATCTTCGACAATGCTGGGCACCTCATGTAGTGTAGTACAAACAGGTGGGACATCACAATAGCCATGCTGTATTTTAAAGAAAATAAGACATATGAACTGATCCATTTTCACATTTAATGCATTTTCAGTAATTTAAACATTCGCGGGCCTGCTTTTAATCACATTATTTGGTACATTCTGAGAAAATTTCAAAACTGGAGTCAGGTAGACAGAAATAGACATTAACGAAACAAACATACTTGGTCTAAGTTTGATCCCTCCACTACTAACATGCACACATAAAACCTACCACTGTGAATTCCTATGCGCAGTTTCAGCTGGTCGCCGGGCCGATGCTTGATTTTGAATTTGAATACGGCGTCCAGTAAGGCCAAGGACATCCGTGCAATCTCTCGTGCATGGAGGTTCCCATTTCTGACCGGCAGGCCAGATACTACCATGTAGGCATCACCAATGGTTTCAACCTATAGAAATACAGTTTGCAGGGGTCAGAGATTAGAAGGAAGAATCCACTTCACTTTAAATACTCACCACCAAAATCTCTTATATATATATATAGAGACCACCCGTAAAATATACACACTCAGAGGAGGGGGGAAAGGGTGGAACTTGTCCCTGGCGTACAAAAAATGTCCGTAAGGAAAGAGGAAGCTTGTAACCATTTCTTAAGACTGGAGTAACTCAAGAATTCGAGGAATTGTGTTTTATATATGTTTAACTACATTCAAAGTCGCATTGAACAATCTTGATTCTAGACTCCAGAGCTGAAAAATAATCAAATAGCAAACTTAAGGCATCGTCACGAGATCCGTTGTGCTAAGTAAAAGTTTTTCGCTTCTCCAGAAAAGTAGCCAAAACCAGCTACTACAATTTTAGGGAACTGTGACATTTGATGTATGCTCGCCAATTATGATAACAAGCTAAACAGTTTGGTTTAACTTTTACCTGTTCTTTCAGCAAAGTAAGTTGGAAAAAAATATATAACCAATGAAAATGCTAATATCACTTGAAGCCTCTGAAAACCAAGGTCTTATCAAGGACAATCAGTGTTTTAATGGCTATATACTGCTGCAAGAGGGGAGGGGAAGAGTGGTTGAGGCTCATGGGGTTGGGAAATTAGCCACAATCAAGTAAACACTCTTTATGGAAGATCCCATTACCACAAAGCTCTGCCTTCTATTTCAAAATGCTGAGATCCAAGCGGTGCATAATGCGATGACTGCGCTGCTTCCATACATTCAAAGTCAAAATACAGCAAAAAAAGACAATAACTTGTGTATACCCCAAAGTCTAATGTTAAAAACAAACAGCTATACAATAAATTCTGATTCAGTCTCACCTTATAGACATCAAAATGTTCTACGATGGAATCAAAGCAGGTATAGAGATCATTCAGCAAGTCCACGACCTGGTGGGAAAAAGAAAGAGTGTAAAAAGCAATTTTTACTTCATCATTGCTCCTAGAAATACATGTCTGTCCAATGGTGCACTTGGAAAATAATATTTCCTGGAATAATGAGCTAATAGTGTGTATTGTATTTAACAACAGGAACCATCACTGGTCAGTTGCCCTGCCAAAGAATAATCCGTAAAGTATGCACATGATGAACTCTTAGCTTGTGAAAGGGTTTAGGCGACAAGTCATAAACACGCGCATAAATGTGAACAAAATTCTCGTTGTGCTCTGAATCTTGCCTTGTAGCTGTTTATGCCGGCATTATTGTCACTGCATTCTGCTCTGCTGTGTAAACCCAATATTTCACTCTGCACACATTTAACCCCCATTTTCATTTCATACTAGTACTGTATAAATCTTTAACCCTAAAGTACCTATTTTAATTATGTGAGTGGATCTGGCGAAACTAGGCCTAAGCTGAAATTTTTATACCTCTTTAAAAAAAATCAAAATAAAATTCTAGGACAATTTCAAGCAAAATATTTTAACTGGATGTAGAAAAATAGCTAATCTCTCATATTATAAGTAAAATCTCAATTGCAATTGAGAATTTTCCCCCCTTTGGAGGAGTTAACCCAGGAACTTGGTCTTTTATCTTAGGCCCAATTATGCCAGATCCACTCATATATGTGTGGCGCTCCACAAAAACCCGCCGGATGATGCACAGGCTGCTTTTGAGATACAGGTCTGCAAGGTGATTTTTCTGTTTCTCCGGTTACTGACACTTGGCCTGACACTTTAAACGGCCATATCTCAAAAATTATTTGAGATATTGACTTCAAATAAAAAGCAAAATACTGTATAGAAAATGGCCCTCTTTCATAATAGTTGTATATCTCAAAATGTGAAATTTGATGCATGTGACGGGTTTTCCTAGAGCACCACACATATGTTGGCTAATCCCACACATTAAAAGAGAAATGATGAAACTTTGAACAGCTCCAATACCTGCATAGGTGTACTCTCCGCAGACATTGCTGTAAAGCCGCAGATATCACTGAAGTAAATAGTCACTGCGTCATACCACTCTGCACTTAATGTCTCCCCACGTATCAACTGAGATGCCACATATCTGAGAAAGAGAACAAATACATTTCTCCTGACGTTACAAAAGAAATGAAGAATTCAAACTTGAAGAAGGGTGATATCAATGATTATAGAATTACATAAGACAGGTCACTGTCTTTCATTTTCTTTTGCGGTTTTATTGTATCATTTCTGTATTATTTCTTACATGAGGTTCTGCTACATAGCATTTTTTCTTTTTGCAATATTTTGACTTTTCTTTAAGCCTTGCTCCCATCCCACAGATTTTCTGTGGTTTTTTACAATATTTTGTCAATCTTCTTCATGCTGTGCCTCTAAAAATAGTGTGCATACAGTTGGCACACTGATTGTCAGTGAGGCCTATGATGCACTGCATGAAAAGATTGTTAATAACATGTATCAGGTTTTATAAAAGTTAATAGTATGATCTTGTTATGGTGCAATCAAACTCAGAAAGAAAAATGGTCCAAGTTTTCCCACAGTGATTGAAGTTATAATGACAAAGTAAGCTACTACAGTCAAGACCTCAACTGATAGCTAAACAGTCAACACAATTCAGTATTGTTTTCTGTTCGTATTTGACTGCACAAAACGAATGCCATTGTTTATGGGGTGTCCCTTGCACTGGCCTGTGCGAAACATATGAATGCGTTAAGCTCCAACTGTCCTGTCTTATCCTATCTGGTATCTAGAGTGATACTCCAGGATATGTAAGTCAAAAAATAATCAAAACAGCAAACTTTCAAAAATTCATCATAACTAGACCAGTTGTGCAAAAGTAAACCAGACTTTTGCATCTCCTGCAAAGTAGCCAAAACCACTTACTACAGTTTTAAGGGACCGTGCAGTACATTATTGATTGACTGGTCACTTTTCCAGGTCCGGGGGCAGTTTGTTCCCAGGAGTCAATATCAATGACAAATGAACTATTTTACCATCCGTCAGCTGTTGGAACCTCATTAAAACTAGCCTTTGAAGTTATTAATGTCAGGGAACCATAGTCAAATAAGAGAATACACTGAGTTGTGGTCACTGCTCAGCTGGACTACCGTGCAAAGGCAGAGTGACGTTTATGTCATTTGATCTCTCTCTCTCTCTGAAACAGATATCGACGATCATGATTCGCCACTCATTCCTCTGCTCAGATGCTCTCAAAAAGCCCATATTGTCCTGGTTTTTCCCTGTTGCCCATCTGTTCAAACTCTCTAAATATGTTATTCTTTGTCTACCTCTGCTTTTTTTGCCCCCCTATTTTTCCAGTCAGAGCAAGGTGTTCAAGTCCTTTGTGTTGATTCAGGTGTCCCAAGAACTGCAATTGTCTTCTCCTAATTGTTTTTATAAGTGATTGCTCCATGTTAGCGTCTTTCATCACCATTTCATTCAATTTCCTTTCCTTCCATGAAATAGTTAGGAGCCTCCTTAAAAACCGCATTTCCGTTGCCTCTAGCTTGTTTTTCCATGTCCTTAGTTAATGTCCGGCATTCACATTTGATACTCGTGAGAAAAACACAAAAGAAGTTGTGTGGCAATCATGGCCAGCCTCCATATATAAATGTTCGTTTGCCACACAAGGAACTACTATTTCGGTCATAAAAGAATTAACTGTGAGACAAATTCATAGAGACAACAGAGTAGGAAATGCCATACTGCCAGTTACGCCTCTATGCCTTTGGGTGGCAGTGCAGCTTTCTATGTAAAATACTACTGTCCTGTAACAACAGACTTTGAGTTTAGGACCCCAGCAGCCGACCGACAATACTCACCTAGGCAACATGTTGTATAGGAGCTCTTCAGCTTTCTTCTTCTCCTGCAAGTAGTCTGAGGTCCTCTCTTCCACCAGAGCCTCCAGGTTATTGGCATACTGTTCCATTCTGGACAACAGGTTATCAAGGATATCTCCTTTGTCACCGTCCCTGGAAATAGAGAGGAAAACAGTTTACAAATCAGGAAGATTAGAGGGAAAAAAAATGTAAGTAAGAAGGGTAGCAATTCAAAAGAATGTTGTTACAAGTACATCCCCCCCCCCCCCCCAAGTTTTTTGCGCTATGGGTATGAGGTTTAAAGCCTTATGTGACTCCAGAGATAGAGAGCTCCTCCCAAAATACCCCTAACAACAGTCTTAATTAATTATTCTTTCAGACTTTCTTTTTGTTTTCCTCCTGTTTTTTTGGTTGAAAGGGGAGGAGGCAGGGTTAGGGATTTGATAAGACTTAGGGTTGAGGATAAGGACGGGGTTAGAGGTAGGTACCTATGTCAGTAGCGCAAAACCCTTGGGGTGCATACCTACAAGTAACAACAGTCATCCAAAAACACTGATGTTAGGGAACTATGATAATTTACATTATAAGCTATAGATGAACAGTGAACACAATTCAGTATTCTTTCCCATTTGTCGTTGCAATTCGACAGTGATCCCCTAACACTAAAATCAACTACCAACAGCGATTTAAAAAATCTGTGATTTATGTACATAAAATCCAAGATGGCCACTGTTACCACGGCAATGAAGTAGGGAATACGAATTACATACTTTTCATGACAACTCACCATGGGTCTTGAGTTTCTAACTTCATAAATAAGTCGTGAGAAGTCTTAACTGTAGTCCCCCCTCTCCCCCTTCTTCACTGAAACCAATTTCTCAATAACCCGACGAAGGGTCTAAAAAAAAAAAAAAAAGGCAGGGTAGGGAGAGAGAGAAAAACAATGGCTTATTCTTAAAATAATAGAAAAAACAAAACTAAAACAGGAAATCTATGGTTTCCTTCAAGGCTTGGAGCAAATTTAAAGTATGGCACTGAAAAAAAAAAGTTGCATTCACTGTCACAAGTGGAGTGAGCGCGATTAAAAGGATTGCGGTAAAGTGGGTATAGAGTTGTAAGATTAACTCACTGATAGTTGAAGCAGACAGTTAACTGGAAAGCGTGCAATGACATGAGCACAGTTTTGGAGTTATTGAGGTAACGTCTGTGTAATGAAAAGTCACTGCAAGCTGAGAAGTTCAAGAGAACAGACGTGTGAGAGGCAGTCGGGAGTTTTGATTTATTCCAGTGAAGACTTAGGCCAGCACTGAAGTGACGGGGTCGGGCTGTGATGCCACCGTTAGGACAGTGAGGACATAGACCAAGGGTAGCTGTGGCGTAAGGCCGGCAGGCAGCACAGTATCCGTGGCCGTCTAATTCGGGGAATCGAGGCGGGCCATATTTAGGAGATAAGTGACTTTACGAACTCCTTCGTGTGGTCGTATGGTTGTTCCATGGGAACTTTGTCAGTAGATGTGTTGGGAATATGAGGTGATGCATATAAAGTGATAAGGTGAAAGATATTGACGCCTATTAAGGGCTGAACATGAAGTAATCACCCAAGTAACGAATTGTTGAATATGGGATCACCTTGACTTAAAGGGTCATAAGGACTGACGTTGAAGATATATGTATTACGGTTTTGTACTACGAGGTAGTGCAGATATTGATGTTAGGTTGAGTTATGGGCAGCGGGATATTGTACTACAAGGTAGTCAGCCGTTGATGTTAGGCTGAGGCCAACTTTCATATTTTAAAGAAGTGACTATACTGTAGTGGAACTGGAACTGGAAGTGGAATGAATGCTTGAGGGGACGAGTACTATGTTGTACTTATTTGATTGTATTTATTAATGTCGTAATAAATGTTTGAGCCTGTTTGACTGTTTTGTTAATTGTTATACTTGTTTGTTTGTGATTGTTTAATTGTCATATTAAGGACATCTCCCAATCTGGGATTTGTTACATTCACAAAGCCTTGAATTAGGAACAAACATACACACACACACACACACAAAACACCATTACTGCTTCACAAAGCCTTGACTTAGGAACAAACATTCACACACACACACACAAAACACCATTACTGCTTTTATCACTATCATGAACACCCACTTGTTCATCTTCTTGATAACTGTTCTCAGTTGTTGAAAGTCTGGCCTGTCCGCTGGTTCCTCCGCCCAACATCTACGAATGACTCCAGCCAGTTCATCGTTGGGACAGTCAAATTCCTCCAGGGTGGGTCTGAAGTATGGCTTCATACCTTTCTTCAGCTTTTCTGTGATTTCTGAAAGTTTCACAAACAAAGAAAACATCAGTGAAGTGTCAACAAATAAAAATGATAATACAAGGAATAAACAGCCAAGACTTTATGGACCAAACAGCTGTGACCTGTGTATTCACATTGTAGTTTACAGATTCAAAAAAAAAAATGTAGGTGGGAATTTATCTTCAGGGCTGACCTTAGCCCTATCGAGGTTTTCATCCACCCTCAACTTGTATATACATTCATGTTTACATTGTATTTTACAAGAATGTTGTCAAATTACAAAGCCAAACAGAGAAGACCAGCTGAGGTCCCCGGCCCTGCCCGGGATAAATCGGTTTGAATATTAGTTTCAGTTCTGAGTGGTTATTATGGACCTGCTTCATCTTGCCTTTTCCTATTTGTTTATTATATTTTTGTTTGTTTGTTTTTAAATAAGTCTTACTGCTCTGCCTTTGTGAGTTGACACCCTGCGCATCCCGTACAATAGCATGATTTGCGCACAGGTTAGTGTGTTTGATAGTGAACACATCGCAGGAAGTGATAACGAAACCTTAAAATGGCGAACCATGACTCGAAATAGATCTTAATGATGCCGAATCAATGAAAAATCAAATGTAGAAGCCTGAGCATTTCATAATTTCTAATATAGCCCATGTTAATTTCGCAATGATAACATAGCCTTAGTGTGATGCGGTTCCTGAGCCTTAGGTGACCAAAGTTTCGAGTTACCAAAATATATATATAGATACTGAGTTGTATTCAGAGTTAAGCAACGTTTGTAATGTAAAAAAATACTATGCACCATAGAAAATTTTAAAATGCCTCTGTTCAGTTAGAAAAGCTAATCTGTACTATAAAAAAGAAAGGCTCACAGGATTTTTAACAAGACCTGCTGCTGCTCACACAGCTTGTATTTGTCTCGGATTTCACAGGTGCTTTCCTTTTGACCTGTAAGAGGTTCTATTAAGATTAAGAGATCTGACATGGTGGGGCACGGCTGCTAACAAGCGAAACTTTAGTTGGCCGCCTAGCCCCCGCCACGAGGTCGGGGTCAAGAGGTCAATTGCTTCGCGCAGCGCCGAAACCGAAGCTATATGACATCGTCTATGGAAATATTTATAGTGGTTTGAAGTGTTAAAATTCCACACTTTTCACCCTGTTACAAGAGAGATGAGAGGACTAGTTACATAAATGTGAAAATCTAGTTGTTTTAGTATGATTAGTTGCATAACTATGCCCGTTAGAAAATGCTTCATTTTCACCACAATTTGACTCCATTACTGGTGTTTTAAAAAAATTTGAATAAAATACTTCCTCACAAAAAACAACTCTGAATCAACTGTCGAACACAGAGGAGACAATGAGCTACTCAGTGTGCCAAAAATCAGGTGAAGGGCAAGTCACAGGATGTCTCTACAGCTGTTTAATTAACACAGAGGTTTCAGATAACACTGCGCTGGTCAGTTTCACGTCGTCACGGGCACCCCCTATCGGCGATAGAAGCTGTTAAAGTCTGATGTTACTTGAGTCATAAATCTATGTGAACGGGGATTGAGTTGCACAATTTGTGTGATGGTCAGTCAGAATCACTCAGAAGGAGGTGGGGGAGGGGTGTTACAGAGTGGGTATTATGACTGCATTTTAAATCGAGAGGTATTTACTATTTAATCTTTCGTACCATGCCACACACTAAGAACAATCTGAATAAGTTTCATAAACAGACCTGCAGGGCCACAAATTTAATTACATTAAATTTCCTAACAATTTTGTCTAGATCTCTTACATACTAAAAGACAACATCAGCAGCATCAAATCAAAATTCAATAATATGTCACTGTCATGATTCGGATGTTGTTAAAACTCACGCAGAGAGTGAGTTGTTGTTGTTTTACCAGGGCCATGAGAAATTGGCTGGTGGCCTTGAACGGTCCTCGCCAGAGTATAGTTGGTGAGTAAATAAATGTAAAGTTAAACTGTTAGATTCACGCTTGTGGGTTTTAATGTTCGTGATTAATAAGTAATGGAGTAGGGGTGAAACAAGGTGGGGCTAGTTGACATTGTTAGTTATGACTGGACGGGTTTTTGCACGTAGCTGGCTGGTGGAATGGTGCAGACGTGTTACTACAATTGGAATGGTGGGAGGTTTCGACCTATGAGATAGCTGAACTAATTGGGCCAGCGGACTAGCACGCTGGGTAGTTAGATAGTATAAGACATCGTGTAACGTTCAGATTTAGGTGAATACAGACGAGAGAAGCATCGTTTCGTGAAGTATCTCCGGTTGGCCAGTACCTGAACTGTGTGGTCTGAAGACTAAGAAGTCCTTGCTAACGGACTGACTGAGCTCTAGAAAGAAAGGTCTGAGTGGGCTGACCTTTGAAAGCCCACGCTGCGCTATTTTGATGTTCGCGCCTCCCAGTAGGCGTGAGCAATGGTAATATATCTTAATTATTCAAGTATAATAGAGATCGGAGATAGAGAGAGAACTACAGCCTCATAGGAAGACTAAGGAAACCCCAGCTGGCACTCGACCACGAGTGTCCTGTATGATAGATCTATTGCCATAGTATGATTGGAATAATATAGCACATTGTTGATGAATTGAATAGTGATTGTGCATAAAATATAGTCTTTTGGCAACTGCTTAAATTACCTACAAGCCGAAGAGTGCTTCTGTAGGCTTTGAACGTACTGGGCTCTCCTAACATTTAAGCCCATATGATTTATGGAGAGTTTGCCTGGCGACTGGCCAGTGGCGACTCAACTGTCACTTTAAATTGATATCCAGTTTCGTATAATATACCTATTTACTATTGATTGCAGTACCTCCATAGCTACATGAATATCATTGGTTAAGTTATTAATTAGAGTTTTTGGTTTGAATATATACCTCTATTGTCTTTTGTTTTGTTATTAATATTTATGTAAACTATGGCCTGACCGGCCTGACATATATACGCTCTAGTTATTTAGTACTTTTCTTGTGTGGTTGTGTCCGAGTGTGAGTTAGCTGCCTCTCGTGCAGTCGTAACATCCCCAAGACCCTAACTCTGCTCGTGACAGTCACTAGAAGTCTCCTCTAGATTCCTATAAGATTAAGATCATTCTGACTCACTAACAATTTAAGTACTAGTAATATATCTCTCAGATATAGTCTGCCTACTATCTATCAAGCAATATACTAATGTCTCTGGCGACGATGTCATCTCAGCTATTTGTGCCTACCGCTTATAATGGATCAAGCTCGTCAATATAAACTGACGTAGTTAAGTCTATTGGATCTACTCTAGGATGGGCTGGCAATCCCCAGCCTCATCCAGACAAATCAATCCCAATTCACAGATGTGTATGCCAAACATTCATACTCGTTGCAAGTCAATATAATTCTTTGTCTTGCATTCTTGGGTAGCACTCCTAGCATATGCGGCAATCCTGTCCTACTGGATAAATTATGTTCAGCTCCTCGTTCATTGTTGAATCATCAAAGGACAAACACTTACACTTGGTCCCTGGTATAGGAAAACCAGGGAACAGTAGACAATAGCAGTGGGCATATCTCATTCAAGCATATGGCTTCATCTCAATGTCTATAGTGGACTAGACATGAATCAACAGTCTTATGATTCTTCAGGCAGAATCGTGCCGACGCCTGCACAGATTGGAATTTTCTGTATGGAGTAATGGACATAGGTATGGCTACACTTTTATACTGTGCAGCCACCTGCAAACTACCGTCCAAATCCCTAGATTTGATTGGTGCATCCATGCGAGCTCATCTCGCAGTATTAATATATTCTACGTGGGAGTTGGTCACGGCCTTGTACTAAAAACAGACAAGGTCAAATTAAAATGTCAAAACAATTACTGAAATCTTTAAACCCTCCTGCTTTCTACATTTTATGTACGAATTTCTGAACGCGACTAAGCGTCTTAAACTATCTATCCTTATTCACCCCTTCTCTTCCTTTCTAAGTGTTCATCAAAATCACGGGGTCGAGAATTGCACTGTCACTCCTAACTTATCCATTTATTCTATCTCGCCCCACTTTCTTTCCATCTCTAAGAAAAAGTGTTTCAAAAACAAACTGTTCACGAGAACAGTTCAAGGACAATTTACGCTGGTTATAATCAACGAGACCGTGAAAAATCAAGTCCTTGCAAGTCGTGACCCAGCACGACAATTATAGCATTAACCCCTGACATCCCCCACCCCAGTGGAAATTTTAAGAAAAATTTACACGATAGGATCGAAGAAACCACAAAGTTATTGTGGTGGGGGCCCAAGTACTACTGTAGAAAAGTCAGCCTTAAGCTTGAGAACAAAAAAATCTAACTAAGAACGTGCATATTGGATGGACAAAAAGCATACAATTATTGATGCCACGTTCTGTAGAATCTAATCTATCGAACATATTCTCACTTCACAGAATCAAACTTCTCACGAACATTTATAATAATAATGACTATGTCACTGTATACTGCTGAATTAAAGTATAACTACAATCAAACAATCACGCCTTACTGAAGGAATAGGCTCATAATTATCTAGTCAACACACAATTGCTGCTTATATACACATTCACAAACAATATATTGTTAATTAAAATACTGTGGTATCCAATGGCAGCAGTAGCTCTGGTAGCTTGGTTTGCCATGTCTCCATCTCATTGACCCGCTGACAAGGGCGTCAGGTTTGTCAGAAGTTCAGGTCACAGTCCGGAATGACGCTGGTGGAAAGAGGATATTCACAAAAAAGGATTGTAAAAATTGTTCATAAAGTAGTGAACAAGATAATGTGAATCCATCCACCGTCCAGAATTGAGGGGGAAAAGCACTATCCAACCCCAATACAAGACAGACTCTTTAATAGAGTAATGAAATTGTGGGTCTGTCCTACAACGGATTTCCGTATAATGAAGCCGAAATAAAAACGGCGAAAAGTTAATTAGCTTAACGTTTACATTTCAAACTCGCGTGGTGCTGCCTTAAATGCAACAATAGTATAGAACTTTTCAATTCAATAATATAATTTAATTTATTTAATCTCCGTATCGAATCCGGTATAGATGAGATGGCACGAGGCGATAGCTAGTTAATTTAATGCGCTTTACGCAAGCCATGCACCCGTCAAGTGTCACAGTCATCTCGGTATATAGTCATATCTGGCATTACGTTAGCTGGTCCACGGAACGCGGACAGCCTAAGACATAATCGGTATAAAAAAAACCACTCTTCTCCACAACTTAAAACGCGACCACGCAGTGTCCTCTGTTACCACTGCAAAATCTCTCTCAACGCGACGAATCAGTGTTCTCTGTTAGCACTGGAAAAACTCTCAAAACGCGAAAATTCCCTTTCTTACCGGTCGGTCTTACACTGCCCGTCGGTCTTACACTGCCTGCAGCCTTACACTGCCCATAGGTCTTACACTGCATCTCCGCGTCTTACACTGCCTGCGGCCTTACACTGCCCTTAGGCCTTACACTGCCCTGTGGGGCTTACAATGCCTGTAAGAAAGTCCAACTCTCTCTCTCTCTCAATATACCACGTGTCTTTTATAATGACATTACCTCAATACTGATACGAACAAGTCCCATGAGACAATAAACTCTTTGCTCCTCGTGCGGCCGCTCAGCCGAAAATAACACCAATATTCACCACATAACCCTACTCAAAAAAAAAGTCACCTCCCTAAGCAGCCTAGTACTGCCCTCTCGGGGGCTCGTCAATGTTAAAACGAGATCGGTAATACATAATGCTTAATAAGCTCCATAGAACAGGCAGCATGCCAACTGCACGGGTTCCAACAATTCAATA
Organism: Onchidella celtica; assembly: GCA_963931925.1. Taxonomy (NCBI): domain Eukaryota; kingdom Metazoa; phylum Mollusca; class Gastropoda; order Systellommatophora; family Onchidiidae; genus Onchidella; species Onchidella celtica. Next base: position 8,000,941 of record OZ007584.1, on the reverse strand, counting down.
AAAATGCTCACTCAAGCAGTGTTGCCACTGTACAACATAGGAGGATTAATTAAACCTCACTCCTTATTAACCCAGATTACTCATGAACTCACTCACCGTGTCACAACACGTGAACGAATTCAGGTATGCAAGAAAAATTAAGTATAAACAAAAAAGGTAAATACGATATAACGAATGTATAAAAAGAGGTACATTACAAACAAGACGCAAGACCTACGAGGAAGACGAACGATAACAGACCCTACAAGTCCTAACTTATATTACAGAAAGTTTAAGAAAAAGACAGGAGAGACATCTTCCTAAAGAAATGTGAGGAAGCAAGAGAAACGCCACAATCTATACGAATAATGGATCCCTAATAGAACTATTCACAGTGAAGCAAATCCCCCCGAGTTATCAATAGCCACCAAGGCACTCCAATATCCTTCGTAATGGCAAAGATCCCATCCAACCTCCCGCTCTTAAACTAAACATATAGTAAAGGAAAAAAAGCCTGGAAACACTGAGAGCGGAAAGCACCTCGCCCTCCTCAAAACTGACAATCAGATGGTTCACTTAACTTTCTTTTGAGGAATTCAGATGGTGATGTCCTCAATCCATAGCTCGTTCCAAGTCCAAAAAAAGTGTCGTGTTCCTGTTTGAGGTAGATATCTAAGGTGAATGGTGTCCCTCGCCGGTGTCGTCGGGTCAATGGGATGATCAGCTCGTTATATGAAATTGAAAGAAAATGTCATATTAATACAACTTAACTATAACCTAAAGTAAAAAGGACCTGAAATCACAATGTTATAACAGTACAATATGAAATAATGGAATAAAATGCAATAGATGGATCTAAGGGTAAGTCTGTCAATAGGTTTTAAGAATAATTTATCTAAATGGCATGGCGTTCTTTAAGTTCTTTAGGGGGTCCCTCTCCAGTGTTACAGAGTGGGTATTATGACTGCATTTTAAATCGAGAGGTATTTACTATTTAATCTTTCGTACCATGCCACACACTAAGAACAATCTGAATAAGTTTCATAAACAGACCTGCAGGGCCACAAATTTAATTACATTAAATTTCCTAACAATTTTGTCTAGATCTCTTACAAACTAAAAGACAACATCAGCAGCATCAAATCAAAATTCAATAATATGTCACTAGAAGTCTCCTCTAGATTCCTATAAGATTAAGATCATTCTGACTCACTAACAATTTAAGTACTAGTTATATATCTCTCAGATATAGTCTGCCTACTATCTATCAAGCAATATACTAATGTCTCTGGCGACGATGTCATCTCAGCTATTTTTGCCTACCGCTTATAATGGATCAAGCTCGTCAATATAAACTGACGTAGTTAAGTCTATTGGATCTACTCTAGGGTGGGCTGGCAATCCCCAGCCTCATCCAGACAAATCAATCCCAATTCACAGATGTGTATGCCAAACATTCATACTCGTTGCAAGTCAATATAATTCTTTGTCTTGCATTCTTGGGTAGCACTCCTAGCATATGCGGCAATCCTGTCCTACTGGATAAATTATGTTCAGCTCCTCGTTCATTGTTGAATCATCAAAGGACAAACACTTACACTTGGTCCCTGGTATAGGAAAACCAGGGAACAGTAGACAATAGCAGTGGGCATATCTCATTCAAGCATATGGCTTCATCTCAATGTCTATAGTGGACTAGACATGAATCAACAGTCTTATGATTCTTCAGGCAGAATCGTGCCGACGCCTGCACAGATTGGAATTTTCTGTATGGAGTAATGGACATAGGTATGGCTACACTTTTATACTGTGCAGCCACCTGCAAACTACCGTCCAAATCCCTAGATTTGATTGGTGCATCCATGCGAGCTCATCTCGCAGTATTAATATATTCTACGTGGGAGTTGGTCACGGCCTTGTACTAAAAACAGACAAGGTCAAATTAAAATGTCAAAACAATTACTGAAATCTTTAAACCCTCCTGCTTTCTACATTTTATGTACGAATTTCTGAAGGCGACTAAGCGTCTTAAACTATCTATCCTTATTCACCCCTTCTCTTCCTTTCTAAGTGTTCATCAAAATCACGGGGTCGAGAATTGCACTGTCACTCCTAACTTATCCATTTATTCTATCTCGCCCCACTTTCTTTCCATCTCTAAGAAAAAGTGTTTCAAAAACAAACTGTTCACGAGAACAGTTCAAGGACAATTTACGCTGGTTATAATCAACGAGACCGTGAAAAATCAAGTCCTTGCAAGTCGTGACCCAGCACGACAATTATAGCATTAACCCCTGACAAGGGGGGAATTCAGCAGTCACTGGGTGCACACAAGTTAGTTTGAGTTTGGAGAAAGCACGTCGACCACACGATAACAGTCACATTGTGCTAGCGAGAAGCGAGACGATAAAAAGAATATAACAAACAGAATGACAGGGCAGAAGGAGACCCTGCTAGAAGTGCCCACCAACCACACGTGGGTGTACACGGGATTAAGTAAATGACTTGTAATATTAACACAATTCCTGAATGCCGTTAGTAAAAATGGAATAAATCATTTGCAAACTACACGCAGTCAAGAGAATATATTGACAACGAAGTTGCAGAGCCACATAAAAATAAATTTCGGAGGTTTGTATGAAAGATGTCTGCTAATGTTATAACCTGGCCTTTTCATTGTGGGGGAGGGGGGGGGGGGAGAAGGACAGAATACATGGAGAGTTGGAGAAACCGGGAGTAAATGTGATTTCATAACAATTTGCAGCCTTGTACTGACTCCTGATACTGGCACTCACACAGACGAAGGTCTTGATGGTTTGTAACGATGTCAGACTCTTCCTTTTCTTTAAGTCTCTCAAGCGAAAACAACTACATTTATGAGCACACAGTAGTTCAATGAGTACACTGCAAATGATTAATATTTATCGCCAAAACTAATTTACAAATCATCTCTATGTGATTCACACTGAGTGGTTTTTTTTTTCTTCTGTTAATCATTTCATGTTCAGGTTAATGACCTGTTGCCACATATACTGCACAAATCATTGACACATTTACAGTGCTATCACGTTCACGTGTAAATGTTCCATTGTCTTCATGTTACGGTCATAACTTGTCCAACATATGAGCGACATATCACCACAAATTAATGCTCATCACTCTCTTTTACACAGCTGTTTTATTTTAACTGGACATTTTGTCATTGATATGATTGCCCTTTCCTTGAAATTTGCACAGCGTGTAGATTAACCAAATTCAGAACATTGCTGAAAAAATCAGCTGTTTTTTTGGTGAGGAAAGTGTGTTAATTAGGCAAAATTGTTAATCAGTGTGTCCGGCAATAAAGTCCAATTTGGCCCATTTTGTCACCCTTGTAAAATCTCTCCTATTTATCACAGAACTTTCAAATTTTCACAGAAATGTAGTATGTTAAACGCATTGATTGAAAATCGGGTTCGCACGTACTGGGGTCGGTAAAATTAAATTGGAACAATAATTATTGGAACAACTGTGCAGCCGCGATCTAAGCGGATGCCGGCCAGTTGAACTCCGTGACCCCGTCTGACACCTGATTTATTACTTTCTCGTGGTCTCAGCTAAGAGGTCGGTTTTGGAGGAAAATAAGCAGCCGTGGGGGAAGCATTTTTTTGAGTTTGCTTTCTTTCGCTAATTTTGACCTCCGATCCTTTATTTTTAACAAGCACTTCTTAAGAAATTCTCGATGCACACCATTGCACACTGTGTGCCGTTCTATCTACCTATGACTGACTGAATTTTGTGAATGACCCTGCTAATCTTGGCATAGTTTGGATATTTATGAATGCATGATGATATATGAACGTGCACAAGTTGAGGCTGAATGAAAATCTCGATAGGGCTAAGGTCAGCTCTGAAGATCAATTCCCGCCCATATTTTTTTTTTTTGAATCTGTAAACTACAATGTGAGTACACTGGTCCTGACTGTTTAGTCCATAAAGTCAAAATTCTGAGAATAAATTTTTTGAGATCAGACTGCAAGAATGTTATAGTGACTGTTTATTTCCTTCTGGCAGCTGCGCAGCATGGGTTTCCAGCGGCCGGGGGCAAGGCAAGTATTGCACCCCTGACCCGTGGACTGTTAGCAACCCCTGAGTCTCTTCCACCAGACTAATATTGAAGCCTTTACCCCTAAGCACATGTATTCTAAGAAAATACCGATTGTAGCGTCCCACTAGTTGAACGATCGATATTTTCTCACCCCTGCATGGCGAGTCTCACTCGGCGACCTTCCTCCCCCCCCCTCGCCAGCAAGGCCGGTATTTCTCTTTGATGTCTCGCTGTATGGCTTGTTTGTTTCACTGTAGAAAGTTTAGAAGGTCTAGAAGGTACTGCAGTATCCGAGATTACGCTAGATCGACCTTGAGTGATGTAATTCTGTGACGTGTCTGTGTACGATTGGGTGGCTTGTATGTGTCCCGAACGATCTAGGTCTGTCTCGTGCTTATGGGGCGGTTAAGCCGCTTCCTGAACGTTCCTGGACAGAATATATATAAGGAGGGCCAGGCGAGTAGGAAGTGTGCAAATCCAGTCGTAGTCAGATGTATTATAGTGCCTTCCCGGCTCACGGCTGTTAATAAGACACCGAAAGCGCTACTTTAGTTGCCTGCTGTAGCCTCCCGCTGACCCCCCGTGAAGGGGTAATAAATATCTGTCTGCCACGGTCATTACCGTGACGGCGAGGCGCTCACTGGCCCTGCCTGAGTAGCGCGATTCTATTAATTTCTGCATATCTTTACATGCCGATATCTCCCGATCAAGCAATGCTAGACCCCCCATCCGAGATGCCATTTTAAAGCCCGGCCTTTTACCGACAAGCCGATATAACTTTCCCCCATCTGAGTTTATATGTGTTAATTATTTCGAAGGATTTATTCAGTGTATGTTTCTATTCATCCGAAAATCAGTTTTCACTATTATTTTAATTTGGATTTAAATATCTCGGCAGTTCAGCCCACGTTTTCTACAGTTATTTGTTATTCCAGTCGGAAAATGGATACTCAATAAAATGTGCACGTTTGACGTTTGAGCAGTACACGTGTGATTTTATATGATTTTTTTAAACTTGACCAGCATTGGCAAGTGTGTTGCTGAAGACGCCATCACGCTATTTTTTACATCATTGCGAAGGTAGATTTTCTTTATTTTATCTGAATAACAGTATTCAGAATGAAAGATCACACAGAAGACTTGCATATTAAATATCTTCATGAACTGTGCAGAACATGTGGTGGAAGAACTACCAAAAAAACAAAAACTTCGGAAAAGGAAAGCATACAAATACGGACCTTACTTCATACGTTGACAAGTAAACACAGGAACGCACAAACAAACAAAGCATATTAGAAACCAGACCTCCCAAGTCTCCCCGTGCCGGAGTCTCCCCGTTTTTATGACAAAACCCCGCCCTCCCCGTTTTCCTTTGAAATCTCCCCGTTTCCAGGAAAAAAGAGAAAAAAAAATTAAGTCAAGTTTTTGCCGACCACACCAAAAATTACTGATTATTATGCTTTTTCATAGTGCGGCTTGGCCGATACAGTTGTATGTATTTTTCTTTGAGCAGTAGGGGATGTGCCCACTCGGTTGGGGGGTAGGGAGGGTTGGATAGGAAGTAACGTGGGGGGCACCTGCATAACGGTAATGCCCATTCAGAGGTTTTCCCGGAGAACAGTTTCGAGACTAGTAGGCGCCGGCATGTCTAGGGAAGTGTCACACTACTCACTTTGATGCCCACCAGAGATGTTACATGGCGATTGTGTGCCATAACCCAGTGCGAGTGGGGGAGTGAAGGTGGTATGGAAAGGCCTGCTTGCCTGGGTGAGACGTCTATTGCCGTGTATTGAATACGCCAGAGCATGTTTGATTTTTTTTTTTTAAATCGGGGTTTTCAGAACACGGCACTTCTAGAAGCAAGTGATGGCCAGCTGTCCGTCCGTTTACCTGGGTCAGACGTCTATTGCGTATTGGAGACGCCAGCCCATTTTTTGATTAAAAAAAACAATTTTTTTCGGAATATGGAAAGAAAGGGGAGGTCTGCGGGAGCTCATCCACGCATCTGTGGCCAAATTAGACAGACGAGTGGCAGCCATTCGAAACTGTGAAACACAGTAGCTGAAAACTGTCATTAAGTCACAGAATTTGCAAATCCCTACAGAACTCTTGGCCTCTGCACCACCCATTAAACGGAGGAAAATGAAGTAGACCAATAAATTCTACATAAAGCGAGTGTACAACTGTATTTTTTATGTGTAATATGTCAAGTGCAGGATCGCCGTAAATTTGAGCCTATGGAAAATTTAACATTACATTCTATCCTACATAACTCTGAATTGAAGAACTTCTCAATGATGCAGTCAAGTAAGTTAAGAAATGTTACATATTCTTATTATTGTGTGTTCATTTCTTCTCGCTAGTGGGAGGAGATCACGTTAAATTTTAAGTTTGAAAATTATGACCTCTGACGCATTTGTTAAATTACTATTCATCTTTGTAGCTGTTTATCTCTGTGACAGTATTTGGTACAGATGTATAATTTCGTTTACGCGTGTATGATATGTCAATTATTTAGCATGTATGTATTAAAATGTAGTCGATGAAATAGTTTGAGCGCAGTGTTTGCGTTTGTTACTCGAAAAATACAACATAATAAAAGCGCTCCGCGGGAAAGGGAATCCCCCGTGAACACAGGCGGCTGACCCCCTTGACCTGGGTCGTGACCAGGTCACGATACGGAGAGCGGACCGGGCCGCTCGGCAACTAGATTACTGCTTGTTAACAGCCGTGGGCTAGGTGTGAGTAACTTGTGGATATCAGCTCTTGTTTACAGTCATTAAACGTTAATATTAAGTGTTCATCGGATCCTGTTATTTATTTCTACAACAGTTCGAGACAGTTTCGTTTTTAAGGGGTAGACGATCAGTTCATCTGACTCTCCCCGTCATAACGTGCTGAAATTTGCATCAACTGTTACACTGATGCAATTAAAGTAAAATGCTAATATAATGCTAATAATATACTCAAATTTATTTAAAACGCCTTCGTGCAAAATCTTTAATAAAACTATTGAAATTAATCTCTCTCAATTGTCAGTATTGTTTGGTTATTCAGTCTTCCTTAGCTCATTGTAGATTATGATACGTTCTGATTACTTCCAGTTCTGAGAAACTTCTTTCACAACTGGCAGTTGAAACAGTGATAATTCTGAAATTCTGTGCTCCTGTTGCCTCGACCAGCTACACCACTGCCTTCTGGGCGTATACAATGTTTTTCATGAATAAAATGACTACATTCCCAATGTGTGATTTAATAGATGACTTGAATACAACTTAATTATCGCTATGACCAGATGGATACATATTCTGAATATCGTCTTCCACACCTGTGGTTAACCTTCGAAGAGAAAATACTGAGTTGTGTTCACTGTTCAACTGTGGCTTACTATGTAAAATACAACCCTAATTACAGTCAAAATATGCCAAAAAGAAAATGTTGCATATAGCAAAGCCATATTTTGACTTGGCTTCAAGCCTTGCTGCAACCCCACAGATTTTCCGGTGGTTTTTATATTTCGTTGATACCCTAACAACAGCCTAGAACCACAACTGCAACAGCAACTGCTGTTCATGGCTGTGTTCCATAAGTTTGCCCAATATAGTTCACCATTGTTAACGTCCTACCACCTTACCTTTGGGAGACAGCTCCAGATTCTGCAGATAAAAGACACCATATCTGTACACAATCTCTTGGCAAATGATAGCAAAGCTGTACACATCGCCTTTCTGTGTACCTCCTGCTGGGGGGTTGTTCATTCTCAGCAACTCAGGAGCTGTCCAGAGTTTGCCTGTTTAAGTAACAAAAGTACATTTTGTAAGGTATTTTAACTGGTTATGGTAAAAATACGTTCCATATTGGTGATCTTTTTTTCTAAATTTAATAGCCTTAATCTGCAGTCTCACAGAGACAGCATTTAATATAAAGTAAGAAGAATCAAGGAGCTGTGAAAAAAAAAAATCACAGACCTGTTGTTTTTTATTCTCTATTGATATCTCAGACAATCTAATCTAAAGATATCATTCAGCTCATTTCAAGTAATTTAAGGATGTACCTGTAGCGATGTGATATAAAAATGAATTCTCATGTTTCATTTCTCATACACAGTGGTGGATTTGGCAGTTTTGCTTGATTACATAAAAGATGAGCTGAAAGGACATTTGAATGAATCTATTCAATTTGATCAGACAATGTTAATTATGGATGCTACAGTGGGAAACCGTATCACTGATCAGTTCACACAAATGCAATAGCAATTAATGAGTACTCTCCTTTCCTTGCACTCTAAAATAACCAGTTTTCTGCTGGTGGCAGTCCTTTTATTTTGCAAAATGCAGCACAGGGATTGGAACTAATGACAGAAAGATGCTCTGAACTTTTAATGTAATGCATCACTGCCAAAAAGCCTATGCAAGTACTGGACATCACAGACAAAAGCTTATATTTTGCCCATGTAATAAAGCGGTATTCAGAAAATTTGTCCTCATATGTGAGTGTGCATGAGAAAACCCACAATAAGTCGGCAGAGCTGATTTTGAGAAAAACGGCTTTGAAGTGAAAATATGGGTCCGACACAAACTTCCAACTTGGCTGTTGTTTAGAGGACCGTGGGATGTTACAGGGTAAACTGTAGATGGGCAGTGAACACTACTAACTATGATCTCTATAACGGCTTAGTTATTAGACTAGTCTCGTAACATCAATCACTCCAATATTACTTGGTCAATGAGCTATTGCCACTTATAGGATTAAATGCCGTTTTCTCAAAATCTTGTTTTAGGGGGGTCACTGACTTTAATTTATGAGAAATGTCTTGTCTTTTATTATATGGACAGAACTCAAAATGTCATGTTGCCGACTTACTGTGGGTTTTGTTATGCACACTCACATATTTTTACTTTTCTTTTTTTCCCCGTTGGCATATTTCCATCACAGGAAAAAAAATTTAAAAGTCCGGAAATATCCTGTTTTCCAGAGGTTTTCTATCCCTGGAATTAGAGCTATTGCACAAAAAAAAAAAAAAAATATGGCAGGAAAGGTCACTTAGTATTCTCGTATTAATAAAATTATTATGTCAAATAATTTTGTGAACTTTACTTCTTTCAATGGCGTAGGTGTCTTCCTCCAGTTCTTCCTCTTTCTCTCGGAAATAATGAAGGCCAAAGTCGGTAATCTTGACCACAAACCGGCTGTCCACTACACAATTACTGGACTTGAGATGACCATGGCTCTTTATATCAGTACTGTGTAGATATGTCATACCCTGAAAAGGATTCAAGATGATTACTATTAGACGGAGTGACTTCCTAAGCTACTTGGCCAAATTGGGTTTCTTTTGCACAGTGAACTTTTTGGAAAGTTTCAGAGCAGACATGGTAATTTTGGATGGCCGCTGGTCACTGAGCTACAAAACATAAGTATACCCTGCTCCTCCCCAACACCACAAATCAAGCAAGAATTTTTTCTTTAAAAAGCAATACCCAAATAAATAACAAATCTTTTATAACAGGATTGTTTCAGCTAACTGGCCAGAAACAAACCTTTTATTGGCAATAGGACCACAATAACATTTTTCTGCAAATTGGCTGCGACTCTTTCACAAAAATCCAATTGTGAATATTCTGACCAAAATTGACCCTATCTTTACAATTATCATCATGCCAGGCTCATGAAATGATTTGTAAATAGTAATGATAATAATAATGAAGATCACTCACATACTGCCCAATCAAAAAAAACAAAGAGCGTTCTCCAAAACTGGGTAAGACAAATTTTGCATAAGTTATGGCCCCTTTCAGATGGTCATTCAAAAGTAATGTAAGGCAAGACTTTATCCAAAGTTTTAACTGAACACTTTTAAGTTTTAACAGAACACTTACACCGCATCCTACACTAAATTTGAATGATTATCTGAAAGGGGTCATAACTCAAGCAAAATTTGACTTACAGAGTTTTGGAAAAACGCTCTTGAATTGCTCCAAGCACTTTCCAGAAAGTCTTGTTCTCTCGAACTGCATTTCACCCTCCTCTTTCTTTTCCTCTCTCTCATGCACAATCTATTGCACACCCTCTTATGCTAGACATACACACACTGTATACATAAAATAGGCATAAGACATGAAACAACAAAACATCAAAAATAAAATGATTTGAGAATATAGATGACTTGGGGAAAAAAGACAGCTAAACACTTATCTTTCTGCTGCAAACTTAAATGGCAATGCATCAGATATTTAATTAAGCAGCAATAGATCAATATTTTCCCACGAATTTCATCATGATCTTGGAACAAAAAATGGAGAATCCGAAAAACTGAAACTCCTGTTCGAGTCACTATCACTCTCCCAAGAGCTTCAATTCTTCTTTTTCCCTGTAATGAACTAACTTTGGATGTGATAAAAACCACTCACCCTGACAATGTCTTGCATGATGGAATACCTGAACATCCAGTCTAATTTGATCTGCTCATTCTCTAAAACATCCTGAAAAATAAAACACTGACATTCAGTGAATATGTCTACAATCATAACATGTCATGCGTAAAGAAATCATAAAAGATGGGAAAATGTTTCTAACCATAGAAATAACAATATTTTTTTTTTCAGAGAAAAGGTGAGATAGTTAGAAGTGTAGCGTTTCGTTAGTGCTCCGAAATCAGGACTGTGAGAAAAAATGAAAAACAAGTGACTCAGGCAGGGCTCGAACACATGACCTATACTATAGCACCAACTGCCTTGCCACAATTTGCAAAAAAAGAAAACCAATATGCTTAATTCTTTAGATCTAGCCACTTTGTCTCTCAAAAAAGAAAAAAAAAAAGAATCGACTGAAATATCTAGCACTAGCAGTTCTGTCTTGAGTATTCATGTACGAGACACCATACCGCCCCGTCATCACTCTTCACCACTTCCTTCCTTGTAATTTCAGGAACTACTGCCCTTTGAGACCATTTACCATAAAGGAAAGTACAAGAGCTGCCTCAAAACTGGAAAATGAAAGGAAAACTTGAGGAAATAGTCAATATCTTAATGAATGACTTTCTGAAACTGGTAATCAGATCGGAAGGACCAAGCTGTGAAAACAACACTTCCATTAACCCAGGGTGATTTCAGTAGAAACTGAGATTTCGGTTGTCTACGATTCTTCAGTTTCTCTCCTATGTGGTACAATTTTTTTCATGAATAAACTGCTTAAATTTGTAAACTGTGACTCCCCATGACTCGTTTGATTTGATTTGATGACAGGAGACAGAATCCTAGCACACTGGGCATCCCCACAAGTGCTCCTCTCCCCACTCCAAGATCTATTCTAAGATTTTCCTACTAATGGTGCCAGCGGCCAGCCGGTTCCATATTTTTCCTTTCGGGTTCCTCTGGCCTGGTCGAACATCCTTTCCTCACCCCATCTGTATCCTGCCTCAACCATTCCGGTTATGGAAGGCACCTTCCGTTCGCAATCAGTGACAAAATCTGCATGAGCTGTCATGCTGCAGGTCTCCCCAGACAGCAGCACTGCTGGCAAGTAGACCAGCTATCTCATTGCCTCTTACACCAGCAAAACCTGGGCAATATTCCATGTGACTGATAGGGTGAGGCTTTAGGGATATCAAGCCATCCATGCCAAAGCATGCTGCTATCTACTTTTCACACCACACTCTGCGAATCTGTGACAATGACAGCACAGTCTGTGCTATGCTGCTATGTTCCTGTGACTAAATCTGTCAAATTATTGAGCTGACCAGATGGGTTACGAAGTTCTGAAATAGTGATGTCATGCATAGTATACAAACCTGCAGACTTCCTTTAGGACAATACTCTGTCAATATACACTGATTTGGTACGTCAATGCACACTCCGTGGAAACGGACTAGATGGTCGTTTTGAAGATCTTTCATCTGAAATACAAGAAGGAAATGATTTAATCATAGATATAATTCACAGATTCTCCACCTCTGAATGCAAAAGGCTCTTTTATTAGGCCATATACAGTAACCAAATGTTGCATGTAGGTTCCAAATACCGTGCAAGGTGCACCGAAGTTTGAATTTTTTATTGGTTTTGTTTTTCAATTTTTTTTACTTTGCTCTGTGTCGTTGACTGCTTGCCTCTGATCCCGTTTCTTCATGAGCACATGACCTGAGGTGTGAACATTTCATACCGGCTGATGTAAATAATTTGGTGTGCTCGTGGCTAAGTTAGAACACAGGAATACCTGCAAGAGACGGTAGAAAGTAATGAGGCAGGGCAGTGACTGGGGGCTCTTTGTGGAGCGCAGCTTTTAAGCTTGTGAATATAAATAGGCCTATGCACTGAATAAGAGTTTCTCTGAATAGAAGTGAAAACTACGACAACGGGTTACCCATAAAGTCCATATAATGCTCGGACAGGGAGCTTGGTGTGGTGCCTCCAGCGTACGAAAAGTGTATATGGAGGGGAAGGAGGGAGTGTGTCTGGGGAGTGTACATACCCTTGTCAGTAGTAGTTATATCTTAAAGAGTTTGATAGGTTTACATATTTTTTCTCAGCAAATTAAGTTCTTAGATTAAATAAAAATCATGCCTCTCTAATGACACAGTCAAACAGTCCAAAATACCTTTCTAATTTTAACTTTTCAAACATTTATAAAGCATTATCACTGATATCCAACATTATAATGGCTCATACATGGGGGGAGGGATGCTAGAGACGTAGTTTATGACGAACGTACATGGGAAGGAAAGTTTCAAAATAGCCAGAATCAAGCGGATGTACTCTGAAGATGGCCCCTAAAATCTGTCATTTCTGATTCGAATAAAGGTGAAGATCCATAGTAATAATAATAGAACAAATCACAGTGATATTTAGACATCCCAGACATTTTCATAAATTACAGTGCTTTTAAAGATCTCTTTGTGTCTAGAGAAAATGATTGATTTCCTAATTAACAACTGAGACAAAACATTTCTCTGTCACTGAAACAGAATTCAGTCAAGGTTAATTGTAATCTGGCAAAATGTATGACTGGGAGCAATTTGTAGTCAATAAACAAGCAAAAGAAAAAGTTATCTTCTGCAGACAGCTACACTAATTTCTAAATTAGCAATAATAGTTAAAGCCAGACAAATATCCTAGTATCCGAAAACTTGTGTATTTTCTTTTACTTTCATTAAAATTTACTTTTTATTTGGGATCCATGCTTTTAAAGTCCTTAATTTTATTTGCTGCTGGCTTTGTAGAAATACAATTTTTTTAAAAATCTTTTGCAACTATTTCTACTCTTTTTTTTTGTACACAACTTTTCTTCTTCTTTCATACCAATGCTTGCTGCAACATGAGAGCTTTTCCGTGTTGTTGTTTTTTTTCATTTGTAACCCATTCGGCTAGCTGGCTTACATTAGAATGCATACCTTCTTAATTTCCAGGAGTAATGGCTTCTGTATGCTGATATGTGTTCTAGGGATCGGCTTGATACCCAGAATGGCACCCTGGAAAATGGTAAAATATAAAACAATATGAGGAACAGTAACATTTCTTTGCCTTTATTTAAAGATTCAATACAAGACCGATTTCCCGTCAAGACTTCAGAAAGTTAAATCATTCTGGCAAAACTTTACATTTTAAGCTGTACAAATTTTATTACTTAAGTGTTTATATTTGCAAGACATTAACTTTTAAAACTTATAACTTTTCTGCTATATTTTTTTAATTTAAAAGGATGAAACTTATAACCTAGGCCTATAATATGCATACTAAAGCAAATTATTGCTGGATTGAAAGGGTTAACCATTTAGTCTTTTCATTTAGCTGCTAACATCAATAATACCTGCAATTCTACCATAGTGTTACTGTTAGTGCTGTTAGTGTAATTATTTCCATCCGCCAGGTAAAAAAAAAGTTGGACAGTATTTTCAACCATCATGAATCGACAAGAACCACATTCACTGCATTATTAAAATTCATTATAATCAATTGACAAACAAAGTAACATTGTTGTCTAGCAGGTCTAATAAACAACTGTCGCCCACATAATAACAATGATGGAAGATGAAACTAAAGAGAAATGTGACAGCACAGCCCCTAGCCCTAGGCTACAATTTTACCTTATAATACCCTGTCTTGGTAAAAAGTTGTCTGTTCCCAACATCACTGAGGTGGACGGCAATTGTATCTGCTGAGCAGTCGCTGTGGTAGGACAGTCTCTGTGGATTGAATTACAAACGTAATAGATTACCAGACTAGGTCTACACATCAGCTCTGATCTGATTTATAATCTTGTTTCACTTTAGGCATCCAAGATCAAAGTGATCCCCTTCTCCAAAATGCTGCACTCCTTAGAGTTGCGGTCCCTATTTTAAATTCTATTATTTGGTAATTGCCAGATTTATATATTTTTGGTTGCCAAAAAAATATAATAATTTTGGCCTATTGGTACAATGTTCTGAATGAATGTTTAAAAAATAAAATTTGATAAATTGCGGCAAAACCTGTTGCAAGGATATATGAGAATATATTAAGGGGAAGGAGTTCCCTACTCGAGCGCCAAAGACCAGAAACTAACTAAACACAACTACCCCAGCCCCTTTTCGCCTGATTAGTCAATCTGACTACCGCCCATTGATACAAACTGACTAGACCCTCACGCCCCCAGGTCCATCTGACCATTCCATGTGTTTAAATTGATAATAACAGTGAAAGTGGCGCTCGAGTAAGGTACTCCTCCCCATTAAGGTACATTGGTTATGTTGAATCTGGCGCTTTCAGGTTCCTTTGCGATAATATTATTTGGCAATAATTTATCTCAATTTACCAACAACAGAATTTAAAATAGGGACCGCAACTCTTAAGGACTAGATCTAGATCTAGTCTAGATCTACATAATAATTAGATCTAGATTCTATATAAAATCGAAATGTTAATCTCTCTTGTCAAATTTCTTTTCGTCTTTCTATAGATCTAGATCTAGTTATGTTGACTATTCAATGATTCTTTCCCATCCATGACTCTGGTATTTCTCTCACTTCTGATACTTTTGTCTTCATGCTGAACTCCCTTGTGTCTATTTGTGTGATATAGTACATTGCTCACAAGACCAAAGTTGTTTATCGTTAAACTTATCTGATCATCTGCAAATATATTAACCAAGGGATAATAATTCTATTATAATTTAAGTGTGATAACAAACCAGTTTACTTGCCTATATGCCTGCATGTATGTATGAACGTGTGTCATAATGTATTTCAATTTATTATTTCTTTTGTCTGTCTGCATGTTCATGTCCGTTCTTTTCACTGTCTACTCATAGATCTCTGCACCAGAGAGCTGTCTTTGTACTATATAGTTATGTCTAGCGACGAGTGCGTTTTTCTGCAACAGGAACTCCTACCACCTTACGTGTCTGTCTGAAGACAGCCAATACATCTGTCTGTCTGTTTATTTAAATTGGCAGAAGGATTAATCTGAAAGCTCGCCTTTCTGTCTGTCATCGTGCTTGTATCTCCATAAACTGTCTAGATGTGTTTAACGTTTCGGTTATGTAACTATAGGTCTATCACTCACATGTCCATTATTTGTCTGTCTCTCCATTTTCTTGTTATTCCTGGTGGGGCAGTTGAACATGATATCCGACCAACGCACCCTCCAGTTCATCTCCGCAAGCTCCGCCTCTAACTTGAAGTGTCTAAAAATAGAAGAAAAGGAGAATTCCATTATTACGTCATTGACCTCCAAGTAAATTAAATACTCAATGAAAATTAATCTGTTAATATAGTTAGTACACAGCATCGGTGTTATTATAACCAAATTTGCGCGCGTTGCGATTGAGGATTACCAAGTCGTTCCCGCCAGCAACCTACGGAAGTCCGACACGTAAGATTTGTGTCAAGTTTGAACGTATAGGAATGACAGCGTTCCTACGTAGATCCGCTGGTTACGACATGGTGCCGACGTCGTCTTGATGTAGGGAATCCGTGCTTACGATAATCCTACCAATGTTACGGAAATCCTACACACATCTAGGTCGGATATTGACGCTGGGATGCAGGCTGGCTTGCCACAATTCACAAAAAAATTGATTTATGACGACATCATGATATCATTTTTGTAAAAATCGCGATTTTAGTTCTTGCTTGGTCGATTTCCATTTTCTAAAAAAAAAAAAAACTGGAGATCTTTTAGTATGTAGAAGAGGTATAACAAATGTACACTTTGAACTTTTTAAAAATGCACTGTGGTACTTATCAAGCTGTTTCACACTTCCGATTTACTCTAACTCCTTATCATAATACTTCAGAACCTTCTCCTGCACGTGAAGAAGGCGCCGTCTTCAAAGCATTATTCTGAGTAACTCTGGCGCCGGTTCCGTAGTGGAATCTCTGTAGACAATAAGTAGAATGATCCGGTGTGCCTCAAATGGATATTGAAGCGGGGAGAGGGGCACCTATCGGAATGCTCGGTGTCTAGGATTCTGATTCCTTTCATCAATCAATTATACTAAAGCCGCAAACTTTTAACGTCGAAATTTCTCAGTTGTGCAAAACGTGGAGTTGGAACAAACAATTGAGAGCTAAGATCGCGAAATTATATTATTATGCATTATTAATATTATCAAACTGAGTGTTTATTCTTCTCACCTGTAAACGAAGAAAGTGACGATGAGGACGACCAGGAGAATGGAGCCAAGCACGATGATGACAATGCCGTACTCCGGGAACGGTTCTGGAGAGAGAGAGAGAGATAGTAATGAGGGTATAAATGTCAGCATGGCAAAATAGAGGGCGTAAGAGTACTAGCAATAGTTGTTGATACAGGAGTTAAATAGTAGATATTTTGGTAGGTATAATTATACCATAGTGTATACAGAAACATCGGTTTTACATCGGTAGCATTTTTTTTTCTCTTCCATGGCAGGGAGGGAGAAAGAGACAGACAGACAGAATGAACGCGACAGGGGTAGACAGACAGAACGAGAGAGAGAAAGACTGAGAGAGGGTAAGAGAGAAGGGGGTGGAGGGAGAAGTAAAAGAAGAAAAACAAGAAATGAAGAAAGAGAAATCACAGAGAACGAGAGTGAGAGAAAGAGAGAAAGAAGAAGAAGAGGGTAAAGAAGAAAACAAAGCAAGGGAGCTCAGAACGAGAGAGAAAGAAAGAGGATGAGAGAAAGAAAGAGAGAGAGAGAGAGAGGAAGAGAAAGAGAGAGGGTGGCGATGAAGAAGGAAAAGCGAGGATGAGAAGGAAGGACAGATCAGAAAGAAAGATGAGCTTATGCTATGAGATTATTCTGGGGAAACTGAAACTGCAAAAAGGCAAACTTTCCTACATTAATTCTAAACCAGAAGGGAAATAACTCTTGACAAGTAACATTTACTTGGCCAAATCTTACTTCTTGCATGTTTTGTCTCCCTTAGAACTACAACCGCAAATATTTTACTCACTCTCAGACGGGCACTTGCTGCCGTCAAATCCGCACACAGGTGTATCCGGCGGGGGTCCGTCTCTCCCTCCACCCCAGTGGATCTTCCGGCCCTCCACCGGTGTATACTCTTTGGTATTTCCGAAGTAATCGGCTACCACCTGTAAAGAAAATTGGGGTGTGGTTGCGTGCAACAATCGTCTAAGATAAGATAAGATATGATAAGATAAATTTTATTCATCCTTGTACAAGGAAATTTGTTTCGATCATTGAATACATAACATGTATACAGAAACGGAGACGGCAATAGAAACGTCAAAGAGCCTTCAAGAAGTGAAATAGAAAGAATATTTCCGCACGCCGTTTCCGTACACATGGAAACACTCCTTCATTTTATTATAAATTCGATATCTGACTCCTCCATTATGTTTATCTCCCGATTCCTCCGTTCCGGACCAGCGACTTACGTCTCATAGTCACTGGTCGCAAGAAAACCAGTCAAAATGAGACGTTTGTCAATTTTTACTGTAACTGAGCTTTTGGTGTCACAGGAAAGCTTATTTATTGTACTTTCATGTGATGAAAACATTTTTGAGCTAGCTTAATTGTAGCCCGAGATATAGCAGTTTAAAGAGACGGGGGGTGGCCTCCATGCCCCGCAATCTCCGAGCAGAAGTCGGATTGTTTTGCTACTACGCTGATTCATATTTTTAAAAACTATGCAAATTAACAAGGTCAGTAATGTAGTATTCCGATGTGTGTTCTACGTCATCGAATTGCGTGCGTTGTACGGATATGCATTGTCCATATCCGTACAACATGTTGCACAGATATGCGCTTCCTCCATGGATAGTAAATTCATGAAAGATAAAAGTGGGAAAAGATCAGGGGATGCGTGGAGGGGGGGGGGGGGGTTGAAAAATGATGGCTGTGTTTTAGGTCTTTATTTTGGCAGGTTCGCTGCCCTTGGCGTTTACTCCTCATATTTACTTGTTGTTTTTTTTCTTGTTGTGAAAGGGATTATTTCTTTTTTTTTTAGAATTTTGCTCGGTCAGCGGCCTGTTCGGCCTGCTCTTCAAGATTTCCAGCTGCCAAGGTATCTTTAACGTGCGCAACGTGCACACGGGCCCTCCGAATTTTTCGACCTTATCGCCTCTCATACCGAAGGTACGGGCGCTCGAATTCTGGTCGGTGCAGGCATGTTGGAATTTGGGGATTTTTCTCCTAGTTTCCTGTCCCCGATCCTATGGTAGGTAGGATCGAGCCCCTAGTCTTCTGGGATAAGGACGAAAAACTCCGAGAGCCGGTGTGCACGTTGCGCACGTTAAAGATACCTCGGCAGTTGGAAATCGAGAAGAGCAGGCCGAACAGGCCGCTGAACGGCTAAACTGCATAAAAGTTATCCTTACCACTCGATCCCCCTACATCCATCCCCTCGAGAAAAAAACAAAAAAAAACAACCCGCCGACCAGCGCTGCATTGTGGCCACGATGGACATGTCTGCCCCAGTTGTAACTGGGCTCCCGTGGCACAAAGGCAAGTTTCCCAAATGGGATTAAAAAATTATACAAAATACAATACAAAACAACAACAACAAAAAGAAGAAAGAGGCGCGTTTTTTGAAGAGTGAAATCCAAAACTACGATAGGAAATTTGATTCTTTGCCGGGTTTTTTTTGCAGTTGTTTTTCACCTCTCTTTACACATTGAGAGAGCCGATTGTACACAAAATGTCACAATGATTGGGTGGTGACATCACGACTTGCTCGATGATGACCTGCCACGACCGGTTGGGTGAAGACGTCACGACTAGTTGGGTAGTGACGCCACAACTAGTCGGATGGCATCTCACTGAGACACAATGTTGTGATGTCATCTTCCAACTACTTTGCTGATCGAAATTGGCTAAAACATAATTATTTCGCAAAACTTACTTCGGATATCGCGACTTTAGTTCTTGTTTGTTCCAACTCCACTTTTTGCACAACTGAGAAATTCGACGTTAAATGTTTGAGGCTTTAGTTATAAAGAGTTAGAATAAACCGGAACTGTGAAACAGCTTGATAAGTGCCACAATTCATTTTAAACAAGTGTCAGAGTGTGGATTTGTTATACCTCTTCTACATACTAAAAGATCTCCAGTTTTTCAGGGAATCGAGATGGAACAAACAAAAACTAAGGCTGCAATACAACAGTTAATTTCGTAAGTTTGCTGGGGATCGTAAGTTGTTATACTTACTTCAAATCGATCACTCTCCGGGTTCAGATCCAACAGAGAGTAATCGGCATTTCTGTCACCGTTACCATCGATACTGACTGTCCCCGTGATGCCTGAGGAAGGAGTGAATGTTGTTGGTGGTGGCAGTGGTGTGTGTGGGGGGTGATGATGGATGTCTTGGTAAGGGTATTTTGGTGGTCACGATGTTACACTGATGGATGGTGGTGGGAGGTGCAGTTGTCGGTGGTGGTGGTGGTGGTAAGATGGTTATGTTTGTGAGGATGATGACGGCGGTGGCGGCGATGGTAATGCTTTTGACTGTATTAGTGATTCTTGGGGAAATTGCATCTATTGTTTTTGTTCGTTGTCGTTGTTGTTGTTGTTGTTGGTATGGCGGTGAGGATGATGATGATGATGACAATGTCGTTGATAACTACATGGCAACGTCCATGATGTTTGCATGATCTTTTCTATCTATCTATCTATCTATCTATCTATCTATCTATCTATCTATCTATCTATCTATCTATCTATCTATCTATCTATCTATCTATCTATCCATCCATCCATCCATCCATCCATCCATCCGTCCGTCCGTCCGTCCATCCATCCATCCATCCATCCATCCATCCATCCATCTATCTATCTATCTATCTATCTATCTATCTATCTATCTATCTATCTATCTATCCATCCATCCATCCATCCATCCGTCCGTCAGTCCGCCCGTCTGTCTGTCTGTCTGTCTGTCTGTCTATCTATCTGTCTATACATCTATCTATTTATTTATCTATCTATTTGTCTATCTGTTTATCTATCTATCTATCTATCTATCTATCTATCTATCTATCTATCTATCTATCTATCTATCTATCTATCTATCTATCTATATTTATATATCTATCTATTTGTCTATCTGTTTATCTATCTATCTATCTATCTATCTTTCTATCTATCTATCTATCTATCTATCTATCTATCTATCTATCTATCTATCTATCTATCTATCTATCTATCTATCTATCTATCTATCTATCTATCTATCTATCTATCTATCTATCCATCCATCCATCCATCCATCCATCCATCCATCCATCCATCCATCCATCCATCCATCCATCCATCCATCCATCCATCCATCCATCCATCCATCTATCTATCTATCTATCTATCTATCTATCTATCTATCTATCTATCTATCTATCTATCTATCTATCCGCTCGCCCCCCGCCTGTCTGTTTTTCAATGTGCCCTCCTGTCAGTCTTTTAGCAGTTTTACCTTCAAACGTCCTGTTCCACATACGACGAGTGATGGCTAATCCATCGCTGACGTTCCCTCCCGCTTCGATCGTCTCGTTCAGCGCCAGTGCATACAAGATCACTGCGTCATGGAATGCCCCAACAAAGCTGTTCACCTGTGAGACAAATTTAATAATATTTTTGTCAACAAAAGTTAGGGGGGTATCATACTAAGGCTGGTCAGACACAGTCAGCTTCTGCCATTATTTCTTGGATATACACTTTGTTGGGAAATTCTCTTTCACAGAGCCTTTAAGAGCACATTCATGGTACATTATATCTTTACATAAACGTACCATAACTCAACAAAGTCAATAACAGGTGTATATTACACGCAGCAACATGGCAAGGAACCTTGGTGACAAATGGCACACATCTAGCTATAATGTCTTGTTGACGCGAACTGAGGAGGGCAAAAATAATCTTCTACAATTATTTTTCCCGGTACCACGGCGACGCATGGTCAAATGAGTGATATAAAATAAAAAGTTAAAAAATAAAAAATCTTTTAAAAAGTTGAAAAATAAAATAAAAAGTTAAAAATAAAGTTATAATAAAAAAAAAGAAAGTTCAAAAATATAAATAAATAAAAGATAAAAACAAAGAATTAAAAAATAAAA
Source organism: Onchidella celtica (assembly GCA_963931925.1). Classification (NCBI taxonomy): domain Eukaryota; kingdom Metazoa; phylum Mollusca; class Gastropoda; order Systellommatophora; family Onchidiidae; genus Onchidella; species Onchidella celtica. Next base: position 7,979,353 of record OZ007584.1, on the reverse strand, counting down.
ACAAAAAAGTTAAATGCCGATTATACCACATATTTGTTACAATTACTTTTTCTTGAACAACTTATGACTCATTTCGGCAGGCACCGTTACAAACTAGTATGGCATACCTCCTGTTCCCCGTAGGTGAAGTTGTCGTACATCAGAGCCGCCCTCGCTTTGACCTCCTCCGAGAACTTCCGGTACTCGGGACTCGTTGGTTTCCGCAAGGTCACGGTCATCAGGCTCTCGTAGGCTTTGCGCGCCATCTTGTTGCGGGCGTCTGTGTCGTTGACGCGGAGCCATGGCTGGGCCGTAGCGTTGTGGCTGGGGATAAACAAATACGAAGTTTATATTTCAACTCTGTCGTCATTTTTATCTAACGGCGGTGGTCATACAGAAAAAGCAGGGCCGTCTCAATATCATCAAGGGCTTCTGGGCAAAGCAACAGGCTGTGGCCCGCCCCCTACGCAATCACTCACAAATTTGCATGCACGGGGCCACAGACTAATAAATTAACCAGACTGGAAACACCAGCTTCGGGCTGTGTGATTTTTTAGGGAATTTCCCGAGCGGCGACCATATAACCAACATGGCCGCCGCCCGGGAAATTCCGATTCTAGTTCTATCTGCCGTAGAAATTTGTTTTTATTCGTCAAGATTGGTTGTACATGTATTAATTTCTTGGTGCGGAACCAAAGCTCCGTGTTCAGTAGGAGCGTCAAAATGGTACCATTCAAAATTGTAGCTATGCTGAAGCGTCGGTCGCTACCGTAAACCTAAAATGGCGGATGGTTCATGATCTTTCGCTGTTTTGTGACGTCACACAATGGGCTCATCCAGTCTGGGTATTTTATTAATCTGTGCATGGGGCCCCTTAAATCCTTGGGGGCCCCGAGCAACTGCCCAGTGTGTCCATGCGTTAAGGCGGCCCTGAGAAAAAGCTGTTGTTAAGGGAACATGGTATTCTTCACAGTAAGCTTCAGGTGAATGGGCAACACAACTCTATAGTTTCTCTCTTCGGCTTCACAACAACCTACAGAAAAACGGTACATTTTGAAGCGGTGGTTCCTACCCTCTCAGTTCCCAGCCTATTGAAATAAGCAAAATCAACTTATATGGTCAAACAAATGTAAAAAAAAAATAAATAATGATAATAAAAAATATTTGCCATTAAAAAGAATACAACAACGTGAAACTTACTCTCTTCTACCCCTCTTTCTATCGTCTTTCTCTCCCTGTCCCGTCTCTCTTGCCCTCTCTCTTTCCCCCTCTCTGTCTCCCGCTCCATTACGACGCCGCCCTCTCTCCTCCTTTCTTCCCCGCCCCCCCCCCCCTGCTCTTCGGGTCACATTTTGATTTTCACCTTAGCAGAACCGGAGTGAAACCAGAGAGTACGTATTTATAGAGGGATCTCACTCTCGCCAAATCGCGAAACTAGGTCACTGTGGTAAACAAGAATTGAAAGAGACTGTCTTCACCAAAGACATTGGGCCAAAATGTGTACTGTGGTTTGATCATATTTTTGGGATGATTGAAACTATTTAGAACCGTTTGTAAGTTCTCCTGCCCCGTGGAAATGCACAAACGAGTATTGTTTACCGCAGCGACCTACTTTCCATTCCATGCCAACAATGGTTTCGCGGAGCCTCCCGTGTCTCGCAGAGCAAATCGACCAATAATGAAACCTCTCTGCGAAATTGCAATCTGCAACAAGACTGTGTGTTCAACAAGAGTTTGGTCTGGTGCGCAACTTCCCTACCAAGAAAGGAATGCGTTGCGCATTAACGCGCACGTCGTCTGCCAGTTCACCATTCATTCAATTTCTGCATGTGTAACGGGAGACGAATGTTATAGTATTGTATAATACATCATAATTTGTCGTCTGCCGAAAGTGATTCTGGAAAATGCTCTATCAATTTTATTTTCAATTTTCATTTCCTGTTCAGTCGGTGGAAAGGAAGAAACAGCAAAAAGGAAAGACCGACGTCGCGGCAGAAAGGAAGAAAGGAAACACGGAAGGAAGAAAGAAAAACAAGACAGAAACGAAGGAAGAAAAAAGGAAAAAAAGAAAGAAAAAGAAAGACAGTCAACAAGAAAGACAGAGAGAAAGAAGAAGACAGAAAGAACGAAAGAAAGACAGAAAGAAAAAAATATGAAAAAAGACAGAAAGAATGAAGGAGAGAAAGATAGAAATACAGAAAACTAAGAAGAAAGAAACGACAAAAACAAGGAAAGAAGCAAAGAAAGAAAGAGCGAAAAGCAGTTTCATATTTCCACTTCTGATTTCATGCATTTACAATGCCATTTCTTTATTCGCTCTGAGGCAGCGGTTCTCAACATTTGGAAATCTGTGCCCTCCACAACATCCATGTCGCGTAATAATGAAGATCATTTGTATAGTGCCCTGCCCCCCCCCCCCCCCCAAAATGCTCTAGGCGCTTTACAGAAAGTCTTGTTCTCTCCATCTGCAACTCTCTCTCTCTCTATCGCACTCTCTCTCTCTCTCACTCACCCTCTCTCTGTCTCTTCTGCTCTCTTTCTCTCTCCCCCTCTCTCTGTCAGTCTCTCTCTCTCTATCTCAAGCACAACCTATTGCAAACACTCTCATGGGAGACATACATACACACACAATTAACATATGGGCATACGACAGAAATTTAAACAATAATAATAATAATAATACATTACATTTGTATGACGCATTTCCATTAACAATTCTCAATGCGCCTTACATGACTCTCTCTTTCTCTCTCCTCCTTCCTCTCTCTCTCTCTCTCTCTCTCTCTCTCTCTCTCTCTCTCTCTCTCTCTCTCTCTCTCTCTCTCTCTCTCTCTCACTCTCTCCCCGACTCTGTCATTCTTGACGAACTCTCTCTTTTTCTACCACCTATTGGAAACACTTTTCATGACTTCCGCGCGTTGGCCGCCAGGTGACGGTGCGAAATCTGCGCACGCTAAAAGCACCAGCTGTCCCATTTTAGCAATCGTAGCATCTTTTGTGACATCGACAATAAAACAGCAAAAAAATAAAAAATAAAGTGAATTAAGAAAATAAATGGATTGGGATTGAGACTTCACAACTGAAAGTGTTTTTCAAAAAGGTGGGTTTTTAGACAGGTTTTGAATTTTGGCTCCGTAGATGTCTCTCTTTCTCTCAGGGTTTGAGAACCACGAATCTCTACCAAAAGACACCGCTCCAGACATTACTTTAAAAAGGAACAGCGAAATTGTGGACTCGAGAATGATTGTGAACGATTTCAAGCAGACAGGACTAATATTAAACATGTCGTCCCTCATTCATCACGCCACTATTCCCCCCGTCTGGGAATATCCAGAATGTTCCGTGGCATTGGTTCTCAAAGGGGTAGGTCTTTATTTTAGGGGATTCGCTGCGCTTGGCATTTACACTTCACCTTTCCTGTTCTTATTTGTCACGTTCTTGTTTCTGTGTGTTTTTGTGGTAGGGATTAGTTGTTTTTTTTTTAGAATTTTGCCCGGGCAGCGGGTCTTGTTCGGCCTGCTCTCCTCGCCTTTCAACTGCCAAAGTGTCTTAAACGTGCTCTACTTGCACACGGGCCGTCCGAGTTTTTTCGTCCTCATCCGAGAAGTCTAGATGCTCGACCCTACCTATCATAGGATCAGGGACACGATTTTTTTTTTGTCCTGAAAAAATGTTTGAATTTGCCTGCACCGACCGGGGATCGAACCCGGTACCTTCGGCATGGGAGGTGAGCACCTTGACTCTTGACCACCGTGCCCCTTAGCCTCCCCCCCCCTCCTTCCTTCCCCGGGGGCGATTTTGATTTCCAGTGGGGCGAAAACGAGGAAAAGGGCTACCAGGAACGAAGAAAGGGGCGATGAGAGAGGGGGGGGGGGAGGTTAGAGAAACAGCCATGAATGGAGGACAATTTAGGGGCAAATACATGGAGGCAGCCACTGACTAGTTCAACAGCACGGGCAAATGGCTTCTCTATTAATAGAAAACCTTTGTGTTTTCAGAGCATTTGATAAAGAATGTTTCTCTTTTATAATGAACAATCAACACGCCTGTTGTCATTAACCGTTTGGCTACTGACACTGTGAAAGCTAGATTTTTTCAAATCCAGTTTATATTGAGATTCAATTGTTTTCAGTTATTTTGAATGTTAAATCTGAAGCTACATCAGCCTAGTGATCTGTATTTAACTCTTTGTGTGCCAGTCACCGATATATATATATCGGTTCTTTCTCTGGTCACGTTTGTGCCAATCATCGATGTATCAGTGCACAAGAATGCTAGGCTATTTTGTTTCGGGAAGAAAGATAGTCCGCTTTCTATTAATAGATGTTGCTGTAGTTAGTCTTCATTCATCTCCCCCCCCCCCCCCCCAAAAAAAAAAAAACAACAAACACCTCTTCCTGCATCGGCAAAGTGGAAAAATTTTATGGCATACAAAGAGTTAAGTGCTAGTAATGGAAAAACAAAACTTGAAACTGATGAAGCAGTAAAGGTATTAACGGCAGTTCTGTTTCAGTACTAAAAGGGTTAACAAGACTTTGAAAAAATCTTTATATGATAATTTGTGTGTACTCTGTTTTCTTGTGAAATGTATCTGTTGGGTTTGAGTAGGACTGACGGAGATGGAGAGATGAGAGAAAACCTGGAGTCTAATAAGGCGACTGTCTGAAAAAGGTTGAGAACCACTGTTCCAGAGGAATTTTTTTTTTATTGTGGAAGTCAAATATTTAAAGGTCACGAAACACTCGGGAGATAGAGTGTCTTGTACTTTTTTTGGGTTGGACTAATCTTTTAGCGTATGAATCTCATACGGCAAAAACTCCAACCTGGCTCTTCACTTTAATGATGTCTATCTATCTATTCAACCGTTGATCCGTCCATCCAGTTGTCCTTCAATACACGAGTCCGTCCATCCATCCATCCATCCATCCATCCACCCACCCACTGATCCGCTCTTCCTACCGTCCGTCCGTTTGTTTATTTGTCTATCTATCTATCTATCTATCTATCTATCTATCTATCTATCTATCTATCTATCTATCTATCTATCTATCTATCTATCTATCTATCTATCTATCTATCTATCTATCTATCTATCTATCTATCTATCTATCTATCTATCTATCTATCTATCTATCTATCTATTTTCTATCTTTCTGTCAGTCTGTCTGTCTATCTATCTATCTATCTATCTATCTATCTATCTATCTATCTATCTATCTATCTATCTATCTATCTATCTATCTATCTATCTATCTATCTATCTATCTATCTATCTATCTATCTATCTATCTCAGTGCTAGAAAAAACATAGACACATGACAGAGTAACCTTTTCCATCACCCTGTTTACTGGAGACATTACCAATTTGGTTTTTAAACACAAAAATCTGATCTTTTCATTTGTAACACTTTAAGTAACTTATTCCCCCCCCCCCCCACCCCGCACCAAAATAATAATGAAAAAATCGTCCATGGTATATTATTATTTTTTTCCTGAGTGAGATGTTTTGTTAACTATTGCAAAGTCTTTCGGTATGGTTTACCTACAGTGTGAAATTAATCTTTCACACGAGTTTTCTCTCTCTCTGGCTTTCTCTCTTCCCCTCTCTCTGCTGTGTACATGTGTACAATAATGTGTTTATATGCTATCCTAATTCCCCCTTCCCTGCCCTCCTCTCTCTCTGTGTACTTGCAGGGAATTGGTGGACGCTTCAGGCAGAGTCTCCCTCTGTCCTATCATTCTATTATATTCTGTCTATCGTTTTGCTTTCTTCCCTGGGACAATATGACAGTTATCGTGTCGACAAGCTCTTTCCTAACTCAAACTCTGAACTCAAAACTCTTTGTATACTATAATCATTTCCTTTCTCTCACTCTTTCTCTCTCTCTTTCTGTCTCACTCTGTGTCTCTCTCTCCGTCTCTTTCTCTTTCTGTCTGTCTCTCCGTCTCTCTCTCTCTCTCTCTCTCTCCCTTCTTCTCTCTTGGCCCTTCGCTCTTCGTTCTTACCACATTTCCACTCTCTCTCTCTCTCTCTCTCCTTACCAACCCAGAACCTCGCATTTTTTCTACCTAAACATTCACAACCCTTCTTTCCCTCACCCCCTCACTTTCCAAGTAAAATGAATACATGCAATGTTTACCTTCTCTCGCAGGAAAAACAGCGCTCAAGTTTCACACTAATTCCATGCGAACTTCGGGAAAACCCAAAAAAATCGAACAATTCATTAAAGTTTCTAATTATTTCTTTTGTTTCTGGTGTCAAGAGGTGGATACAGCGACTCCAATTTCAAACTCATTCAAAAATGGCATAAAAAGAACACTTTTTACAAGAAGGAATTGACATACGTCACTGAAAAGAATAACAACAGGAAAAAACAAAACCAAAAGCGCAAATGTTAATGAAATGGAGGTGGAAAAAGTGTGAGCAAAAAAAAAAAGATGGATTTAGCAGGGGTGGATGGAGAGATGGGCAGGCAGGAATTCAGGAGATAGATAGATAGATAGATAGATAGATAGATAGATAGATAGATAGATAGATAGATAGATAGATAGATAGATAGATAGACAGTTAGATAGATAGATAGATAGATAGATAGATAGATAGATAGATAGATAGATAGATAGATAGATAGATAGATAGATAGATAGATAGATAGATAGATAGATAGATAGATAGATAGACAGTTAGATAGATAGATAGATAGATAGATAGATAGATAGATAGATAGATAGATAGATAGATAGATAGATAGACAGATAGATAGAGAGAGAGAGAGAGAGATAAAAAGACAATTTGGTAGATAGACAAGTAGATAGGATAGATAGATAGATGTATAGATAGATAGATAGATAGATAGATAGATAGATAGATAGATAGATAGATAGATAGACAGTTAGATAGATAGATAGATAGATAGATAGATAGATAGATAGATAGATAGATAGATAGATAGATAGATAGACAGTTAGATAGATAGATAGATAGATAGATAGATAGATAGATAGATAGATAGATAGATAGATAGATTGATAGATAGATAGAAATAAAAAGACAAGTAGATAGACAAGTAGGTAGATGGGATACATAGATAGATAGATAGATAGAAAGATAGACAGAAAGATAGATCCTGCAATCTTGTCACTAAAACACCGATCCCCTTACAAGAGAAGAACCCTCCCTCTTCATTAAAATCTTCTCCCACATTGCCTGACATTGACGGAGAGAGAGAGGAGGAGAGAGAGAGAGAGAGAGAGAGAGAGAGAGAGAGAGAGAGAGAGAGAGAGAGAGAGAGAGAGAGAGAGAGAGAGAGAGAGAGAGAGAGAGAGAGAGAGAATTCAAAGGCTGTTAATTGAACTTGACAAACGAAAAGAAAAAAAAACAAAGAGAGATCTCAGGTTCCATTACTGACACCAAGTTTGTGAAAGTGAATTATGTCTAAGTTTTTTGTTTTTTTTTAAATTTCAGTTTTCCCCTTCATCACTGCTAATTGGTACATTTCAGCACCGGTGTCGAGTTTTTAAGAGACGTATGTCACATTCTGTCAGGTTTTCTTTTTCTTTTCCCGAGATCAATGGTTTTGTTTGCATTCCGGGTCTTCTTTTGCAGGGGGCATGCACAAAGTGTGTACGCTTGTCTGTGGCGATTTCTTAAGCCCCCGCCCTCTCCCACCCCCACCCCCTTTTAGTGTCATTGCAGCCCAGTTTCAACTGGTGCAGACACGTCGTCGTCACAGTGCAAAGCCGGTCGACGGGTCTTGGGGGGGGGGAGGGGGGAGGAGAGGGAGTTGTAACGTCTTTTATTTCATTTTTACCCAGGTAGCGGCCTGTTCGGCCTGCTCTTCTCAATTTCAAACTGCCAAGGTATCTTTAACGTGCGCAGCGTGCTCATGGTCACTCTGAATTTTCGTCCTTGTCGGAGAAGACTAGGTGCTCGATCCTATGTACGACAGGATAAGGGACAGGAAAACATAAGAAAAGTTTCAAATCCCAACATGCCGGCACCGACCAGGATTTGAACCCTGTACCTTATTCATGAGAGGCGGGCACTTTACCAATAGAGCACCCTGTCCCCACAGTAGACTCCGTCTGGGTCATACTCACCTTACGCACCGTTTTTACGTCAGGGGGGAAGATCCCCCCGAATGTGTAGCATGCAATGGCCAACTATCAATAAAACATATTTTAACTGAATGTGAGGACTTCATGCATATCCGAAGAAAGCACTATGCCTGCGGATCCATGAAAGAATTATTTTCTAGTGTGGACCCGCAGTGCGTCTTGTTCTTTCTGAAAGGGTCTACGATCTACTACTTGGTTTAAAGACTTCCCCCCATGTACGCTTTTATATTGGTAGAATGCGCATGACGTCACAGAGTTTTTGTTTTGTACTTCCGCCAAACAAGATGGCCGGTGGATCAGCTGATGAGTGTAACTTCGAGATGTGTCTATTTAGTTAAAATGCCTGCTGGTTGCATTGCAGTTGACTGTTATGTCAGGGGTGGAAAGGATGTATCCAAACTAGTCCGATTCCCTGCCATCCGTGTAAACAAGAGAAAGGCAGTGAAAGAATTGACCGAACGTCTCCCATGTGCGTATACACACGTGTCATTGTTTACAGTAGTGAACTCGGCGCCGATTGGTTCGCGACGCCTTCAGTGGGTCCGGACAGACAAGATGGTGGATATGCGCATTCTACCTATACTGGGGGAACCTGCCTGGTCGTATGTACTTCAAGGATGGTCCCTACAGAGAGTTTTTTGCATCAGCTGTGAAATGGATAGCTCAAAAACTATGCTAGGTTCACATCAAGAGAGGAAAGTAAATGAAACAAACGAAAAAAACAAAAAAGTATCTATTTCCCGAGATTTTTTGTAATGTCCAATTTGAAAAGTAACTTGAGAAGAGCAAATTTTTAGCAGTTGCGTAAGAAACATCGTCAACGACAAAAATGATGCGTGGTCTCGGATGTTGATGCGGTGGTGATGCTTTTGACGTGATATGATGGTGGTGGTCTCAGTTACTCGGGTAAATGTAGCTGATTACGTAATGGTTTCTGGTTTTTGTTAAGTGTTGCTGTAATATCATTGTTGTTGTTTTTGTTGTTGTTGTTGTTGTGTGTCAGTTCTTAATGTTGCTGTAGAGTCGCAGATAAATAGGCCGATAGACAGACAGACAGACAGAAGATAAACAGACAGACAGACACAGATAATTACACAAACAGAGAGGCAGACAAACAGACAGATAGATTGATAGATAGCTAGATAGATAGATAGAGAGATGAATAGATAGATAGAAAGATAGATAGATAGACTGATAGATAGACAGACTGATAGATAGATAGATAGATAGATAGATAGACAGACAGACAGACAGACAGACAGACAGACAGACAGACAGACAGACAGACAGATAGATAGATAGATAGATAGATAGATAGAGAGAGAGAGAGAGAGAGAGAGAGAGAGAGAGATAGATAGATAGATAGATAGATAGATAGATAGATAGATAGATAGATAGATAGATAGATAGATAGATAGATATATAGATAGATAGATAGATAGACAGATTATATACAGACAGATAGATTATATACAGATGGATAGATAGATAGATAGATAGATAGATAGATAGATAGATAGATAGATAGATAGATAGATAGACAGATAGATAGATAGATAGATAGATAGATAGATAGATAGATAGATAGATAGATAGATAGATAGATAGATAGATAGATAGATAGATAGATAGATAGATAGATAGATAGATAGAGAGAGAGATAGATAGATAGATAGATAGATAGATAGATAGATAGATAGATAGATAGATAGATAGATAGATAGATAGATAGATAGATAGATGTCAGATAGATAGACAGATAGATAGATAGATAAATAGATAGATAGATAGATAGATAGATAAAGGAAAAAAATGTGATTACGGGTAGTAGGTAGGCTGTAATCAACAACAACTACAGAAAATGCACAAAACGCTGATTTAAAAGTTCACTAAACATTAATAAAGAACTGACTGAACTGGAATCATTGTCAAGAAATAAACAAATAATAAATTCTGTCACGGTAAACGAATCTTTACGTACAGTAAATGACGTTTATTGTGTGCTCGGGGCCTAATGACTTCATCTAAATTTCAAAAGAATTTTTTTCCGTTGCTTTCATATACTTCGTTTTGTTCCACAGTTAAAGTTGGTATTTTTAAAAATCTCACGTTGTTATTATTACACGAGATGTTCCGTAAAATGGAAATTTGCAGTTAATTTAGTCTTGAAATGAGGCGAAGACTGACATTTATGTCATCGTTTCAAATTACGAAATGAGTTGAATGTCTGTGTAGCCTTAGGCTAGTAACACACTGACTCAAGTCGATTCTGTCTCGATTTTTAGCAAAGATACTAGAAACAGTAAGATGAGACACTGCCTTCTTCGTCCCTGTAAATAAAAAATGGTACACACTGTTTGTGCTCTGATCGAGGGCGGGGCCCATGGCGCACTGAATGAAAAAAATGCTTTATATAATGATAAATTAATGATGCGGATTGGTTACAGTGCCATCCATTAGTCTTTCCGCCCATCCACCATCCATCCATCCATCCATCCATCCATCCATCCACCATCCATCCATCCACCATCCATCCACCCTCCATCCGCCCATCCACCCGCCATCCACCCATCCATCCAGCCACCATCTATCCATCCATCCACCCATCCATTCATCCATCCATCCACCCGCCCATTCATCCACCCTTCTGCCTCGTCTGTCTGCCCGTATATCCATCCATCTATCCAGTCCGCCCATCTGTCGATCCAACCGTCACACCACCCATTCACCCTTACACCCATCCATCCATCTTTTCCACGACCAGTATTCCTTTTTTGAATCCCGTATTCCATTGTTACCATAGCAACTAGTCTCCCCGCCATCTATTTATCCAGTCAGAAGCAGTAGTCTGGTCATAGCCATTAAATTGTCCCGAAACGAGCAGTTAAAGATATATAAGGAAACAAGGGCAAAATTATAAACGTGAAGACAAACTACCAATGTTATTCTAAAATCTTTAGACAGACAAGGCCAACCTCGAAGACAGAAATAGTCTGGTCAATGTTTTCTGGAGTCATTAGACAGAGAAAGACTAAGAGGGGTATCATGCTAAGCCCGGAACGGCACAGGCCAGATGCTGGCAGCGAAATATACACCCAAGAAATTGTGACAGCATAAGACTGTGTCATACTGGTAGAGTCTTCCCGGATTTACAAAGAAAATAATTATGTGCTAAGAAAATATTTACCAAGAAAAAATTATGGCGTGTACTTCTTGTCCGTCAGCAGCTAGCTGACTGTGTTTGACCGGGCTGCGTGATTTTTTTGCGTACAAGCTTTAGCAAATTCAGAAGCAGGACAGCAACAGACCCCCAAAACACAGGACAACTCCAACACATCCCAGGGATTTTCGGTGACGTTCAGAGTCATATCAGGCACAGTCCAGTGTAACAGCTGAGGTTGTTCTAGCACGTTATAGTAGGGGGGAGTTAGTTGATCTAACTACAACCCTTTAGAAAACGAAACTATTACAGCTGTAAAATAAATAAACACGAGATCCGACGATAGATTAAATAATACTAAAGTTTAATAACTGTATAGTGAACAATAAATTACTAGGAAGACACCAGCGAAACTAAATATCTACGCCACACAAAAGGAAACTCACTTACTCACCCCCCAACCACTCACACAGGTCTATATATATAAACATTCCTACAGAAAGTTCCCGAAATAAACGTTACCTTTGCCCTCGCACAAACTAACCAATCACGCATCAATACGTTATCAGGTTACATCACTCAAGGCCAAATCTGGCGTAAACATCCTTATCCACAGTGTTATCGAATGTTCGGGAACATACTAATATTTACTGAACGAGTCAAAACACCTGACAACAAGCGAGCGAGGAAAAAAACTACTCACTAGAAAAGAAGGTCAGGTCACGGAGTACAGTACACTCTGGCGGTTGTCAAATGAACACATGCTCACCAGTGTAACACGAAAACGGGGGAGGGCAAGGGATAGCTTGCAGATGCTACACAACTCCCCAATTTAAGTTGAATATTTTTCAACTCCAAAACATTATTCAGCGTCTGCAATATCTTGAAATAATCTTATAGCACTCCCAATCTCACAAAGGTAGTTGCTAATTCTATTACAATTAATAACAATTTCAGTGTCTTCCCGAATGTCATCACAAATACAATACAATGCAGTGTACTTTGTATCACTAATACCATAACTAACACGATACCGTCATTGCTTCCCAATAGTAAACATTAGGCCTACTAGTCAAAATAACACAACGCCACCACTGTGGTGAAACAATGGTCAATGATATTATTACAAATCATATAAGGTGAAACGATGGCCCACCGTTTACACAATGCTTCGTGCACGAATCATAGCATATAACTTGTTGTACATAACATGGCTATCTCCAAAATGTATAACTCATACGTACAATGGCAAAATACCAATACATACCGACCACTGATCAGGGTCTATCTTCATCATATTAGGTCAAAACAAGTTACAACATTGCAATATAGCACAAACACTGCTTGCTCGCAGTCCCCATTTGGGTTACATTTTCCAAAAATTACACCAAGTTCCATTGGTAACTAATATGACATAGCATAAAATCAAAATGTGACTAACACATCATGACTATCTATCAGCCATCAATTCAATATTCAATCACAGATGAACTATGTCCCCAATTACAGTACAATACTGCCGTCCTAGAAATTCATCTAGTAGGCAAAAGTATGGGTTACAATGCATTTCACTGATAGTGTACTACTTTAAAATACCCTGCTCAGGAAATCGGCACAGACATTTTCTCTGCCTTTTACGTAGTGAATCCTGAATCGATAAGACTGTAAAAATAAACTCCATCGTAATAACTTTGGACTGTCAAACTTGGCAGAGTTCAAAAACTCTAATGACCGATGGTCAGTTTGGAGCACAAACTCCTTTCCATACAAATACAAAGTAAACTTTTTTACAGCCCAAACAATAGCTAAACATTCGCGCTCTGAGACCGAATATTTTGTCTCACGAGGCAATAGCTTACGACTAGCATATGCCACAGGGTACAACTTTCCCTCGTGTTCCTGCATAAGACTAGCGCCTAATCCGCGATCTGATGCATCAGTTGCTAAGACAAACTCTTTGGAAAAATCTGGCAAACATAACACGGGTTTGGAGATAATGACATTCTTCAAAGAGGTGTACGCTTTCTCCTGCGTTTCATCCCACTGAACTATATTGGGCTGACCCTTTCTAAGTAAATCAGACAATGGTGATGCAATCGCTGAAAAGTTAGGAATAAATTCATGGTAATATCCCACTAATCCTAAAAATGCTTTCACTTCCTTCTTAGTGGTGGGTCTGGGTGCGTCTCGTACCTTACATACATTCTCTTCTAACAGGCCAATCATACCTTCTCCCACTAAGTGTCCAACAAAGTCTACTTCAGACGTTCCAATCAGACACTTCGATGGTCTTGCAATTAATCCAGCTTGGTCCATCCTCTGCAGTAAGTCCTTGAGAGTCTTCACATGCTCGTCGAATGTCTCTGTATGAATCAGCAGGTCGTCCACATATGCTGTCACATTGTTCATTCCACGGATCAATGGCTTTACGATCCTGTTCAGCGTGGCTCCTGAGTTCATCATCCCAAAAGGCATCCGAATGAATTCATAGTGTTCGCCCATGGTGACGAACGCCGTCTTGGGAATGTCTTGCTCTCGAACTTTCACTTGCCAGTATCCCTTGCTCAGGTCAATCCGAGAGAATAATTTTCCCCTCGAGAGACTCTGAAACACTTCTGATGGCGCTGCTGTCGGATGAGGGTCGAATACTGTGATCTTGTTTAACCTCCTGTAGTCGATGCAGACTCGGTTGGATCCGTCCTTCTTCTTGACGACAACAATAGGTGAAGCATAAGCTGATGAGCTCCTTCGAATGATGCCCAGCCGTTCCATGGTGCTAAGCTCCTCCTTCAATGAGTCGCGCATAGCGTAGGGCACCGGGTATGGTCGTTGACGAACTGGTACTTCTGTCGTCAGGTCGATGCGATGTTCACCCAACTGACAGCATCCAGGGAGATTGGTGAAGACGTGCTGGTAATTCTTCACCACATCGCAGAGTTCTTGACGTTGTTCCGATGTCAGTTGCGTTCCATACTGGACATCTCTGTAGCCTTCATTCTGGTCCCAGCTTCCTAGGTCGGCAAGGTCCTCCGTCGTTCCACCGTTGTCGCCTTCCAGGTCGCAGTCCTCGATGACTGTCATGCTAGCTGACTCCACGGGTTGACTCTTGTCCATCATGTCGTCCTCTGCCAGTACAGTCTCAGCACTATCACCGCCGCCGTCCTTTATGGCGTTGACATGTTCAGGCGTGGTATCTCTCCTACTGTTGTCCATCCCACACATCTCGGTCACAATAGGTCTCGGTTCCATTGCCACTGCTGCTTCTTTTGACGTCCTTGGAATGTATCTCTTGAGGAGGTTGGCGTGCAAGGTCTTTTCTTTTGCACCCATCTTGACTCTATAGTCGTTGACACCGACAATTGAGACTACCTTATATGGTCCCTTCCATTGGACTAGGAGCTTGTTAGTATTCGTCGGCAGTAACACCAACACTTCATCTCCGTGGCGGAACTTCCTCTCTCTCGCCTTCCGGTCGTAGTAGGTCTTCTGTCTACCTTGAGCCTTGGAAAGTTCTTCCGTCGCTAGCTTCCATGTGTCCTCCAGCCTCTCACGTAGTTCCATGACGTACTGGTAACTGGTCTTCGTTTCCGGCTCCTCTACGTCCTTGGTCCATAGTTGTCGTAAGACGTGCATGGGTCCTCTCACAGTTCTCCCATACAGCAACTCGAATGGGGCAAACTTGGTCGACTCTTGGGGAACTTCACGATATGCGAAGAGCAGCGGGTTGATGTATCTGTGCCACTGCTTGGGTTGCTCTGCGCACAGTCGTCTCAATGTTTTCTTCAGCGTGCCGTTGAATCGCTCCACCAACCCGTTGCACATAGGGTGGTAGACTGTAGTGGTCGACTGTCGAATTCCCAGTAGTCTATTCGTTTCCTTCATGACATCTGACATAAACTGGGTCCCTTGGTCGGACAAGATCTCTTCGGGCACACCCAAACGGCTGTAGATGTTCACTAAGGCTTCTGCTACCGTTTCTGCGTCGATCTTCTTCAAGGGTGTGGCTTCGGGGTAACGAGTAGCGTAGTCTATGTACACCAGGATATACCGATGTCCACCTTCACTTGGGGGGTCGATAGGTCCTACTAAGTCCACGGCCACTCGCCTAAATGGTACGTCCACTACTGGCATACTCCGCAGGTGCACCTTTGGGGTCGCTCCTTTGTTCACCGTCCTCTGGCATATGTCGCATGAGCGGCAGTATCTCGCGACGTCACCTTCAATTCCAGGCCAATAAAAATTGCTCATAACTCTGTCTTTGGTTTTCTTCACGCCGAGGTGTCCTCCGACAATCGAGTCGTGGGCTACACTCAGTACATACTCTCTCAGTTTCTCGGGTAGTACCACTTGCCTTATAACAGTCGCCTGTCTCAGGTCATTGTAGATCCGGTACAGTACTCCTCCATGTTTCTCAAAATGAACAGATTTATTGCCTCTATTAGTTGGGATCTTCTTCTGCTCTAACTTCCTAATGACTTCGTCTTCTTCTTGGAGTCGGATAAGTTCCTCTCTATCCACTCCCGCGTGCCGTTCTGCCCTCGGCACTTTCAGCGACGTAGGCCGGTCCTTCCTCTTCTCCTGGGCCCTCGTGGTCACCGCTCATACCATCACCTCAGTATCAGGGTCGTACGGGTCCTTCGCTCCGTCCACGTTCCCGACTACTAGGTCGCAGATGGTCTCCGGGAGACACAGCGCCGTCACTTTGCCCGTCAGGTAAGGCGTCTTCACGTCGATAACGGCTTCCTCCGCCGCTAGCAAGGAGTTATCGATCCTCGCGATAAGTTTCTTCCCACCGGTGAGCTGTCCGTCGTCCACCAGTGCTCGCCGCACCACTACACCTTCACAGCCGGTATCTCTTAGGACATCTACCGCTCGATTTCCAATCAAGCCCTTCATCACTGGTAACTTCAGTTTCTCCACGGTCCTTCCGTCACTGCATCCTCCGCAAGTAACAGGCACCGCTAACTGTAGCTTCCCGTCCTTCATTACCGCTTGAACGTTGATGCTGGTGTCAGCCGTCGTCGCATCCTGTCTCGACGACTCGTCCGCCGCTATCACTACGGCCGCCGCCGCCTTGTTCGGCTTGCCTCGTCCCATATCCTTCTGGGCTGGACACATCCTCCGAACGTGGCCTGGCTTTCCACAAAGGTAACATTTCAACTCACCTTTGTCGTTTAACTTTGCACGACACTCCGTCGCCTTGTGTCCCGGCCTCTGGCACCTATGGCAGACCTGTGGGCTTCTGTCTCCGTTGGGCCTCTGTCGCACTGGCCGGCTCTGCAGTCTGGCGCTCCCGCTGAGCGTCCGGTTCCTCGCTACCAGGTACGCCTCCGCTGAATCTGCGATGTCCTGTAGCGTCTTTGGTTTCCTCTCCCTCACATGGGTTGCAAGGTCTGGTGGGCAGGCATCCATGAATTGCTCTCTGACGAACAGATCTCTCACTCCTTCGTAGGTCTCCTCCGTCTTCGACAGCTTTATCCACCTCTCTAAATAGGTCTTGATCCTGGTCAAAAACATTCCAACATCTTCTCCATCTTCAGGCTTACCTTGTCTGAACATGAGTCTGTATCCGTCCTCTGACAGGTTGTACCTCTTCTGCAACGCTTCCTTGACCTTGTCGTAGTCCTTGGCTTCGTCGATCGGTAGTCTGCAGAAGCACTCCAAAGCTCTCCCGGTCAGCAGGGCAGACAGTGATGTCGTCCAGGTGGATCTGGGCCATTCAGCTGTCTCAGCAAACCTCTCAAACCGCAGCAACCAGCTATCCAGATCGTCCTTCTTGTCCTGAAATGCAGGTAGCTTGGGTCTCTTAGAACTGGCGCGGTCGCTGGTCCCCTGCGTCGACTCGCCTCCACGCTGATGGCGGATCCTCTCCATCTCCAGCTCGTGTTGTCGTTGAGCCTCCTTCTCTTGAGCCTCTATCTTCAGTTGCTCCATGCGATCTTGCCTCTCTCTCTCTCTTTCCTCCCTTAGGCCTTCACGGATGTAGTCCTGTCTCTCCTTCCCAGTGAGCTCCAAGGCGTCTGCTTCCTGGCTAAGCCTTCCAATAGCCTCTGACATGTTGTAGATAGCTTGTCGATGATATTCCTACAATAAACTATGTAAATAAATCTAATAATTTTGATCTGGTCCGCTCGAATATGGTCGGATCCCGGACGAGCCCCCAATATGTAACAGCTGAGGTTGTTCTAGCACGTTATAGTAGGGGGGAGTTAGTTGATCTAACTACAACCCTTTAGAAAACGAAACTATTACAGCTGTAAAATAAATAAACACGAGATCCGACGATAGATTAAATAATACTAAAGTTTAATAACTGTATAGTGAACAATAAATTACTAGGAAGACACCAGCGAAACTAAATATCTACGTCACACAAAAGGAAACTCACTTACTCACCCCCCAACCACTCACACAGGTCTATATATATAAACATTCCTACAGAAAGTTCCCGAAATAAACGTTACCTTTGCCCTCGCACAAACTAACCAATCACGCATCAATACGTTATCAGGTTACATCACTCAAGGCCAAATCTGGCGTAAACATCCTTATCCACAGTGTTATCGAATGTTCGGGAACATACTAATATTTACTGAACGAGTCAAAACACCTGACAACAAGCGAGCGAGGAAAAAAACTACTCACTAGAAAAGAAGGTCAGGTCACGGAGTACAGTACACTCTGGCGGTTGTCAAATGAACACATGCTCACCAGTGTAACACGAAAACGGGGGAGGGCAAGGGATAGCTTGCAGATGCTACATCCAGAGATTGCAGCACCCATGGCAGTGTTCGACAGGACGAGAAATCCCTTAGCCGATGACCTGTGTTTGGGGGTGTATTGGTGCCCCGCTCATGAATTTGCTAAAGCTCGCACAGAAAAAAAATTACGCAATCGGGCTTAGTAAGATAGAGTCTTCCCGGATTAACCAGGAAAATATAGGAAATTATGGTGTCACTTCTTGTCTGCCAGCATCTGACTGTGCCGTTCAAGGCTGGGTATGATACCCTCCTAAACTTAGAGGATACACAGAAATGGTCCTAAAAATGTTGTTCTAAAACAATGATTTTCAAAGTGAGAAAGCACTTGGCTACCAGAGACGGGATTTTAAATCTATCCATCTCTCTAGGTATGCACTAGGCGGGTTTGATCGGCCCTCTCGTTCGCTGGTGACGTCACAACATTGAGTTTTAGTGAACTCAAAGGTACTAGATGGAATAAGGTGAGACAGCTAGCGCATTTAGCGTGCACGGATTTCGCACCGCCACCTAGCGGCAAACACGAGGAAGTCATGAAAAGTGCCGTATTCTACAAAGCCAGATAATGGAGAATATTGAATTTTCTTCACTGTTCAGCTATCGCTATAGGCCTTGACTGACGTCACTTATTGTGGAATTATAATTTCAATTGCTGTGAGAAAACTCTGGCTATTTTTTATTTTTTTTTAGTAATAGCAGCAGTGTAAGAAACCCGCACAATTAATTCATCACTATTATCAAGCTTCTCATGTGACTGATATCTTATCAGTCTTATCAGTCACATGAGAAGCCATAAGTCATGAAAGAACAGTCTTTCCATTCTGTCCTCTGTGTCCTTTAGTTCTCTTTATTGTCCATGTGTTAAAATTCTCAACAATTTCTGTTCTTTATTCCTCTGGTGTTGTTAAGGTCATCATCATACCTGATGGACGAACTATTATTATCAAGCACCCCAGATCAGCGCGCAAATTGTGTGCACGATTTTTTTTCGAGGTGCCAAGAAAGGAGTGTCTCATCTGATCGTTTCTAGTCTTTGGTGAAATCCAACTAGTTTTCTGGTACTCGAACTCCCTTAAAACTCAACATCGTGACGTCAGCATCCAACTAATCGGGGAATGATAATCAGACCGTGCAAGTCAAGGTGACTACTACTACTATTTCCTGTTGCACCCACTGGTGCTTAGGGCAGCAACAAAAGATCTCTAGCCCTGTCTGTCCTGGGCCATCTTTGCCAGAGTTCCCCATGACTGATTGAAGGATTTCATCTCTGCCTCGATCGTTCTCCGCCAGGTTGCCTTGGGTCGGCTTCAGAAAAGGTAGCTAATTTTACTTCATTCTTTAGCTTTTTCCAAAATAAATAAAGGCCTTTGCTCTGTAGAAACTCAACTTTCTTTCCTCCCCTTGGGTAATGATATAATATCCAAGATTATCTCCCTCGCCGACAAGAATTACCTCCCGTAAAAACAGAAAAAGGACTAGAGTTGCGTCCCCTTGTGTACTGATGGCCACAATACTGTCGTTTGATGAAAAAATATCGCAAATGTTAAAACCAGAACTTTGCTAGTTTGACACATACGGTATTTTCCTGTAACACGGCAGAATATAGAAGTGAACCCTTTTTTTCTTTAATGTTTCCATTCCTTGATAGGCGAAGGCATAGAAATGGAAAGAGACGAAAAAAAAATGATAAAAAAAAAAAGATATTGGATCGAGGGTCCATTTCTTTTTCTCACCTTTGTTTGGCCAATTAACTATCTTTTCCGTTTTCTCTCTCTCTCTCTCCCCCCCCCCCCCCCCCGCACCTATTTTTTTGGTCATCCTTCCAGTCAAAACCGACAGGGCAAGAATGTCAGTCGTTAATTTAATAATATTACGAGAAAAAGAAATGAAAACAATATTTTTACAATTATTAATGCAATCCATCCATCCATTCATCCATCCATCCATCCGTTCGTCGGTCCACCCACTCATCCATGAATCCACCCACTCATCCATCCATCCATCGATCCATCCATTCATCCATCCATCCATTCATCCATCCATCCATCCATTCATTCATTCATTCATCCATCCATCCATTCATCCACCCATCCACCCATCCATCCATCCTCACTCCATCTACCCACCCACCCATCCATCCATCCATCAATCCATCGATTCCTCCATCCATCCATCTACCCACTTACCCACCCGTCCATTCATCCACTCTTCCATCCATCCATCCACCCACCCATCCATCATCCATCATCCATCCATTCATCCATCCATCCATTCGTCCCACCATCCATCCATCCATCCATCAATCCATCCTTCCTCCCTCCATCTATCCACCCATCCATCCATCAATCCATCGATTCCTCCATCCATCCATCTACCCACCCATCCGTCCCTCCATCCACCCATCCATCCATCCATCCATCCATCCATCCATCCATCCATCAATCCATCCTTCCTCCCTCCATCTATCCACCCATCCATCCATCCATCCATCCATCCATCCATCCATCCATCCACCCACCCATCCGTCCCTCCATCCACCCACCCATCCATCCATTCATTCATCCATCCATCCATCCATCCATCCATCCATCCATCCATCCATCCATCCATCCACCACCTACCCATCCATCCATCCATCCACACACCCATCCATCCACCCATCCATCCATCCATCCATCCATCCGTCCGGTCTGTCCGTCAAAGCAGGTACACCCAGTGCGCTCTTAGCTCTATAAATCAGTGTAGTCAGAAAAAAAACAACAACCAACAACAACGGCATCCTTTAACCCCCCCCCCCTCCTCACACACACACACACACACACACACCATTTCCCCTCACCCTATGCACACACAAAATAGAAAAAAACGATGCCAAATCAGTTTCTAGTTCCAAGTTAAATCAGTAACTACGCTATTTATTTTTTTTTGAATAAAACTCCGCCGGAACATATAAACAAATTAAGAAGCGCTCGGAGCCAGACAGAAACGTTCAGCCCGGCACGAATTTTATGGGTAGAAACAGGGCTCGGCGGCACCGGCACTTTTGCAGTGTCGCGGATCCCGACTCCGACTAGTTACTAGGACACCAGTACCATTTAAAAAAAAAAATTTGTTCTCTGCGCTTGGGAGCTGCAAGTTCATATATGAATATTTCAAATAAAATTGGAATTTACAGCAAATTTTGACTATTCATTTTATTATTTTCCCCCGATATTACAGTTTTCAACACATTATGTCTCCTTCTGTCCTATCATTGCTGTTCTATTCTGTCTATCATCTTTGCTTTTTGCCTAGCACAATGTGTCCACAATGGCGTCATCGTGTCGACATGCTTTTCCCAAACTCCAACTTCAGTCATTGAAGACACTTGTAGCTTTTTTATTATTAGCCTACTAGCTCTAGCCGACCCGCGCAAGATAAATCGTGCAAATATTCCATGTACCAAGACCAGCTGTATGTCAAGATCTAAGTCGCATTAGTAATGGCACTTGGATTCGATGCAAAGACTAACAGATCACTTTGTTATACCATAATTTCTTGCAGAATGCACCGATGTGTTTAAGTTGACTTTCTACCAGAAATGTGTAAACAGTGTCGTACTCGTAGGGCGCAATTTCCGGACACACCACAGACTAATAAAATACCCAGACTGGATGATCCCATTGTGTGACGTCACAAAACAGCGAAAGGCCATGAACCATCCGCCATATTAGGTTTACGTTTACGACCGACGCTTCAGCATAGCTACAATTTTGAATGACACCATTTTGACGCGCCTACTGAACGCGGAAGTTTGGTTCCGCACCAAGAAATTAATACATGTACAACCAATCTTCACAAATAAAAAGAAATTTCTATTGCAGATAGAACTAGAATCGGAATTTCCCGAGCGGCGGCCATGTTGGTAATACAGTCGCCGCTCGGGAAATTCCATAAAAAACGACACAGCCCGAAGCTCATGTTTCCAGTCTGGTTAATTTATTAGTCTGTGGGACACACTTTCCAGTTCTATCCGATGAAAATGCACCACCTGTTTTTGCGACTCACATAATCATAATATAAATAATAGTAAAGATTGATGTTCGTTCAAAATGAATGTGTCCACGTAACTTTTCTTCAAAAAAATTGATGCAGTACACCAAGTTTCATAATTTTTGATGGCGTAGTCGTGACGTACTAGCTGCTTTTACAGGTTTACCCTCTAGCTCAATTATAGTAAGATTATTATTTTATTCTTTGCCCTTGGGGGCTACAAATTCATAAGAATATTTCAAAGAAAATTTGATTTTACAGCAAAATTTTGATTACTGAGTTTAAGATCTTGCCCCCATCTTTCCCTTTTGGACGCATTATCAAATCTTTCTTTTATATCTCTTGACATATTTCGAATTCTATGTGTATCATATACATGTTTCATTTTTATAGATATCGCCGTACTGTAGACTATATTTTTCACTCTCTTTGTTTTGATGAGAAGAGTTTAATATTGGTCTCATGGCGCACTAAGGCCCGGCGCGCACTATGTTAAAATTAACCACCCGTTCAATGCAAGCAATCTTTCGCGTGGTGTGCAGCACGGTAAACTCTTTGCCAAGCAAGCAACAATTCTGCGTTTGCACACCGTGCAGCAGGCGAAACGGGATAGTGCGCGCGGCCCCTAAGTCAGGACTGATTTTGTCTTGGTTTTAGTGTGAGATGTGCATTGTGGAGTTAAAGGAGTTTGAGTTTGGAGCAAACATTCGACTAGATAACGGTCACATTGTGCTAGGAAGAAGGCAAGATGATAGACAGAATATCGCAGAATAACAAGACAGAAGGAGACCTTACGAGAAGCGTTCACCAACCACACGCGATGAAATCAGGAGTTTGAGTTTGAGTTAATGAGTTTGGAGAAATCACGTCGGACACGATAAAGACCACACTGTGTTGGGGAAAAAGGCAAGACGACAGACAGACTGTAACAAAACGATAGGACAGATGGAGACTCTACCAGAAGCGTCCACCAACCATCGAGTTACACGGGACCTCGTACGCTGGCCAGATCGAAACAAGTCTGCCTTACTAGTAGCAAAGATACTACTTACAAACTATAAGATGAGACACTGTCTTCTTCGCACCACTAAATGAACCAGGAGCACAATTTGCGCGCTGATCGGGGGCGAGGCCCATGGCGCATAGTATGAAAAGAATGCTTGATATAATGGTAAATTTATGATGCAAAATTCTGACAGCGCTACTGCTACTTAAAAAAAAAAGGAAAAAATAGCCAGAGTTTTCCCACAGCGATTGAGGTTATAATTCCACAATAAATGACGCCAATCAAGGCCTCTAGCGATAGCTGAACAGTGAACTAAATTCAATATTTTTCCTATTTGGCTTCGTAAAATACGGCACTTTTCATGACTTCCGCGCATTTGCCGCTAGGTGGCGGTACGAAATCTATGCACGCTAAAAGCACTAGCTGTCTTATCTTGTCAATTCTAGTATCTTTGCTAGTGGTTCGGGCGCTTCAGAGCTATTTTGAGACAGTTGGCGGGGGAAGAGACCAAGTTTAAGCAGACTTCACGTAAAGTCCCATGCAAGGAGATCAAGGCGACCTGGCTGAGTGCACACCAGCATTAGAAAGAAGGGGGCGGGGGGCAGAGGGAAGTCCTCCTCCCAGCTTCTTCTCCAGAGGCGCCTCCGACAACAAAATGTTAAAAATATTACTAAAAAGTACCCCGGTATACACTTCTATCTCACCTTCTGGTTTAAGCAATTTAAAAAAAAAATTCTACACCCGTTTTCTCAACAACAAACAGACCAGGTAGGAAGCAAGAATAACAAATTATCAATATTTTATCACTTTCTTTGGCAAAACATTTTCTTGGCTACACAAACCTTTTTTTTTTTTCTTTTTTGCTTTCGTCTCTCGTCTTGGTCTCGTCCGATGGAAGAAGAAGAAGATGAAGAAATGATGTTTAAGCTCATAGATGATGAATGTGTTTGCACGAGACAAGCCGCTCGGCGTTCATTTTACCCTGTAACTAGCCAAACCTTGCAAGTTGAACCTGGCAAACCTCTTGCAGCCATTAAACACCGGAAGATGAAATAGTTTTTCTTTTTTATTAAGAAATTTAGATGGTGTACCGGGCATTACCCGGGACAAATCTGTTTTACCGCCCGTCTCACTCTTTCTCTGATCTAGGCCATTTCCCATATTATCCCACAGTTTTGCTTCAGAACTCATGCTCGGCAGGTCACTGTGCACCAACTGATCGGTTGAGTTTGAATTTAGGTTTTACGGCACGTCGGCACGATAACGGCCGCTTTGCACCCTTCACGGTCTATTTGGGTACACTTTATTTGTTTCGTATTCAGAGCTGTCAAGTTTAACATAGAATTACAGACATTCATATAATTTTAACACATTGGTAAAATTCTAAAAAAAAGTTGGTTGTATAGATCTGGAAAAAGTTTTGTAAACAGTATAAAAGTTATTAAATCAAGTTGTAAATCTTAGCCTCTCTCAGAAAGGATAGGATTCTTTCATTGATCCGCAGGCATAGTGCCCTCTTCGGATACGCATGAAGTCTGCACATTCAATCAAAATATATTGGTAACTGGCAATTGCATGCCACACATTCAGGGGGATCTTCCACCCGAAATAAAGAATGGTGTCTGAGGTGGCTATGACCCAGACGGAGTCTACTAAGGACAATTTCATTTCTCCGACTTTGTTGAGAAGCATGGGTCCACCGGCCAAGCTGATCTTGGATTAAGCTTGTCAAATACAGACTCCCCGTGCAGTTGGATTATCAAAGAGAGCTAAAATAAAGATCATTGTAATTTTAGTCTTTACAACTTAAAAAAAAAAAATGGCCTGAAACTAGAATAAACACAACAGGTCGATACAAAAACGACTGGCTTAGATCAATTGCCATTTGAACAAATTGATTTCATAACTTTTGATACTGTGACTCAGGCTACAGCGTCGAGCAAAAAAAATAAAAAAAATAAATGAAATTGTCAAAACGGCATCACAATGAATCACCCCCGCCACTATTTTTGTTTATAATACCAGAGAGTATGTATGTATAGAGAGATTTCACTACGGGTCAGTCTGCACTGCAAGATGTGGGAGGCGCCGGGAAACCATTGTTAGCACGGAGTGGAAAGCAGGTCGCTGCGGTAAACAATACCCGTTTGTGCATTTCCACGGGGAGTAAGAGCTTACAAACGGCTCTAAATAGTTTGAATCAATCCAAAAATATGAACAAACCACAATAAAGAGATATGCACACTGTTTGTGGTGAAGACGGTCTCTTTCAATTCTTATTACCACAGCGACCTAGTTTCCCCCCAATTTGACGGAAGTGAGATCTCTCTATACATACATATTCTCTGATAAAACGAACAGGAAAAAATCTGGGGACGAAAGATAACAAAACACGGCTTTAAAAAGAACGGCTCAGCTTTCAAAATTGCCTTCGCTAAGAATAAAACGAATGTGTTCTCACAATTTCCCAAAATACATTATTTTTTCATGAATTTAAGTGAAAACCACAGTTTCTAGACTTTGTGAGTGTCTCGAGGGAGTTCTTGGCGAAAGGGATGGTATCATAGTTAACTTGGAACGTCACAGCCAGATGCTACCAGCAAAACGCACACCCAAGAATTTGTGGCAGAAGCTGACTGTGTCTGATCATGGCCCTCGTGATAACGATTTGATTACGAAGGCCACGCTCTGATCGAGCTATGTATGATAGGTTCTTCTCGGATTTACTAAGAAAATAAGGGAAATCATGGTGTGCACTTCTTGTCTGTCAGCATCTGACTGTGTCTGACCGGGCTTAGTCAAATAGGATCTTCCTAGATTTACCAGGAAAATATAGGAAATTATGGCGTGTACTTTTTGTTGGCCAGCAGCTGACTGTGTCGTTCCGGGCTTAGTACGATTCCCCCCTAAGTTTTGCAAACCGCTCTTACTTATAGAGAGTACAGAGATTCCGCTTTTCTGAAGATAGGCATCCTTCGAAATTGTTACAATTTCACATTTAATGCACTTGAAACTCAAGAAAGCTTAGCCTCGCCCGAACTACTGAGACAGTCGTAATTCGGTCTCGTCCGTGTGGAAAGTCCTGTTTAACTCCATGGTCTACATTTCAAACGAACGATCAGACAAAGCAGTTTTGACTCAGTGGGCCACACGTCCTTTGCTAAGACATATCGCAACCTTGTTTGTTCTATCTCCATTTTTTGAAGAAAAAAAACAACAACAACTGGAGATCTTTTAGTATGTAGAAGAGATATAACAACTGCACACGATGACACTTGTTTAAAATGCGTTGTGGCACTTATCAAGCTGTTTCACAGTTCCGTTTTATTCTCGCTCCTTATCATTATACTAAAACCGCAAACGTTTAACGTCAAATTTCCCAATTGTGCAAGAAAGTGGAGTTTGAAACAGACAAGAACTAAAGTGACGATACATTTACCTTATCAAAAACTTCCTAAACATGCAAAGGCAAAACTATAAACAACAACAACAAAATTATTTTAAAATGTTAAAAGAAATGGAAAAATAAAAATATTTATCACACAAAAAATCAGTTTTGATAAAATAGATAGGCCTGAGTTCCAAAAACAACAATAATTACGCAGCAGGTAATTTTGTCAGTTTAATGCAAGAGGTGATAAACCCTGTTTTGGTGTGTGAAAATAGAGTTAATCACGTCCTGCAGCGAACTGACGATTTGTTTTGGAAGTGTAACATTGGCTCTTTTTGGGTTAAAGTTTCTGGAGCTGAACGTTACTAATTTTGGCTTAAATTTTTATGAGTTTTCGGGTATGCGTATCATTTTTGTATAAAATTCCAATGCTTTTTGGAGGTGGAGGAAGGAGAGAGTGAGGAACCGAGAGCGTTACATTTGGTGGAGGTTCCTGAACCGCTTTGCATGGGGCAGATGGGAAACCGTTACATTCTGGGGAAATTGGAAACCGTTACGTTCTGGGAAATTGGAAACCGTTACATTCTGGGGAAATTGGAAACCGTTACATTCTGGGGAACTTGGAA
Source organism: Onchidella celtica (assembly GCA_963931925.1). Taxonomy (NCBI): domain Eukaryota; kingdom Metazoa; phylum Mollusca; class Gastropoda; order Systellommatophora; family Onchidiidae; genus Onchidella; species Onchidella celtica. Next base: position 7,952,283 of record OZ007584.1, on the reverse strand, counting down.
ACCGTTACATTTGGGGAGGATGGAAAGCGGTTATATTTCGGCGAGAAGAGAAATCATTACATTTGGAAAAATGAGAAACGGTTACATTCTTGGTGAGATGGGAAGCCGTTACATTTGGAAAAAAAAATAGGGAAACCGTTACATCTGCGGGAAACGAAACCCATACATTCTGAGGAGGTAGGAAGCTGTTACCTTTTTGGGGAGATGGGAAACCATTACACTTACACAAAAAGCAGCTCTGATCGAGTGTTGCGTGTCTGCAGCCGTTTAATCCGCACGTTTGCCATTAAGTGGACGCAAAATCGAACCCAGACCACAGACGTCCGGCATGTCAGTCTGAACATTCTTAGACAGACAAAGACAAGCGAAGGCAGACACAAATTGGAAGGGGGCGGTGCGGTAGGATTATTTCCAGGGTTATCGACGTGCAGTCTTACGGTACAGCGTCGACTTGAGTGGGGGACGATTACGTAATTTCAAGTGAAAGTAAGTGGTCCATATCCACGCCCCCACGTCTTCTAAAAACAATTTGAGGAAACGGTAATTTTGGCCGGCTGGCCGGTATAATCACGAAAAATGTTTTTCTGGAAGAGTTACACAACGTAGAGACTGGAAGCATTTTTTGTTTGTTTCTTTCTTTCAGCGTGAACTTGAACGGTTACAAATTTGATTTTGTTTCATTTGAAGGGATTAGACTCAGTAGGGATCTAGGTGTCATTTGCACTTCGATCTTTTCTAATTGTAGCTTCTTCAATTATACGAGGAGGTTAGAATTAGACGTGATCTAAGTGCAGATGACACTTAGACCTCTTCCAATTCTAACCCCTTTCAATTGCGTCACCATAAATAGTGATGCATCTCCGCCGCTCCCCCCGTGCACAGTGGCGGAGCATGCGCATCTGCAAAGATTCGTTTTTTTTTCTTTTTGCACGTCGGCTGAACAATGCCCATTAGCAAAGAATGGCTGTAATCCGAAAAAGAAGAATTGAAATACTTTACAGAACGAAACATTCTGAATTTGGAACTTCCGAGGAAAGACGAAATAAAATCAAAATTTTGTAGCAGCACAAGTTTCTGTGACGTCAGATGAAACAAAGGAAGTAGACGGTGGTCTGAAATAGATGTAGGTACAAGGCTATCATGACGCTAAAGCAAGACAACAACAACAAGAATATCAAAAACAACAACAGAACATAATCTTAGTTCGTATTTGTTCCAACTCCAGTCATTGCTACTACTACTACTATTTCCTGTTGCACCCACTGGTGCTTAGGGCAGCAACAAAGGATCTCCAGCCCTGTCTGTCCTGGGCCATCTTTGCGAGAGTTCCCCATGAGTGATTGAAGGATTTCATCTCTGCCTCGATTGTTCTCCGCCAGGTTGCCTTGGGTCTGCCTCGCTTGCGCCGTCCCTCCGGTGTCCACTGAAGTGCTGTTTTGGTTCCACTCATTGCACAACCGAGAAATTCGACGTTAAACGTTTGCGGCTTTAGTTATTATGATAAGGAGTTTGAATAAACCGGAACTGTGAAACAGCTTGATAAGTGCCACAAGACATTTTAAACAAGTGCCAAAGTGTGCATTTGTTATACCTCTTCTACATACTAAAAAGATCTTCAAGTATTTTTCAGAAAATGTAGATAGAACAAACACGAATTAAGATCGCAATAAATAGTTTGCAGACCCTCTGAACTCTAAGGCAGCTGTTGCCCCAAGTCTATCTCAAAACTATAATTATCATCGCTACTCATCTTATCTGAAGTGCGCACCGACTGCAACTGGAATGGAATCCACTCCATGCGCACCAGACATACAATAAAACAGGTGCGCAAACCCAAACCCCTTTTGATCATGTTTTATAACTTCTTTTGCAGCAGGAAATTTTACACTTTTTTCCCCCTCGCTCATATAATATTTAACCCTCAAACGCCCAGCGTACCACATTTGAGATGAGTCACCCGGAGTCAAAATGCTCTATCTTTCATACATTTGCTCTTTCTATTTCATTAACAAATCATTTTTTTTCCGATTAGATATTTATAGTTTTGCAATAACCTGACAACTGTTGTGAGTTGTAAACTGCGCCTAACAGGCTGCGTTACAATTTGCTCTGAGATAGAGAGAGATAGAGAGAATGTGAGAGAGAGAGGGTGAGAGAAAGAAAGAAAGAGAGAGAGAGAGAGAGAGATGCAAATCGAGAGAACAAGACTTTTCGTAAAGCACCTAGAGCGAACTCGCTTGGATTAGGCGCTATATAAATGATCTCCATTATTATTATTTCTTAAAATCAGTTCTGCATTATTTCAGTAGTATTGAAATTGACAATTTTCACCTGAGCATTAATTTGAGGGTTAAGAAAACAAAGGGCATATCTAATTAGCACACAACTCGTTTAAATATGATGAAATTGCGAAATTTTTGAAGCAGATTTTCCAGCTCACTTGAAAAGTAGCAGTTTAGCGTAACAGAAATATCATCTTTGGCTGGAGTAAGGCGTAACTGTTTTATTAGCAGAGAGGAAGGATTAAAGCGAGAACGCGTGAGAAAAAAAAAAACAAGATTAGAAAAATTAAAGGCTGGAGTGAAACAGACGATGTAGAAGAAGTATAGACCCTTTTCATTTTACCGTCCTCCATATCACGTAATTTGCAAACAAAATGGCGGCGTGCCCCACTCGTAGGGCGGAAGCGGTGGACAGTGGTCGAACGATGCCATCCTCTTGTTGGGCACCCAACTGTACAAACCCGTTACGTACTGGTTTTGGCATAAAAAATGCATCTTTGCTTAGACTGTGCGCATATTCAGATGCCATCACTAAGGCAAGTGGAGGTTTTTGCCCTACACGGTGCTTTTCGATGCCGTGCGGCTCCCCCCGCAAACAACCGTAACGCGGAAGTGAAAAGGGCCAGTATAATAAATGCACACGCTGACACTTGTTTAAAGTGCGTTGTGGCACTTATCAAGCTGTTTCACAATTCCGATATATCCTACCTCCTTATTCTAATAATAACGACGTCCTAATAATAATTAGAACAGGAGGAGGATACACACATACATACTCTCTCTCTCTCTCTCTTTCTCTCTCTCATATGCATACAACTCACACTCTCTTTCTTTCACGTATGCCCACACAGACACTCTCTCTCAATCTCATACATAGAGATACTCTGCGTCTCTTTCCCATACACACTCTTTCTTTCTCTCTCTCTCTCTCTCTCTCTTTTAGACACCCTCCCCCCTCTCTTATACTTTCAAATCTCCTTTCCTTTCTCTCTCTCTCATGTGCACACAACTCACACACTCTCTTTCTTTTCACGCATACCCACACAGACTCTCTCAATCTCATACATAGGCATACTCTGTGTCTCTTTCCCATCACTCTTTCTTTCTCCCTCTCTCTCACTTTAAGAGACCCCCCCGACTCTCTTATATTTTCCAATCTCCCTTCCCCCCTCTCTCTCTCTCTCACACACACTCACACACACACATACACACTGAGAAAAACACGTACGCTTAACAAAACATCGTCAGTAGTCGGCTGAAAATGCGCCCGTACTTCGTCACTTCAGTTGCAAGAAGGGAATATCCCCCTAGGGAGATCCGAGATACTCCCTTCTTGCATTGCACCCGAGATTTGAATCTCAGTCCGATCGGAGCTGTCTAAAAGTAAAAGATTTAATTCTCTTTTTTTTTTCTTCTTTTTCGGCTGTGACGGGAGGGCAGACAACATTTGAAAAAATGGGGGGGGGGGGGAGGAGGAGGAGAAGACTATATGGTGATGAGTGTGAGTGTGTATGTGTGTGTGGTGTGGAAGAGAGAAAGAGAGATTGGAAAAAAACAGAAAGAGAGGGAGGAAGAGAAGGAGCGAGGGAAAAAACAGAGTGAAAGAGAGGGAGAGAGGAAAAAAGTGAAAGTGAATGAGATAGAAAGAGAGGCAGAAAAAGAGTCGAACAGAAAGAAAGAGAATGAGAGAGACAGAAAAAGAGGCAAACAGAAAGAAAGAGAATGAGAGAGACAGAAAAAGAGGCAAACAGAAAGAAAGAGAATGAGAGAGACAGAAAAAGAGGCAAACAGAAAGAAAGAGAATGAGAGAGACAGAAAAAGAGGCAAACAGAAAGAAAGAGAATGAGAGAGACAGAAAAAGAGAGAGGGGGAGAGACGAAAACGAACACAGTAAGAAAGACAGAAAGATAAAAATTAAAACCAGAAAGAGAGAGAAAGAGAGACATAATGAAAGAGAGACAGAGAAAACAAGAGAAAAAGAGAGCTAGGAGAACAGAAAGGGTGAGATAGATAGATAGATAGATAGATAGATAGATAGATAGATAGATAGATAGATAGATAGATAGATAGATAGATAGATAGATAGATAGATAGATATATAGAGAGAGAAACAGTGTGTGTGTGAGAGAGAAAAGCAATAAGAGAGAGAGAGAGGCGAGTATACATAGAGAGAAAGAGAGAGAAGATAGACAGCGAAAGAGAGAGATAGACAGAGAGAGAGGGAGAGAGAGAGAGAGAGAGACAGAGAAAGAGAGAGAGAGAGAGAGAGAGAGAGAGAGAGAGAGAGCGCTACCCATATCTGTACGCCTAAATTGTCAATTTTCCCGGTATCACGACCTTGTCACAAAGAATTTCAAACTCGTTAAAAGAGTTTAGTAGTGATGCAAAATGGACATTTGGGGGGGAAAAAATGCTGTTTTGTCTTGGAATTTTTTTTAGATAAAATGAAATCTTAGGCTGAGTCAATATTTCTACCAATTGTGCATTCAAGTTGTAGTAACGGTGGACAACAGCAACAACAACAACATCATCATCATCTTCAACAACAAAAACAACAACATCAGCTTCAACAACAATAACACAACAGCAACAGCATCATCATCATCTTCAACAACAGCAGCAACAACAACATCATCAGCTTGTTCAACAACAAGAACATCAACAACAACAACATCATCATCATCTTCAACAACAACAACAACAACAACAACGCCACTACCAGAACAACAACACAACAACAACACAGCATCATCATCATCATCTTCAACAACAACAACAACAACAGCAACAGCATCATCAACAATAATAATAATAAAACACATCATCACATCCGTTTTGTCTGTCCTCATTTATTCCAACCACTCTCTCTTGGTTCCTCTTCGTCTCTTTCTTTCTCTCTCTCTCTCTCTTTCTTCAACTCTATTCGTCTCTCTCTCTCACGTTTCCCATATAAAATCTCTCTTTCCATCCATTGAATTCCATACACTCCCCCTACCTCTCTCTCTCTCTCTCTCTCTCTCTCTGTATGTGTTGGTGTGTGTGTGTGTGTGTGTATCTATCCGTTTTCCCTCTCAGTCCTCTTTTCTCTCGCTGTCTCTGTCACTCTGCGCTTCTGGTAGGTTCTCCTTCTGTTCTACCGTTCTCCTATATTCTGTTTGTGGTCTTGCTTCTTCCTAGCACAATGTGACCTTTAAGCTCAAAAGTCAAACTCAAACTCAGTCTAAGACTCAAACTTAAACTCAACTCAAACTCAGACTCAACTCAAACTCACATTCAAACTCAGACCCAAACTCAGATTCAAACACAAACTCAAACTCAAACTTAGACTCAGTCTCAAACTCAAACTCAGACTCAAACTCAAACTCAGATTCAAACTCAAACTCAGACTCAGACTCAAACCCAAACTCAAACTCAAATTCAAACTGACTCAAACTCAACTCAAACTCAAACTCAGACTTTCTCTCTCTATATATTTGTGTCTGTCTTCCTTTTCCTAATTCTTTTCTGCTGATATTTCAATTAAAACACACACACACACACACACAGTGCGAGAAAACGACACTGTTGCCAGAAAGCCTGCCCCCCCCCCCCCCCCTAAAAAACAACAACAATCAAACAACCGAACATTCAGCATCACTCTGTATTCACATATCAACTCACCAAAATAAAAAAACACCACCACCAACCGCTATAAATTTCACTATCAGAACCCCCAAGAAACTAAACATAATTTACTGGCCATTTTTCAAGTGCCCAGACTAATCCACTTCAAAGTTCAACCTCTCCACCCCCCTCTCTCCCCCCTCTCTCCCCCCAGCCAAAAACTTAAGACGATGAAACTATAATGTGCTCAAACCTTGCACGCCTCGTATAACGCTCTATCACGCCATTCTCAGACGGAGCGGTAACAAAGATTGTCCCGTTTAAAAAAATTTTCTGCCCATTTCCTGAAATGATTGATGATCAAAAATTTTATGCATGGGTTTAGATACAATAGCTCTTTTGCAAGCCGATTGCAAATTTGCCAGAAACTGTGGAGGGAGGTGGGGGCGGTTATGCAGATGTTTGGGGATTTGTTGATGGGGAGGGAGAGAGGTGGAGGGAGGAGGGGAGAGAGAGAGAGTGAAAGAGAGGCGAAAGAGACAAAGAGAAAATAGACAAGAGTGTGAAAGACAGAGTGAGTGAGTGAGAGAGAGACAAGAGATGTAGAGAGAAAAACAGAGGACAGCGTGAAAGAGAGAGAGAGAGAGAGAGAGAGAGAGACGACAGGAACAAAGAGGAAAATAGAGAACAGTATGAAAGAGAGAGTGACAGAGAGACAGAGAGTGAGAGAAAGAAACAGAGAGAGAGAGAGAGTGAGAGAGAAGCAGTAGGGGCGGACAGACAGATAGACAGAGCGAAGAGGGAAAGCAAAATAAGAACAGGAGTGAGAGAGAGAGCGAAACAGATAGACAGACATATGGAGAGAGAGAGAGAGAGAGAGAGAGAGAGAGAGAGAGAGAGAGAGAGAAGGAGCATAGAAAAAGACAGGGAAAGATAGATAGATAGATGGATAAATAGACCGTTTGATAAATAAATACAGACAGACAGACACAATAATAGATAAATAGACAGACAGACAGATAGATGGGCAGACAGACAGACCGACAGACAGTCTACTGCAACACCAACCACCTTGCCATGAACATCCACGTCTTGATCACTTATGTTTTCCATCTGTCTTTCACTCCCCGCCTCTCTGAGCACCAACTAGACACATACACCTCACTAAACTGCCCCACCTTTTCTCTGACATAATTATCTTAATCAGTTACAACGCCATTATCTAAGCCTTATCGTCACGTAACTCAAAGTTAGCGCAGAACGATCCATTAAAACCATATAAATGTCCAGCCCACTGTCGCGTCCCTTTGTCGCGTGTCACTTTCTCAGACTTAACTTTTTATGTGGAGTATTCTTAACAATGCGTGTTTTTTACTTTATACGTCTAGTGAAAAGTTTTTTTTATCCCCTTCCTTTATCAATTTATATAAAAAAAATTGTTTTCATTCAGTAATTTTGTTTTCCCTAGCTTCTCTCTCTCTCTCTCTCTCTCTCTCTCTCTTTCTCTCTCTTTCTCTCTTTTATTGTTTTATCCATGTTTCTTTCGTAAATATATATGTTTTCTTTTCCATTTTGCCTTCTAGAGTGTTCTGTTTTATTAATGTTGTCTTGCGTGGACTTCCTTTGAAGTACGCATATCTGATTTTGGCGATTTTATTTTACCCCTTTACTGTCTCACTAGCTTTTCGTGAGCAGTATAAACAATCTTCTTCTTTTGTACGAGGGGATGTCATTAAAATGTTGGATTTCCATGACCATACATGTTCCATTCATGGATTCATTCATCCATCCATGAATTTCCCTGTCCTTACATCCATCTTTTCGTCCACCCACCCACCCATCCATCCCATTCATCCATCCTGGCTAACACCTACCCTATCCACCCGTTCCACCATCCATCCAGCCATCCAGCCATCCACCCTTCCATCCATTCATCTACCCACTGACCCACATATCCATCCATCCATCCATTCATACATCCACCCACCCATCCATCTATCCAGCCATCCATCCATCCATCCTTCCATCCATTCATCTACCCACTGACCCACATATCCATCCATCCATCCATCCATCCATCCATCCATCCATCCATCCATCCATCCACCCATCCTTCTCTCCATCTATCCATCCATCACTCCCTCCCTCGCTCCATCCATCCATCCATCCTTCTCTCCATCTATCCATCCATCCCTCCCTCCCTCGCTCCATCCATCCATCCATCCATCCCTCCTTCTCTCTATTTATCCATCTAATATCACTCTTCCTCTCCATCCATCCATCCATCCATTCCTTTCTCTCTCCATCCATCCATCCCCTCCCTCCCTCTCTCCATCCATCCATCCTTCCCTCCATTTCCCCCTTCCCCCCCCCCCTCACACCAAATAACCTGGCTAACACCTACCCTATCCATCCTTCAATAAAAAAACTGTGTTTCACCCTTTCACAGCGGAGATTTCAAGCGTGTTCGAAACAAATCCAAACACACAGGCCCTTTAACTAACACCCTAGAGAGAAAAGCCGTGAAACCCTTCAGCCCTGAAGCCCTAAAGCCCTACACTCAAGGGGAAAAAACCCACTTTACATGGTGGAGACAAAAACCCTTTAAATCGATCAAGTCTTTTAACTTTAAATGCTGCATTATCCGGATAACTCGGGGGAAATAATGAGAATTTTCTCTCTCGGCTACGTAAGGAAACTGTTTAATGATAAAGAAAGAAAAAAATTAACGTAGCGGATTTGGGTCTTTGCCCTTATAAACAGGTCGACGTGAGATTCAGTGGTAAAATTTATAAACGAGTTGGGAAAGCGAGATGAGGTGAAGGGGGGGGGGGCGGGGGACGGGGGTTGATCGAGATAGATTATTAGATGGGGAGGGAGAGAGAGAGAGAGAGAGAGAGAGAGAGAGAGAGAGAGAGAGAGAGAGAGAAAGAGAGAGAGAGAGAGAGAGAGAGAAATTAGTAGGGAGAAGAAACGTGGGGAGACGAATAGGTTCGTAGAGATAGATTATGCAGGTAGAAAGATAGGTAGACAAACAGACAGACGGACAGACACACAGCCGACAGATAACTAGATAGACAGAACAGACAGATAGATCAGCAGATTGACAAGCAAACACGTAGATAGATAGATAGATAGATAGATAGATAGATAGATAGATAGATAGATAGATAGATAGATAGATAGATAGATAGATAGATAGACAGACAAATAGATTGAAAGATTTACAGATGAACAGACAGACAGCCAGACAAATAAACAACAAAAGACACACAAACACACGGACAGACAGAAAGACGAGCAAAAAGAGAGTTAATATTCTGTCATAGATAACATAACAAATATCAGACCATAAAGTCTGTATAAATGCGAGCAATGTCTAGTATTAATGTACACCCGTGCGCGAGCCAGTCACAGAATTATGCATTTTATTGGTCGGGTGTGTTCGATCGTCAATATCCAGCTATGACATAATTTTTACCAGTCACAAGTAGGTCTTACTCGAGGAGAATTTAGGTGGGAAAAAGGGGTGGGGGGTGGGGGTTGAAGAGGTGGGTTGTATAAGTGCCGGGGCTGGGAGAATGGGAGGGGGGGGGTGGGTGGACTATATATCGGGGCCACCCATAAAGTACGCACACTCGATATTTTGCCGACATAGTGATGTAACGACATTGAATTTCAGAGCGATCGACCGAGCTAGTTGGTTGATGACGTCAGGTTATTGAATCACTGAGAGATCGAGCTAGTTGGGTAGTGACGACACCAAATTGAGTCACTGAAAGACCCAGCTAGTTGGATCGTGACGTCACAACTGCTTCCAGTAAAAAAAAATTTGTTTGGAATCCTCGAGAAATATTATATTTTGATTTTTTAAAGAGGAATAAGAATTTCACGTTTAGCCCGATATAGTAAAGGATGCAATAAGATGAGACGGTTCCTTCTTCTCACCTCTAAAAAAAGTTGTGCACACAGTTTGCGCGCTGATTGGGGGCGGGGCCTATGGCGCATAGTATGGAAAGAATGCTTGATATAATGGTGAATTAACGATGCGGATTTGTTACAGTGCTACTGCGACAAAAAAAAGACAAAAAAAACCCAACTACAACAGAGTTTTCCTACACCCATTGAAGTTATAATTATAAAATAAATTATTTCAGTTGAAACTTACGGAGATAGTTGTACAGTAAACAAAATTTAGAATTTTCCCTAAATTGGTTTTGTAACAATACGATATTGTTCATTACACCAGCGCATTCGCCACTACGTGGCGGTGCCCAATCTGTGCACGCTAAACGCGCTAGCTTTCTCATCTTATTAGATCTAGTATCTTGGGGATAGTCAGATCTACCCACAAATAAATACAAAACGGGTTTGTTGTACTCACCTACTAAACAGGTCAATGTTGAAGAAGACATACTCGCCGTTGTCAAAGTTGAGTTTATGAGCTTGGATCATGATCTCTCGCACTGAGTCAGGGCTGGCACACAGGACGATAACTGGAAATATACAGAGAAAGTTCTAGAATTATTGTTTCTGTTGGTTGGCAGAGAAATAGGGGCTTTACATGGAATGTAAAGACGACCAGGAAGAAGATGGAAGGACGACATTACAAAGAGAGGAGGAACAACATGGG